>OZ005742.1:32848979-33424834 GCA_963930735.1 Dioctria linearis | reverse complement strand
GATAAAGTGGAAGTCTGCAGTATGTGACTCGGGGCGCTGACAGTATAGGCAGGTAGGTAGGTAGGTAGAAGGTGTGCGGCAGAACAAAGGCTATGAATAAATAACGGTTTATGACTGCACTGCAACGAAACGAATCAAAGTTTGAATAAGAAAAGAGAAAAATTTGGTGATTTTAAAATTTCAATTTTTATTATAGTTGCGATATGTCATCTACCTACCTAGGCATGTTATGCATATCTTATAATTCCTTGAGGAGGAGTAGGTAGGTATAAGGGAAGTGATTGTAGCTGTACATTATATTCTGTTATGAGGATGAAGATAAGATAAAACTGTTTATCCAGTGAAAATCAAGATTTGGCTAGAAAATCAAAGATTTTTTTTTTATTATTGACAAACATTTAAAATATTCTGGAATGAGGAAAATGCACATTTTCAGCCCCACATTATAAAACTCTGAAGAAAAGTTTGATCTAGTACATTTTGGAAAAATTCGAATTCGTTAGGTCGTGAGAAGAATTTTGAGTACCCACACTCTCCTATACTGGGAGGATAAAATAGCTATTCCTCCCATACTCCCTTTTTAAGTATTTCCCTATTTTTTTCCGGGTATTTCCCTCTTTACTAGATTTCTCCCACCTTAGATCGGCTCTAACTCTGTACGGTTATGCCCGATCGGAAAATTGGTTTCACTGTTCGCTTCAGTTCATTACCAGCTACAATTTGTGGAAGAAAATTTTTCTCTGCATACTTTTAGGGTGAGAGTAGGAGCCCCCGGCGGGGGGGGGGGGTGGTGCTGGTTTTAATATGGCATGTTGCATATCAAATTATAGGATTCACAGAGTACTATCGGATGGTATACATTTTTCTCGTTTCAGAAAATTTTCTCGGGACGTTTTTGCTGGCGGAAACTCTTTTTCATGCGCTTGGGTCACATACATCCCAGTTACTACATTTCTCTTATATTTTTGCATTTTTTTCTTCCATGTCCATTAGTGCTCTGTTGTTAACATACTTATTATATAGGAAGTCATTTTCCACGACTCACCAATTCCGCGCAATCACGAGAAGTAAAAAAGTCCACTTTTTCACTCAAGAAAATCGCTCAAGTTACATTCGATCGCCAAAGCTTTCCCGAAATATATGTTCGAAGTATCATAAAATGCATCGTTTAAGACATGACTGACGTCTGTTCATGTCGGGCCTGAAGTTGTTCGAAAAGTGGGCATTCCCCTTTAAATCACTGACATATTGTAGAAATACCTGCGGTTCTCGTTCTACTCCATATATTCTTCACTCTGGTGCTCCTCAGGGATCAGTCCTTGGTCCACTCTTAATCAGCCTATATATAAATGACCTTCCGCATATTGTAAAAAGCTTCATCTATTCGTATGTATGCTGATGACGTCCAACATTACCTTAGCTTCCCAGTGTGGAAAATTCGGAATTTTTCTAAGAATTTTTCAAGAAAAATTAAGAAAATTCCAAAAAAAATTTCTGATTCTTAAACTTTTTCCGAACAAATTCTTTGCGAGCAGAATAAATAAATTTTTATAAAAACGTCAAAAGTGCCGAATATTTTCTCTAAAAAAAGCGCGAAAAGAGTTTCTTACGAATTTCTTAATGATTTCCTAAAGAAAATTGTTAAGTTTTTTATTTGAATTTCAATTGAAATCCTAAAGGCACTTTCACATCAAAAACAAGTATACCGAAAAAATGTAAACCGAAAAACTCAATTTATTCCAATTTAAAACAAGATTTTTGCTCCAATGATTAATAAAATCCAGGGAATTTTACTGAGAAAATAGTTTATATTTATTTCAGCTAAGAAAAACACAACTTTTATGTTTTATCTGCCGAAACGCTTATAGTTTTATTAATAAAATTATTAGTTTATCCTATTTCCCATGATTTTATTAATAATTGAAACAAAAATCCTGTTTTAAAGTGGAATAAATTTCACATTTTTCGGTTCTTGTTTTTGATGTGAAAGTGCTCTAAAGAATTCATAATAAATTCTCAGATATATTAGGCAGGGTGTCCCACTTAACATGTTCCCTGGTCATTTTTCTCGAAAATGTGAAAAAGTCCTAATTATAAAAGTTACGCATCTTTAGTCAAGGTATCCTCTGGCATAGCCAAAGTCCTTAAAAAAAGGACTTCGAAAAGGATATATTAAAAAATTTTCATTTCGTCCTCATTAAGGATACATTTACAATACATTTTTGAATTGCGCGAATAAAACTAATACGAAAGTGTAATATTGAAGATTCCAGTTTAACCCTTTATTATCGAGATATTGCCTACTATATGCACCGTGTTCCTTTGCCATTTTTCTCGAAAATCCACACAGATATCACCGAAGTGCTAGTACCAAAAGCTACCCATCATAAGCCGGGCTATCTTTTGGTATGGTCAACATTTAAAAACAAAGGCCACACGAAATAAGGATATCTTCGGTTTGGTACTTTTCATCCTTTCTGAGGATGCATTTTGGCTACATTGAATAACTGCAAATCAAATTACCCATTGAAAATTCTTCAATGTATCCAAAATGCATCCTCAGAAAGGACGAAAAGGACCAAACCGAAGATATCCTTTTTTCGTGTGGCCTTTGTTTTTAAATGTTGACAAAAATGCTTTCTGTAAAATTATAATAATAAAACATTTTTCATTGTTCGGCAGCTTCTACTTCTAATCCACTTATTTTCCAGACTTTGAAGTCTTCTTTTGAATAGCGGGCAGGACAGAAAGATATTGGGGGCTCGAAGCACTGGGTTTATTTGGGAATGGTGCAGTACGACAGCGTTTAGATGACATATACTCGTAGATCTTGAACAGCTTGTTTCACTCGCCAATATTTTAGCCGTCTTGACATGCTCTGCACCACAAACCTATTCGTGCTTTTAACAAAAGCACTGAAATATTTATTGATAACAATTCAATTTACTTACTTTTTCCACTTTTTAGAAAATCGTCATCCACTTTCAGCTATTGATTGATTGATTGATTGAAAAGAGATTCGGGATTCAAAGGGGTCCACCGAACGTAGGCCAAATCAATGCCCATTGTTCACCCTCCAGACCCATGAACAATCGCTCATATAGGTCCCAACCGGACGCTCTTATAAATTTACGTACTTCCAACTAACTCTGAACAAAAAATGGCAGTGCAACTCAAGCTTAAGATATGTTTCGGAAATGTCTTCAAAATTTTAGAAAAAAATCAGTAAAAAATCCGAATTAAAAATGACGCCAATGGAAAAAAAAAGTTATTCTACAAATTGTAGCTGTTGGTCGTCCAGTGGTAACGGTGAAAACCGTTCCTCGATCTGACTTAATTTACGGAAGTTATGCAGGTATGTTTT
This sequence comes from Dioctria linearis, assembly GCA_963930735.1. Lineage (NCBI taxonomy): Eukaryota > Metazoa > Arthropoda > Insecta > Diptera > Asilidae > Dioctria > Dioctria linearis. Next base: position 33,421,470 of record OZ005742.1, on the reverse strand, counting down.
TTGCATCTAGTACTACAATAGGGAAATTGGAAAATTTAATAGTAGAGCAAAAGTGTAAATGGGGATCGATAGAGGAGGGGTAAAACTGTTTTTAAGAGGTTCCGAAAAATTCCACATGCTTATAGGGGGGGGGGGGGGGATTAAGTATTTTTGTTCTAGTACAATTTCAAAAAAAGGAAATCAGTTCTAAAAAAGCCCTGATTTTTTCAGTATGCACATGACTATGCTGCGAGGTCAAATAAGAAAGTTATAGCGTATTGAACTTTGAAACTAATTAAATTCCCCCCTCCCTGAAAAAAAAAATTGAAAAAAACGTAGTACCCTAATGCATCCGGAATTGAAAAATCTTTGAATGTGTAAGCGGATAATTTTTTTCCGATCAAATTTAAAGGGTCAAAAAGGGTCCCTCAATTTTGGACGTTTGTATGGAGCTAAAAATCGTGATTTTCGCCCCCCCGCCCCCCTGGAGTAATGAAATTTTTACCACGTATGGCCCCCGTCAGCAGCTTTCATTTAAGCCATCAAACTTCCCGATCCGAAATCTCCTCCGCCATACCCGTTCAAAGTTCGAAATTTTACCCCCCCCCCCCATTATTATTCCTATTTAGTAGTCCTTGTGCTCTTACTTAATTCTTTTATTTACCTGAATTTATATTATCTATTTTTTTAATTGTACTCTAAAAGATTGTAAATTTTGTGTACTCTCTGTGTTTAGCATAAAATAAATTGAATTGAATTGAATTGAATTGAATTGAACCTTGTAGCCTGGAGGAAATAGAACATCACTAGAACATTTTAGCACCTTCTCTATGTCCATAGTTATCTCCATACCTACACTACTGATAAAAAAAGTGAACAGACAAAAATATTTTTGCAAAATGGTTTGATTACAGTAATAAATGTCCCTTCGTAATTTCGCCTTTATTTTTTATTACGTCCTTCAGCCATCTTGGAATAATGATGTTAAACTTTATGGAATTTCATTCCAAACTTTTTCTACAGCTGTCCAAAGATCGTGGATATTGCAAATATGAATTTTGTGAATTTTTCTATTGATGTGGTCCTCAGAGATTTTCAATAGGGTTCAAATCATTCGGGGAGCGGGACAGTCGTTCGAAAATTATTTTGTTCTTGAAATCTGGTTTTAGTCTTCCAAACCGTATGACATAGAGTAGATATTATCCTATATGTATGAAAATCTTCCAAAGTCGGAATTAAACCTTCTTCCAAAATGAATTTATTCTAACACCCTGGATCCATTTTCACCAACTTTTCAATTCCTGCTGCCGGAAAAATTCCTTGGTTACCCTTTGTTATTGTTTGGACGCACTTAGGATCATATTGTTCTCCAGACCGCCTAATACAAGTTTCTGGACGTTCTGTTGAAAAAAGTCAAGACCTCGTCTCATGAGACCACACAATTTTCAACCAGTCTGTGTCTTTCTGTTTTTTTGTCCTTTCGATCATTCTGCCTTTATGAGCTGGTGTTAGAAGCCGAACTTGCTAACATCGAAAGCTCTGTTAACTGGGAATTCAGATATCGTTTGAAAACTTGCCGGTGAGGTTCATAAAATTGTTTTTTTTTTTGTTTTTTCTTAACATGAGAAGTTTTAACGCGTTGGAGTCTCTTTCTGATCCATGTTTCTTTATCTCAATTTTAATAATTTACATTTTTTGAGTTGCGGTTAATTGTTTGCTGCAAAATTAAAAAAAAAAAATAGCTGATCTGTATTAAGGTGACATATTTAAATCATAGTGGGAGAAATTGTTGTAAATTTTATAAAACTTTCTGCACTTTTTCAAAAAAAAAACTTTTTGAAAATCGCGCCAAATGTTAAATTCAATTTATAATAATAAAAAAATGTAAATAATACCATAAAAGCGCACAACAACAACATTTACTTAATTAAACAAAAAGCAAAATCACTTACCGTTTAGCAGGAGACATTAAAAAAATATAATTTTCAAACTTTTTACAAACTTTATAAAATAATTTTAATTTTAAAATGACTTCATTTTCTGTCGTATTAATATCACTTTCGAGAGAAGAAGGTGATAAAAGTATTCTAAACAGATGTTTTTATAATCGTGATTAACACCGACCACCTACAGGTATAGAAGAAAAGGTGTGGGGTGATTATAAAGTTCAAATTTAAAGAAAACTGCGTCAGCTCACTTTTTATCAGTAGTGTACATATGTACAGTAAAATAAAACATCATCCAGTACAAAACCTTCAGGAACATCGGTGGGAATTTTTAGTTTTTCATACTTACTTAAGTATGGTATGTTAAAATGTAAGGGTTCCACTAAGATGACTGTTAATCTGCTTCACTTAGGCCACTACCAAATCCATAGTGCCCTAAGCCAGCCAACTCCAGATCCACCTGCTTCCCCAAGAAAACTGAGAATATTTCTAAGCTCTCAAGTTTTGACGTTGTAGCTCTCCTCCTAACTACAAAAATAATTGACTGTCAAGTATCATCCACTTTTGATCTCCAGAGCAGCACATTCGCAAAGCGAATGTCGAACTTATTCGATTTCTTCAGGAACTCAGGTTTTCTAATTCCTTTGAAATATTTCTCCACCTACGATTGACAGGTGTGTGATTAAGGTAAGTAGGTACGTAAGTAGGTGTACCTAACTCCCAAAATTAAATCTGTACTGAAATGCGTAGGTATATAAATGGGTGAAATTATGTTTTTTTTAGTACTGTTGAAGTACTCAAACAAGATAAAGTTTGGAAAGTTTTATATATAAAAAAAAAATACCTTCTCTCAATTTGATCTCTTCTTATAGTCTTCAAATTCATTAACGGGAGATTTTTGGAAACTCTTGAAATATTTTAAATTTTGTATTTAATTTCGCCAAAAGTTCAAAGGAAATATTTCATACGAACAGAGAAAAGATGATTTTGACTTTTCCGTTGGTTTTGCGTGGAACAGTATTAGAAAGTTTTTTGGCTTATTTTGAGCATTTTATACCTACTTACTGTGAAGGTCATGCGTAGGTATATGTAATGCCTTTTTAATAAAGATTTTTTATTTGTGTGCTTGTATGTGTGATTTTTTTTAAATAAGTTAAATTCATCGATCTTCTATACAATTCTTATTAGAGGATCGTCATGTCTATCAAGTGAGGTCTGTTCTGGATTCAAAATCGATTGATGCACTTCGAACCTATGACCTCTCGCTTAGGTAAAATATTAGAAAAATTGAACGAAGAAGAGTTATTCCAACCTTTATTCCCCCAAAACTAGGCCTACTATTACTTTCTGAATGAACGCGTAAAAAAGGCAGCTATTGCGGTGTATGCCTACAAGAAAACTTTTGAGAAGAAATGGGGTATTCATCCTCGCATTGTGCACTGGACGATGTACACCGCTATTGTAAGACCTGTTCTCATTCCATAGGTGGTGTGGTCTATGGTGGAGTGCTCTAGAGAGAGCGACTCACCTGATTTTTTTTTTGCTGTTTAGGTATTACAGGAGCTCTTCGCACGACACCAACTGCAGCAATGGCGATTAGGCCAATGTGAGGTGGGGGTTGGATTGGAAACTTAACTTGGGAGTGCCCATGGGTCAAGAAAATTTTGGTGGGGGGGGGGGGGGCGTTTTTAATGGGAAGGTGCGCCTTGAGTCCTATTTCGTTTCCGCAAGTCCGTTTCCGCGGGGGAGGGGGGGGGCGGTATTGGCAAATTTTCAACTTTGAACGGTTATAGCGGTGGGTGGAGATGTCGGATTGGGACGTATAATGGCTCAAATGAAAGCTGCTAGGGTCGGCTGTCTATGGTATAAATGTCATTCCTCCGGGGGGGGGGGCAATCTGTAGTGGGGCCGAAACTCACCATTTTTCGCTCCATACAAATGGCTAAAATCCTTTTTGGGGTATGCTCCGAAGATATAGCTCGGAGAAAAATTTCTTCTTATAGGATCGAAGATATTTCAATTCCGGATAGTGTACGGTACTACATTTTTTTCTTAATTTTTTTTTTCGGGGAGGGGGAATTTAATTAGTTTCAAAATTCTAAAATCCATAACTTTCTTATTTGACGTCGTACTTCATGAAAAAATTCGGGCTATTTAAAACTGCATTTAGTTTTTAAAATTGTACTAGAAAAACATACTTAATCGCCCCCCCCCCCTCCCCTCTATAAGGATGTGGAATTTATCGGAAAATCTTAAAAAACAGCTTTACCCCTCCTCTATCGATCCCCTTTATACTTTTGATCTACTACTAAATTTCGAATTTCCCTATTGTAGTACTAGATTGAAAAAAACATACCTTCATAACTGCCGTAAATTAAGTCCGATCAAGGAACGGTTTTCACCATTAGCACTGGACGGCCAGCAGCTACAATTCGTAGAACAACTTTTTTTTTCATTGGCGTCTTTTTTTACTTGGGGGGGGGGGGCACACGTTGTATATCAAATTAAAGCTCTCGGTGAGTAGGAATTTTTTCGATTAACTTAATTTTAACCCCTTTTTTTGACATTTTTCCCTCCGAAACTGAAAATTTTTCACTGCCTTCACTCACATATACCCCAAATACTATGTTTTGTTTAGGCTCTACCTCAATTATATGTACTAGGGAAATTATCTACACACTCTAAGCTTTCATATGCACAAATCGCAAGTCAATATGTTAGATATATCGGGAGCATTAGCCGTTGCAAATTTCCCATTATATATGTACATACTCTCATGACACGCGGTCAAAAAGGAGCGCGGCATACAGCGCTCGTGTGGCACTGGCCCTATTCTCCGCTTTCTGGAAGATAATCAATCATGAGGAAAATGAATGATATATGTGTCCTTCATAGATGGTTTGAAAATGAATGGGGGAGTGGAAGCCGGGATATACTCAGCATCCCTCCTATCGTCTACCAGACACTTGTGTAGTGTCTTCCAAGCGGAGATTTTTGGTATAAATAATTCAGTAAGACAGCTTAAAACAACTGATAACATTCCTAGTATTCGTGATATCAGGATTTACATTGACAGACAAGCTGAAATCAAAGCTCTGGATTAGGACACAATTTGATCACGCGCCAGCGTTGTCGCAGTTAGTTTAGGAGACCTAGTACCAGCCACAGAGTTATGCTTTGCTGGGTGCCGGGGCACAGCAATGTAGGTATATTACTAGGAAATGAGGCAGCTAGTATTCTGGCCAGGAAGGCTTCGACTATAAATATATATGCTTAGCGGAGGAATCCATAAGGAGGTCCCTAGAATCAGCGGAGAATAGATTTTTAGGTCTGCAAGCTGGCTAATCGCAGACGGGCATAATTAACCACATGTGCGATTTTAAGGCAGCTATAGCCCAAGATATATCCTATAGAAATACAGGAACTCCGCTAAGGAGGAACCGTAAAAATGTGGGAATCTTATTGCAGTTATCACGGGGCACTGCCTTTTTGGAAGAAACATGTGGAACGCATGCAAGCTCCATACCAGTGTTGGGCATTAATCGATTAAATTTTTTAATTAGATTAACGATTGAAAATTATGAAAATTAATCTCAAGAAAGTAATCGTGATTAATTTAATCGATTGATCAATTTAATCGTCAATCGAGTATAATGAAGTTCAATCGACGGGTATTAATCGTTATTTACTCCTGAGTTTTTTTTAATCGTTAATCGTATATTTTTCGATTGATTTGTTAATTTGAAAAACTGAATGAGGTATTGGTAGCTCAAGATAAGTTTATTAGTTATTAGTAAAAAATGAAATAAAATAAAATAAAAACAGTGAAATAACTATGAAAACACTATTAGAAATAAAAACCAAAATTATCAAATTAAACATTTTAGATTTCGAACTACACAATGCAGAATACACTTATAGATACTTAAAAAAAAAAATAACAACTTCTATATTTTATAAGAGCGTACAAAATAAATAAATAATATATAATGAATTATTTTAAATTAGATTTTAAAAGCACCCTTTCTTCAAATAGGGTATTAGATAACCTGTGTGACTTGGGTAGATTAGTCATCGTCCACTGGGGCTGACGATGGCAGAGGTGTGTTGTATTTCATGAATACCTAGAAAGTTAAGTAATCAATAATACTCATCTGTCGCGAGATCATTGTCTGAATTATAGTAAATACCTTTCGTACAGCAGGATATTCGTTTTTAGCATGTTTAATTTATCCTTATTATCAGCAAAAAAGTGCAAAATTTGCAATTCAGTCGTCGATTGTTGATTTAAAACTGAAGAAGTTGTTGGTGGTGACCCAAATTCGAAGAAGTCGTCTTCCGATGTTGAATTTGGTAAAACTGTTTGGTGCTCCTCTCCAAAATCACTCAATATTTCCTGTTTTACGGCCTTATTGAAGGCTTTAAGCAATAGTTCTTGGAGATGAGCAGGTATGCATGGAAACCGCATTTTCTTAAGCCGAGGATAAGATAGAGCTGCTATCGCTGCCCTTTCTGCTTTAGGAGTAGAGAAATCAAAAAAAATCTGAGAATCTCTCCTCAACAGCATTCGCAAATGCTTCCGAAATGGGCTTACAATACAACCACTGTTTGGTCGTAAGATGCTGAAGCTTTCTTCTTAAAGATAATAGACAAGGTAGAAGTATTCCGTAAAAAGTGTTATTTTCTCCTTGCAGCAAATCCAATGCTTTTGTAACGGGCTCAGCGCATTCCAAATGTTCCTCAATATATTTTATATCTCTTTCAGTGAACGATCCTTTGATGTTCAGAGCCTTAAATAACTCAGTACACTTAGAAGAACAATTGTGTATTTGCCGAAGTGAATCATATAAGCTGTTCCATCTAGTTTCCCCCGGTCTAGATAACGTATGCCCTAATATGCTTTGCAAAATTTCAGACGATTTTGGCCGCCCGGCTGCCTTTCACAGAGAGTTGCATTTCCTAATCACTGACGAGTGGATAATTGACAAATCCTTGTGAATTTCAAGCACTTGCGCTGCATTACTTGTAGCACACAGGCTTAATGTATGAGCACAGCATCGGAGATGAGCTGGTAAACTTAGTTCAATTGATTCCGGCGCAATATTATCCTCTGCTTCCGAATCGGAATTTGTTCCACTCGACTCGTTGCTTTCTCCATCTTCCTCCTCTATGTTGAGACAGGGAATATCGACGCCAAAAACTTTAAAAGCTTTAACGAAATGCGACGCATTATCTGTTACGGTGGCAACGATTTTATCTTGTCCCAGTCCGTACTCCGCATTAACTGAGAGCAATAGATCTGCTATTTTGTTATAAGAATGGTTGCTTCGAAATCTCCGACAAGCCAATGCAGCCGATTGCCTTTCAAAATTGCAATTAATCCAAATGCGCAGTAACCCCGAAAAAACTTCTTTTTTTACCGGACCATATATCTGCTGTAGTGCATACAAAAGTAGTCTATTGCAAGTCATTTATTACCTTTGTTTTAAAGGTTTGAAATAGTGACTTGATACGACGGCCGAGATTACGTCGGCTCATCACCGTTAGATCAGGATGCTGTAAATTCTTAAAAATTGCAATAAAATAAGGATCCTCAATAGATCGTAAAGGAATCATCGAATGTATGATAAATTTTGTAATATCTTCATCGAAAGTGTCCGTCGATAATCTCCTACTCAAAGAGCTCAACCTTGATGAGCCGTTGTATTTTTCTCTCTTCGTTTTACACCTATTAACTTTTTATACTCTTGTACAGACTGTTCTCCGTGTAGTCGTTTCAAGTGGGATATAAAGTTGGAAGTTGTACTTTTAAAACATTTGATTTTTACTACTTTCGTTTTACATTTTAAGCATTGTGCTGTTACAATGTTTGGATTCGAGCTATACTTTTCCGTTAAGACCTCAAAAAAAGTTTTTTTTTCCATGAGCAATGAATTACACAAGTTGAATTTGTAGCTTCTCTGCTGCTGCTTTCATTGCTATCAATATACACACACACGACAAAATCAAATCTGACAAAATGTTGGCAAATTTCTTTCTCATAAAATTCAAACATGTTAACATACTGTGAACAGGGGAATGCAACTGGGAACAGGGGAGTGCAACTGGGGCAAATTACCCCATCATACGTTAAGGCACGTTCGTTTCTTTGATCAGTGCTTAACAAGATTACTCAAAAATATTAAAAATGCTTGAAAGTTAATCAAAATAATTCCTGGAAATTAAAATAAATTAATTATTTTTGAAAACGATTAAGCGACTAACGATTGATCAATCGTTAATCGTGTTATGCGATTACATTTTATGATTAATTAATCATTAATCGTTTCGCATGATTTCTTTAAACGATTAAATATTTAAATCATTGTTCCTGATTGATGATTGATACTTTTAATCGTAATCGTTAATCGTTAATATAATTAAATTTTGCCCAACACTGCTCCATACAATGAATTCTACAGAAGTCACACTACAACTTCTACAATGCCTCCTCCTTGCCAAAGGTAGAAAAAGCACGCTTGGACCATGAATTGAGGTAAATTGATTCCGGACAACGGTTTTTAGATGGTTTTAGTGTAAATTGTAATCTGACTTTTTTTAAATCTTTCGGTACTACACTGTCGCAAATATAAGCACTCCGAAAAATACGGTAATTCTGGCCTATGGGCGCATATATGACCTCAAAAACTTATCGAATTAAAACGCTTATGGAATTTAAAGAAATGTAACGGAATTGCTTCAAATAAATTTTGTACGATAATCAGACATGGGTGGGGGGGGGGGGTGTTTCTGGCAATACTAGGTCCGTGCGGTTTTATTGGTCGCCATCAGGTGACGTCCAATGGAAATATGTAATTTTTGTTTTACATTTTAATTTTTAAAAGAAGCTCAATTTGTTCGTCTTCAAGCACAGAAGAGATGCTATAAAATTTTTTAAATATAAACGTAAAATGAAATCGCATTTAAATTTTTTCCCCCAATTACACATCTAATTAGTTTTTATATCCGTAAATTATTTGCGAAGATAACTGGAAAAGAAAGGATTTTTAAACTGGCAAATGGCAGTTTTTTTTTAGAGAAACAAATGGCTGTATGCGATATTTTCCACCTTAAGGCGCACAACTAGTGTGACACTTTCAAAAAATCGATTTTTTTGTATAGTCTACACCTTCCTGAATAACATCCTATATTTCAAGAGCTTATCTGAAATAGTTTTTGAACTACAGTCTTCTAACGAGAAGATGCTCCTCGGTCAGAAACGTGCGTAAGATGAGTGGCCGTACCTGAGTTATTGGTCGGGTTCTATCGGCATCGTAAATATTGTAATAAAGGCTGCCCCAGATGAAAAGTGAACGCATTTTCTCCTTTGTTATTTCATTATTATCTAAAGGATCATAATCGAACATGTCACGATTGGTTCGTCACAGTCACATTCTTTTGATGTACATATCACAGTCTTGTTGATATCACCGTAACGTGAACAATGGCATCTAATCAAGAAATTCAAAGAAAATTAATTATTTGCACATGAAGTGCAAATCCCAGACTGCACATTGGGAAGTTATCTAAAAAGCTTAAAATTGCTAAAAGTACCATTCACAAGGTTTAAAAAAATTATGCTGAAAAGATGATTACTCACAGGAAAAACGGAACTGTTGCGAAAAAAGGCTCGCAAGACATAGGAAAAGAGAAAAAGGTAAGGAACATCTACAAGACGAACCCCATCCTTACCATCAGAGATGTGGCCATAAAAATGGGAAAAATGGGATGAAAAACAGGACACATTTAAAATCCTTTAAAGTTTTGTGTGCGCCTGACAGATGTGAAGAAATAAAAAAAAAAACCTGTAAAACGCGTGCAAGAAAACTTTACTCCGATTTTGTGACAAATTTTCTTGCTGTATTCTCGACGACGTAACATACTGCAAAGGAGACTTCTGCTTCCTGGACAAACTTTTTACGTTTCCACTCATAAAGGGGGAGTCTCTCTAAACAGTTGACAGTTCGAAAGATGTTCACGTTTCCATAAAAATTTCTAATTTGGAAGGCTATTTGCACATGCGGTTTAAAATCAAAGCCTTTCATTACAAAAGGGAGTATTAACAGCTATGTGTACATCGAGGAATGCTTGAAAACAAAAACGCTTCTCCCTTTCCTGGAATTCCTGTGGTTTTTTTTTTTTTGGTCTGATTTGGCAACATGCCACAGCAGCAAAAGGACCCTGGAATTTTATTAGACAAATTTAATCAATGTTGTTCCAAAATAAGCCAACCCTCCTAATTTCCAGTCATTTTGAAAAATATTGGGCGCATATGAAGCAGAAATTGAAGAGAACAAATGAAGAGACCAGAAACATAGCTGATTTCAGAAAACGGTACATCCGTGCTATGCAGCAGCTGAAGTAAAGTTATGGAACAAATTTGATGGCAGGCCTAAAAAAGAAACAGTGCGTCGATTTTACAGTTACTCAAAAATTGAGCAAATATTAATCATTTACAGTTATAGGCTATATTCGTATTAGTGAAATAAAATTTAAAAAAATATTTCAATAGCCCAGAGTTATTCAATTTTTTCAGCGTCCACTTTTCATCTGGGACAGTCTTTAGTATTAGGGACGCTATTCTCGACCTCTACGTATACAGATATGTATTAGTGAAACCTTTTATCAAAACTGTATTTTTCGAATTTGCTGCAGTTCTAACTCGAATATAAATCATCCGATCGACTTGAATCTTATTTTAGCGTATTTAGTATTTCTTTCTCCATACCATGAACAGGCGCGTATACAGTGGTGGAAGAGGGAGGGGGGTTCAGGGTCATGCCCACCCCTCAAGCGAAGCTCGCCAAATAACCTTCGCGGTGATGTGAGTAGTAATAGTGGATTGGGTATAATAGTCATTCGCTCGTAGCTTCTTCTTTCTTTTCTTCCTTTTCTTTTAAACGTGGACAAATTTTTTAAAATTTTCTTGCGTTTTTAATTTTTATATAGTGTCGAAAAGTCATCTATCATACCTATCACAGGATAGTAAGTAATTTTGGAATGAATATTTATTTTAGTATTTGGTTGTTTAGAAAATGGCGCAATTATGAAGATGCTTTTATATTTTTGTTGCGCCCATTACTCATATAGTATATGAAAAAGAACACAATTTCGAGCTTAAAAAGTGTTATTGTTTCTAAGGAATTTTCTAATTTTCCGACGGTAGATGGCAGCGGGAAATTCGCTGTCAAAACAGGTAATCGAAAAGCGGCGATTGTGAAAGAAGAAGATGCTGAGATTTCATTTCTTATAAGTTTTGAGCGGTTTGAAATAGAAATATCAAGAATATTTTATATTATTTTGAAAGAATTGCAAAGGACCAAAGTGTGGAAAAGAAAAATTTAAAATAAAGAAATTAACTAAATTAAAATCAAACTAAATGCCAAAAATATCACAATTTTACCATTTGTATTTGAGTGCCTCTAAATATTCATCCAAACCATGTCTTTTTTGTTAACTCGTCTATGCTGGATGTCTTGTATATCATAAATTATTTTCTGATTTCGCACTTCCTCTATCAATTTTTCATTAAAATTTATTGTTTTAACAAAACTGAATGCCACAACAATTTCATTCGTTTGATTTCGTTGGCGACGACGACGAAAATTAGAAATTGATCAATCCCGACGGCAACTTCGTCCACCGCTGACCGTCACCTGTCGAAATTTGGGCATTCGCATAAGCAGTGTTGGGCATAATCAACTACATTTGTAATCAGATTAATAATCATGATTAAATCAATCATGATTACATCAATCATAATTACCCATCAATCATTAATCATGATTACATCGAAAAATCTTAGGAAAATGTAACCGTAATCATGATTACATGATTACATTTATTTTGATTACAAATGAAACTTATCAAGAGATTTCTAAGAAAACAAACAATCTGTGATCGTAAGTAAGAATTTTTATTGTACAGGGTGGGCCAAAAGTCATCATGGGCTTTAAAAATTTAATAACTTTTTCGTTTATATATTTTTTTTATTTTTTTTTTTTTAGATTATAAAATATACAAAATGGAAATTTTTTTACGCTAAGTATGGAAAATAATGTCACTTAAATGACCGCCGTTATTAGCTTCGCAATGATGGGCTCTCTTTTTAGAGCATTTTCCATAACATCTTTCAACATTTGTGGCTGTAGCGCTGGAATTTCTGCAACAATGTTGGCCTTGAGTTCAAGGATTGTCTCGGGCTTGTTCACATATACTCGCTCCTTCAAATAACCCCAAAGAAAATAGCCGGCTGCTGACAAATCTGGCGAACACGCTGGTCAATTAATTTCCGAATTTCTTGAAATTATTCGCTGTCCAAAAATTTGCCTTAAAAGTGCTATTGTGTCTCGGGCAGTGTGGGCAGTGGCTCCATCCTGCTGAAATCACATCTCAGGTCTGTTTTCAAGAGCAGGACGTAAAAAATTATTTTCTATCATAAACCGATATCGCTCTCCATTTACGGTTACAGCACTTCCATCTTCATTTTCGATGAAGTAAGGCCCAATGATATTTTCAGATGTAATGCCACACCATACTGTACACGTAATGGGGTGCAATTGGCGTTGATGAATGGCTCTTGGATTTTCAGAACCTCAGAACCTACAGTTCTGCTTATTAACAAAGCCATTCAGATGAAAATGAGCTTCATCACTCATAATCAGATTTTCAATAAAGCTGATTTCATTTCTGGCCAACTGTTGAAATTTAACTGCAAAATTTAGACGTTGCCGATATTCTGCGGGTTTCAATTCTTGCACCAATTGCACCTTATATGGGAATAACAGTAAATCTTTTTTTTAAAATGCGCCGTAGTGACGTACGAGACATCCCTAGCTGAGCAGAACGCCTTCTGGTAGATGTTTCTGGTGTTTCGTTAACACTTTGCTCTACACGTTCAATATTTTCCGCAGTGTGAATTATACGCGGTCTACCGGTTCGAGGCAAATCACTTACGGTGCCATGTTGGTGGTGACGAATCAACGCAGCAACGAATCATGGCTTCAGAGGGCGAAATTCTGACGTTAAAATGGCGAAGATATGCTCTTTGCGTTAAAATAATTGATCGCTGATTTAAGTAATAAAAATCTATTATTCTGGTTCTTTGTTCAGTTGTGAATCTCTCCATTATTTATTCTCCAGATGTTATTTATATAATCTAAAAAAAAAAATAAAAAAATTATATAAACGAAAAAGTTATTAAATTTTTAAACCCCATGGTGACTTTTGGCCCACCCTGTAGAAAACTCCAAGGCACTGTTGAATTATGTACTAATTGGAGTCAGTATAAAGAATGCAAGTGGTTCGATTGATAGAGACACGCACATATCTGATTATCAACTTAAATTCAAGGATCTTGATTATGTGGGCAAACAGATAGCGAAAAAGATTAAATTTCTGAGGAGTATTAGAGAGTCGTTGAGCACGGAAAATGTAATAATGCCTATTAACGCTTTGATTTTGCCACACTTTTCATATTGATCCAAGTTGTTAAATGCTAGTTCGAATGAATCCAAGGGCAGATTGCAACTGTTGTAGAATAAGACAAAGTGAGTTATTCTGAAGTGCAGCATACATACACCAGTTAGAAGCATGCTCGAAGCGCTGCAATGGGTAAATATTACTGACATGACAGCAAGAGTGAGGATGAAAGATTACATTTCCTAGCTACTACCTAACAAGACGATACAGTATTGTTTTCGATATCAGAAGATTCTAACTCTACCTCCCTTTCTTAATTACTAATAATTGGTAAACGCAATCCACAATTATCAGATATTCCATTACCACCCCACTACAGATATGTGCTTACAAACATTAGTTTATGTGCCAACAATTTTAAAACTCTTGCAAATTTGTAATCAAAAAATGTAACCATGTAATCATGATTACGATTACGATTGATCAATCATTAATCGCCAAAAATGATTACTTTTCTGATTAATTTTATTAATCTGTAATCATGATTACAGATTGTAATCGTAATCAATAATCATCAATCAGATTGCATTTTGCCCAACACTGCGCATAAGACGCTGTGCTTTTAGAAGTTTTACAGTGGCATTTTTTCGTCGTTTGCCGTTGCCCGTCGCAATTGTATTTAAGCTCTGGTCACACCGGGAGCGGCGCGGCACGCGGCAAAATAGACTGTTCACACCGAGAGCGGCAGATTTTATCCAAATGTACTCAGTTCCAATGAAAAAATTGTATTATTGCTCTGGTTGAAGAAAAACAGAGAAAAGTGATAAGGTTCCATTACAAATAGGTACTTAAAACTGCAAGAAGCCTCATTTAACGAATTGTGCGGACTTATTTCGAATGAAAAAGGAATTTTGCCGTCAGCGGTAGCGGCAAAATTGTGTTTTTGAGTAATCTCCCAAATCGCCGCGCGGCAATTATTTTGCCGCGCCGAGCCGCGCCGCTCCCGGTGTGACTTTTAGATCTAATTTTGCTAGAACAATCGCGCAGCGGGAACTGAAAAATGCCGCGCAGCGTCGCGCCGCTCCCGTTTTGACACCCACTTAGCCTTGACTTAGCAAATTTTGTTTTACGGTTTTTCCATCTTCCAGTAGAACCCTAGTTCCATGCAGTCTACGTCTAGCCACCCGTTGATTTTTCATAGCGACACTGATTCAAGAGTTGTTTAAAATTTTTACGTTCATACGGTCTAAAATTGAATTGGTGAATTGATTCTGGTGGCTCACTTTTTTGGACAGGGGCACAAGAATTCAGTTTTTTTTAGAAGGATTTGAAATTTTTCTTAAAATTTTTCATAAACGGCGGACCATGGTTCTAAAGAGTTATAATGATTCAGGTGCCTTGGTTGGTCTGGGTCGCTAAAGATATTTATGAGCGTTGGCAAGCATACATTTTGTTCTTAGAAATTTACTTGAACATTTTCCTTTCAAATTTTTATATACTATTGGTTGCTGAAAACGATCACTTGGATTGATGCCACTAAAATTAATTCTACAATTTTTCTTCCCAATTTTTACGGCAAAACTTTCCTTTCCTCTGCGGTAGTTGTCGTTGCTTTGCTTGTACTTTCTTATTAATTAAAGTAGTGCTGTTTAATTTAACTTATTGTTTACTTTTAATAAACTTGCTACACTAGTTAGCGATGGAGGTAGAAATACTATAGAAAATGGAAAGCAGAAGACTGATAAAACCATTGACAACTTTTTTCATAAGAAAGCAAGATCAGTGAAGTTCCTATCAAAAGATATAGTCATGACATATCATGCGCTCTACTCCTATTCCTTTGAATGTGAAATTGCAAGTTCTTACTCTCAGTCATTTACTTCACACGTGACAGAGTCGGTTGCATCACATCTATTTCCACAATCTTTGCACGAGACAGAGAATCTGGATATGAGTCCTTAATGTCTGTCCACTCTGAGATCGACATTGATGTGGATAATATTATCGACAAGTTTTCTAAATCAAACCGAAAATTGGGTCATGTGGTATCTAACTTAAATATGATAAAAAAAAAAAATTAAAAGCGACTACTTCCGACTTTTTTTCTCCCCTCGAACATTTTAGTTGTGACCCCCCCCAAGGCTGAAGGTCTGGATACGCGCCTGACCATCAACCTTCAGTTTTTCGATTGGATAAAAAAATGTCAATTTGCCATGCAAAACCCTTCACATTTTTAAGCGTAATTTAGAACTTTTTTTTTCAAATTCCGCCATTTTGTTGGATTTTAAATTTTTTTTTCACAATCCTGCTTCATGGTACAGGAAATTCCTTTTAGTTTAACGGACTTTTTTGATCTTTTAATTTCGGGCACTCTGAAGGCTGCAATCACTGCAGCAGTGGCAGAGGTTTTTTTTTGAGATTCGGAAAATGGCGGGTAACCTCGCTGAAAATTGAATAATTTCATATTTCAAAATATTTGTGTATACATATTATAACACCTGTAACAAAAAGTTTGAGACAAACTTCTATCATGCAAAAGTCATGTTTAATCATGTTGGCAGTGCCCACGTTTTTTGTTATGACACATGTCAACAGTCATAAAGTTTAGTTTGCTTGAGACAACATCTAAAAATGAATGAAAAATTAAAATTGCGGGCACATGTTTTTTGCTTGGTTGGAACGTTGTCAAATTCGAAAATTTGCGAAAAGTTTAAAGGCAAAAATATAAGTCGTGCAACAATATATCGTGCTATAAAAGCTTGTAAAAGTGGTGATAAACGCCACAATAAGAAGTTCACTGGAATACCAAGAGTTTTTTTAAGTGATAAACAGAGTGAGAAAGTGATAAAAAAAATGAAAAACAAGATCGGTGTGTCCATGCGAGCAATGGGCAAAAATTTTCAGAAATCGCACATGACCATTCAACGTTGCTTGAAGGAAAATAATGTCCCGTATAGATAGAGAAAGAAGGCACCGTAATACTCCCAAAAGCAACTTGAAAAAATGTCCAAATGTTGCCGTACTTTGCGGTTGAAGCATTTCAAAAGTGGAAGAAAAATAGTTATGGATGACGAAAAATATTTTACTTTTAGGAACACAACCTTGGCGGCGGGAAATGGAGGTCTTTACACTGACGATTTTGCCTCATCTTCAGACAACATAAAATATCGGGGCGTTGCCAAATTTGAGCCGAAAATTTTAGTGTAGTGTACAATTTCCGAAACTGGTGTTTCGAGAACTTTTATTGGCACTGTCCGAGGCCAAGCGCTCAACGCGGACCGTTATAATGAAAAAAGCTTGCCAAAATGAAAAGCCATATAATGCCATATAATGAAAAGCAGTTGCGTCGGCGAATCAACTTTTCACTAAAAAAGTTTACGTTAATGTCATCCAGGCTATGATGAGTAAAGTCAAATATAAATTGCGAAAAATTGAGGACAATGGGCCATTATCAATTGTTTAAATTTTTTTCTGAAATCTTTTGTTTTAATAATTTAAAATTTAAAAATAAAAAAAAATAAAAAAAATTCTTATAACCATGAAAAAACAGTGTTACTTTTGTCTCAATCTTTTTGTTACAGGTGTTATACACAAATATATCTATGAAATTACAAAACAATCGATGCAATATTTTTCTTTCAATAAATTCCCGAAAATCATCTTTTTTTTTTTTTGGGCAGTCACACTAGTTGTGCCCCTTAACAAAAAATGTTCTCAACAGACCACAGTAGGTAATGTGTACGAAAGAAAGAACGGGCAAAATGAACGCAAAATGATGGAAGGGGGTGTATTTGACCCAAGTACAAAAAAAAAACCATGTTTCAACGGTAAAAACGTCGGTATGAATTTATAGGGTCAAACAAATAACCCAGCCACTCGATTATATTCTCCACTCCCTTTAATTTGATATCCAACACGACATATTTTTGTCAACCCCCATGGGGGGGGGGGGGGGGTATTACTAGCCCTCCACCAAAAAAAAATTTTTTTCACCTATCTTTTTCTACCGAACATCACAAATACAACTAAAAAAAAACGGCATTGCTCTATTCCCCCTTCACGGAAAGTTATGTATGTATAGAAATGCACGAAAAATTGTCCATCCACAGCGACATGTTACTTCTAATTTTTCTCCGGTCATATAAAGCATTTCTGCATTGACCTTACTATTCCATACCGAAAGGGTTAAGAATTTCAGTAAGAGGGAATTTTCTGGCAGTTTTCCTAAAATTTCATGTAGGGATTTTTATATATAATTTACCGCAACCGTCTTGTTACTGCACGGAAAAAAAGAAAGTGTACTGTTTACACACGACGACGTTACTCCATACATTTTTAAGGGTGAAATTTCAGCTAACCATGATTTTATGTAACCAGTAACATTTCAAAATGTATATTACATATTGTTACGAAAAATATTTTTGTAGTATTTACTACAATATCTGCGTACTAAACACATATTAACTATTGTATATGTAACGTTAAATTTGTTACTATAACTACGAAATTTTTGATGACAAAAGATGTGTTTATTTTATATTCTTAAATATGTTTCGTTAAACACTTGTTATGTTACAGTAAACAAAAAATATTGTACTGAAAACAATTCTTTTGTGTACATTACAAACTATGTGTATGAATTACGTAGAAAACAATGTATTTAGAACTATTTATTTGTTATATCCACCTTTTCCTTGTAGATAACCATCACTTAGTATATTTTACATTTTTCGATGTGTGGAGACTAAAATTCTATATATAAAGTAGCGTATTATTTATGCCCATATACATATTTATATAAGAAGTAAGCAATGAATTTCACGTAGATATTCAAAATTAAATATATATATATATACCTACAAGTAAAACACAAAACTTCATAGATAAAAATATTTTATTGTTAATTCACAAAAAAAAACATGTAATTCTACCACAATTGTATACATAAACGAAATTAAATTAATAGAAAGCTTTAATTCTTACAGCTTTTTTACCAGTTGGCAATGAATGAACAGAAGTTGGTGGTGTCTTTATTTTACTAATTTCAAAAATATGCCAAACTGTATTAGTTGTTTCTTGAATTTCATAACAAAGATTAGTCGTTAAATAAGAACTCTCTAAGGAATGTCCAACAATATATGAGAATTCATTTTTTACTAAAATATTCTGAATTTTAAAAAATACGTACTTTTCAGAAAAAATTAAATAAATGGTTAAATACCATGTTACATATAAACTTAATGCCATTATATTCGACCAAATTTGTAACAAAAACTTCATTATTTATAGAAAAATCTTTTAACATTTCTTTAATATACTCAAAACATTCCAAGTCCGCTACTGGTACAAAATTACCAGAGCCAATATTAACGCGAGTTGCTATACCTTTGCCACTTGCAATCCTAAAAGAAAACTTTAACTGACTTTTTATAGATACTGTTTTACAAATATTTTTTCGAGAGGATATCACATTGGCATATAATTTTGATTCTCTGTGTTTTGCCTCCATTCGCATGGACCATATTTTCCTTAAAGGTCTCACTTTGAAAATCAACTCCGCATAGTGCAACATAAAATGGTGCTTTGGCTTAAGGGTGTCATTAAATAAAATTATATACTGTTCATGATGTTCAGTAATTAAAGTCTTCATTAGCCCTTAAATCTTCATTGTAGTTATTAATATTTCTTAAATATACTTTTGAAGTATCGGTTGTTACTTGCAGTTCGTGCTTACTTAATTTGCAGAATCTACAGTAATAGTTAGCTGAGAAACTCGTTACAAAACCAAGTATACTTCGTGCAACCCTAAGTTGTCGTCCAATATAAGGCCAAGAACCGGAAATACTTTTACTGTTCCCTTCTTACTTTTAATTATAATACCATTTAGCTCCATGTCTATTAAGTCAGAAACTAACAAGTTATAAATTTGATCCAGATTATTTTTTGTATTTGATGAATTGAAAAAACATTAACGGCAAAATATTATCTACCGAAGAACAATGCTCTGCCGGAAAGCATGGAAATTGACAATAAGTAGCAGCCAAAGCATGTTTTGTTGCATGCGATCCCAAAGGATTATTAATTTCAAAATCATCCACATAAATAAAATATGGAATGGCAATTTTATTGCCGAAAGATTCAATCTTTTTTTTTCCACAATGATCCCTGAACAAAATTTGAAATAGCTGGCTCTTGAGAATTCGAGAGTAAATGAATATTA
Organism: Dioctria linearis; assembly: GCA_963930735.1. Classification (NCBI taxonomy): domain Eukaryota; kingdom Metazoa; phylum Arthropoda; class Insecta; order Diptera; family Asilidae; genus Dioctria; species Dioctria linearis. The sequence continues at coordinate 33,401,865 of OZ005742.1, read as the reverse complement.
GATAAAATAGTTTCAAACATAGATGGTAATTCTAAAAAACAATTTAAAATTTTCCCTGATATTCATTTTTGTTACTTTAACGTTACCGCTATTATCAAAATTTAAAGTTGAGCCAAAGTTTTGATCAAGGTTATAAGATTTAGGTTCAGAAAAAAATTTAGAATCAGTTAAAAATTTCATTAAGTTATGTTCAGTGTTGAACTTTTCAAAAGGATTCCTGCAAAAAATTGTATAAGTCTATCTACTTTTTCCTTTGATTGTTCAGGTATACTCGCAGAAATTTGATTTAGCGTTTCGCCCAGAGAATTACTTATAAAGTCTGACACATCATTAATAAATTCTATTACTTGATGTCTACTCAAAGCAGATTGATTATGAAGGTTTTAAGACAAATAATAGGCTAGTTTTGGAACAAATTTCATCAAAATTATCTATAGAAATATTTACAGCTGCTGGTGGTACTGTATTTTGTTGAGTATTGGTTATTTCTATTTGAACTTCTTTAGCAGTGGATATTTTTTCGGTAGTTATAATTTCAGAATGTTTTACAAGAATATGTCTTTTAAGCATATAGAGGGATTGAAATTGGCGAGAACAATTGTTCTGAGCGCACATATAGTTACTAGAAGCTTTAAGTTTGTGATGTAATTTAAAATGAAGGCATAGTATCTTCATACTAGCAAAATCTCTATTGCATTTAAAGCAAATCATTATGAAAATTGAATTTATATTCCTAGATCGGACATAAAAGCTGAATATGCTTGGGTCGTTTTGTCTCCTTTTAAATGAATCTTAAAAAAGAATTTTTGTAAAAATAGCCACACTAAATAACATTCTTTACCGTAACATATATCTAAAACATGGTGCGCTTTAAAAGTAATATCAAGAGCTTTTAGAAAACTTGAAAAAGAATAACATAGCGTATCTATTCTAACCTTAAATTCTCTTACATTAGCCCAGTCGTCTCCAATCGCTAAAATGACGGGTTGTAATGTTAGTCCAAGGCCGCTGTATTTTTTTCTTAATCGTTCAACAGCCGGATTCACATCGTTTTCACTCTTTAATATGTATAAGGATTCGTAATTTAGGAACATATTTTTTTATAATCATACCTATATACCTTTACTAAGACTAGCAAGCTTTCCTGACAGTCTGCGATAGTTGGCTTATAGTTTGGCCCCGATTTAGTTTTAATATAGGTCCTTGGTACAAGTATACTGCATAACAACAAAATAATAATGCAATCACGGGTATTATCTGGAATATTAACTTTAATATTTTCCGGAAAGTATACAAGAAGACTGCCCACAATAGTATCCCAGCTGGTTAAAAGGCAGAGCTCTTTATCTTTAAACATCAAATTGAAATCGATCTCAATCTAAAAATGTATTATTTACTATAAAAGTAAATTTGATTCTCGGCAATATAATACCAATGCATATCCCGCTTGTATTGTCAAAGATGACAAATCTTCTAAAATTGCTTTAAGATTACAGCCAGCTTTTGTGAAATACTTTCTTCTGTAACTGTAGCACAAAGTCCATTTTTCTTTGATTTCGTCCAAATTTTCTCTGCTATACTTTAAGAAAGTTTGAAATTTCTTGGCCTCTTTGTCAGATACTAAAAAAATACTGTTTATTTTTAAATTAAATGAAATGAATATTATTACTTACTCTCTGATATTTCTGTATTCAGTTCTTTGGTAGGAGAAGGCGTGCCACACTCTGCAGTTTTTTTTATATCTACTGTCTATTAAATTAAATTTCCTGTAACTTCTACTAGCATTGTTGAACTTGTGGAAAAGACGGCCCACTAGTCTGACTACGAGGTATATAATATGTTTCCTATAAATACGCATAAGGTTTTTTTTAAGTAAGTATTATAAAAAAGTCATAAACATATGCTTACCTTATTTTCCTTTGCAAAATGTTTGGGAATCTCTTCAGCAAAAAATTCAAAGTCTGTTATGCTCATATACTTTTTTCTGCTAACAAAGTGTTCCACAATCACGTCCACTAAATATAACCGGTATTTAGAATCCAGCTTTTCATTTTGTTTAAAATATTTTAAGATTAGTTTTCCTTTAGGATTTAATGTAAGAATTGTTTGGAGATCCTCTTTAAGATTTTTCCGAGAATAATTAGAATGATTCGATTTTGGTGTTGATTCTTTGTCTGATGGAAATTCCGGAATCGCTTCCATACAATTATTCTCTATCCAAGAATCCAACGTGGGCATTTGCAAATTTCGACTTGTAGACGAGCAACCGCACGAATTATATGATCCACAACCATTTCGATTTTCCTCGTTAACTTCAAAACCCTTTACAATTAATTATTTTTAAATAAAAACAATATAATTAATTGAAGTACCTAATAAGCTTACGTTTAATTTTTGCCATTCACGTAATTTGTGCAAAAATCTAATGCGCACGCCTATTTTGGGAACTAGTTCTTTCACATCTGATTGGGTCATGTATTTTAATGACTTGAAATCTATTTCATGTTCTATTGGGGATTACAATTATTAAATACTACTTACTTTCTTTTAGTTATAAGTCAGTTGAACTTTACACTTCACTTCCAAAATATCAAAACAATTTTAGCACTAAAGAAAAATAACTTACAAACCTTCAAATAAAGCACTTAACTGTGGTAAATTCCACATATCCAAAAGATCTTTTACCAACTCCGCGTTACTTTTACACTTTACCCGCATATAATTCCATTTTGCTTGACTTGACTTAACCAACGCGCACGAAAGACTAAAACTGTTAGAAGCGTACTTTATTCTCAATACACAAACAACTATTAAGTTACGGTGCATTTCTCCTTAGAGTTTTGTAATTAATTTGTTCTGAGTACACGCTGAAATTGTATGCAGCACAATTGTAGGGGTAAATGAAATTTCTATTCTTTATAATAACAACGAAAATGTTTTCAGCACAAATGAACTTTTTGATACACTGCTGTTTTGTACCAAGAACAGTATCGAAAATTTTCATTACATTAAAATAGTAGCATACAATTTAAGTAGTAGCCAACACTTTTTCGTAGTTCTTATAACAATTTTTGTTAAATAATACATTACATATCTCGTTAGTTTCAAGAACAACGAGAATTGTAGAAAAAATGTAATGAGCACATTTTCTATGTGATTTAAGCTAATTTCGTCGTTATCATCACATTTTTCGTAATACATCTGAAAAATGTAACATTTACACTTTCTTTTTTTCCGTGTGGGAAGTTTAATTTATTTTTGATATTTATAATTCCAGGCGGTCTCTTAAATAATTAAGTCAAATTGTTTCGGAGGCAATATTGCTACTGCCTAGATAAATCTAGAAATTTTCAAATCTTTTCACTCCTCGGAACAATCAGGAACACGTTTCAAAGGACACTGTTTTTATGTAAAAAGTGGTCAATATCATGTGATAAATGTGGTTAGATCTGGTTGAATAGCAGTCAGTAGTATTAACTCCAGCCTTTCACAAGGGTGGGTATGTCCTAATTCCTGTTTTGCTCTTGATATTTATTACCGACACGTCAACTGACATTAATCTAGCACTGAATACAGATTTTTGTTTTTTTCAGGAAACACGTAATTTTTGTTTTTTTGCTTTTATGGCAAATTATTGTCAAATAAAGGAAATATTTCATGATATTAAGCTTTTGAAATCGGATAAGTTTTCTTCCTTCTTCTCCTATAGTTACTCAACCATCACCTTTAATCCTTCACTTTCTCTTATAATGACTCAGCAGCCACTTAGAACCTTTCGAATAATGCAAAGAATTGCTTTTACTCCTTCCTGCATTTTCCAGCAAAATAAAATCGAAGTCGTCTCAGAGAAGAAATCTAAAATCAAAAATTGAGAAAATTCCATAAATTCAATCATTTTTAAGGATTTTCTTCAACAGTTCCGCTTTAATTCACCTATATGCATGCTCCTTGAACACAATCCACTTCATAGATTTTCACCAAATCCAATTCATTTTCGATTACTTCCTTTTTAGAGTTGGAGCCTTTTGGGAGTTCTTTTTTTTTCTGAGTTTTTCTGATAACACGCTCATGTTTTCGACTGCTACGGATGAGCCTATTAAAATTACCCTATTTGATCAGAGACGATAACCTCGTACGTTTTTACTAATTCTATCTAGTACAAATACACACCAATGATTCCGCATGAAATAAAATAATAATAATAAAAAAAAAAAAAAAGTTCGTTAGATTTCGTGATAGCATCATACGTTCGCTCCTCAAATTTTTCTGTCTGACTCGGTTTCAATGCACTTCAACGATTTCGAATCAAGTAAAAACGGCGTAATCTTGATGCAAAGCAGTAAACCGCAGAATTAAAAACTGAAGTATCTCACAAAGAGACGACAGCTAATCAGGTTTTTCCATTAGAAGAGGAGCATCATTCAGCCACGAAATTTCAACCAAATTTCTCTCTGGTGATGGGTTTGTATATTTCTATGCGTATGTGTACATATGTATGTAGGTATAGGCTTTTTGTTGAATAAAGCCAGAAAGTGAACATACATATCTCTCTCTACTCTAAATGGAAATATACAGATACTAGTTAGAGGTTGGTGGGAATCAACTAGTATACAGAGACAGACAGACAAACAGATAACAGTTTTTGCTTGCGCTTTTCATATAGTTTTGTTGGTGAAATAATTTTTGTTTTTTTTTTTTTTTTTTAAGAAAAAGTGCCTTGAGAATTTTGTGCTTTTTGATTTATGAAGCCGTGAAAATCTCTAGAGCCAGGATATGCAGTTTATTTATTGTTTTTAATTTTTCTTTTATCCTTAGATCTAGGAAAAAATGAAGTGTTTTTGCTCTTGTATGAAATTTTTGTTTTTAGTTTTCATGATTTTAAAGCTTAATAAATTTATGGCAGAATTAAGTTAATTGCATTAACGATTTCCTTATTTTGGGGTATGAAAACCTTTTCCAATTATTCATTTTTAATCCTTGCTGTTCTCCTCATTTGTATGTAAAACAACAAAATATTCGGCTACGGTTGAAAAATTTCTGATTTTAAATTATGAATTTTCGCGAAATTTGCCTGGTGGAGGATATGCTGGACCACCAGATGACATTCCTCATGTCAAGAAATTCGGTATTTTTCCAGCAATTAAATTCATACAAATATTGCAATCTATATTCAGAATTTTGATTACCATAGATTTTAAACTGCTGATTCCATTATTAGGGCTTGTTTTTTTATTATTATTGTACTGCCCGTAGTTAGAGCGTACATGCAATAAATGAAAGGTGTAGTGAAATTTTTGCCACTGGTATAAAGCTAGTGGTTTTTATTCGTTTATTCACTGCACTAAATGTTTCAAGTTCAATAAATACTCAAACTTGAGAACTGCAAGATATACATATATATATATATTATAATATAAAAAGCTGAAATCAATGTTTATTAAATGATTAATATATAAATTTGATTTACACAACTGTAGCAATTGACTTGTACTCACATGATCAATATATAGCAGCTGATTTACTTGACCTTTTATTTGACTGAGGTGTCGGATGAGGATATTCTTTATTGCAGTCGATACCCGCAGTAAAGTGGATTTGTTAGGAATTGTCTTATTACAGTCGAAACCCGCAATAAAGTGTTTTGTGTTAGTAGTTGTCTTACTACAGTCGATACCCGCAGTAAGTCTCTTTATTACAGTCGAGACCCGCAATAAAGTGTTTGTGTTAGTAGTTGTCTTATTACAGTCGAGACCCGCAATAAGACTCCTTATTACAGTCGATACCCGCAATAAAGTGGTTTTGTTAGTAATTGTCTTATTACAGCCGAGACCCGCAATAAGACTCTTTATTACAGTCGAGACCCGCAATAAAGTGTTTGTGTTAGTAATTGTCTTACTACAGTCGATACCCGCAGTAAGACTCTTTATTATAGTCGATACCCGCAATAAAGTTGTTTTGTTAGTAATTGTCTTATTACAGTCGAGACCCGCAATAAGACTCCTTATTACAGTCGAGACCCGCAATAAAGTGGTGTGAGTTAGTAGATTTCTTATTACAGTCGAGACCCGCAATAAGAAACTTTATTACAGTCGATACCCGCAATAAAGTTATTTGTTAGTAATATATTATCTCAGTCGAGACCCGAGATAATATTCTTTAAGTCAGTCGAGACCCGACTTAAAGTGAATGTTAGTATATATCTTAACTACAGTCGAGACCCGAAGAAAGATTCTTTATTTCCGTCGAGACCAGAAATAAAGTGTATTGTTAGTAATATTTTTTATTGCAGTCGCTACCCACAATAAAAAACCTTTAATTTTATCCAAAACAAACTCCTTAATCCAGTCGGTACCCAGAATAAGAATATTTTATTTTAGCTGTCAATTAAACCAAGTATTTAATTTAGTAATAAAATACACACTAGGAAAAATCACTGGGAAAGAACACAAAGGAGGTAAGTAAATCACTGCACTGCTAAATCACAAAAGAGAGCGGTTCAAGTAAAACTGCTGTTTATATAGCCAGAGTTTGCGCACGGCACCAAAGAACGGTAGTCAACGGCGCGTGGCAACAATATTGGCATAGTAACAACTTGCATAGCAACAATAACCTGACCTAGCAACTGCACTTCATCATTGAGTCATAAAGTGTTACCATTTTAGTTATTATTGTCAACAAGCTGCACTCAACTTATGACTATATAAAATATTTTGCGTAAATTCAATTTATTTCGAATTCAGTGTAGTTTAAATATCAATAAATAAAAATAAAACTTTCGCCTTTGTTTTATTAGAACGTTTACTTACCCGGAGTAATTTGTAAATTCCTAAAACTAATACATTCAGCTGACTTAGACGTAGCTAGAAGTAGCCCACACGATTTGCTGCACATCCCAATATTCTGCTGCGCAGTGATTTCTCGTATAATGGCGGAACGTGGTTCGTAATGAGAATTCTTGTATCTCGATGCCATGGCGGCCATACTTGTTGCTGTTCAGCTGACTTGAGTTGACAGCAACAATTGTTAGATGTTAGTAATGACACATCATAGTTTGGATTATTTTCGATTTCCATTAATATTTTAAGAAAAGTGCACGTCAATTAATGAAAAAATGAGTTTAATTGAATAACTTTTGACGCTATGAGAATGCAATAGTAGCTCATATCAGCGTAGTTTGTGCAATGTGAGATGTGCTCTGCTGCAAGATGAAACAAAAAGGGGAATTCGGTTGCTGCATTTTATTGTTGTGCAAGACTCAGCTAATTACTTTTGGAGTGGATTAAATGCACGGGTTTCCCAAGATGCAATCTTCATGTTCATGAAATTAGGTAACATAACTTTGAGTTTATCGAAAGCTTTGATTCTTGGTGATCCGTTTCTTTTTCTTTTTTTCAGGTTGGATGATCTAACGTCAGGAGCCCAATCCTGAACAATTATATATGCTCTGTGCTTTCTCCATTATGTGCTCTAATTTCAATGTCCTGCAAATTCTAATTGATTTTGTGTGGCTTGTTCTAGAAAACAATGTGATAAACAACTATTGTAACGAAAATATTGAAGTCTGTCAGAGTTGGAAGTAATCAATTACATTCTTAAATTAATTACACAATAAATTATAATTACAATTATACAATTGCAATTAAGTGTAAATAAAATTCAATTATATAAGTAATTGTAATTGAAATTTGTACAATTACAATAATTTTTATTGGAAATTCAAAAGACTACCCGTAAAAAAAATTAATTGAACGAAAAGTAATTGTAAAAAAATGTAGTACCTAGTAATCAGTGGCGTGGCGTCTTTGGAAGCAAGGGAAGCATTGCTTCCATTGCGATTTCTGATTTAATTGAATTAAAACAAATAAAAATGAAATCAAATAAAAAATTACAACATAAAAATATCTGCAAAAAATGTTCATCAACAATATTTTCCGTAAAGGCTTTTTATTCGCCCTTCGCTGTAAACTATCAAAGAGCAGAAATAATAAAATCACCTACCTCTGAACAAAACAATCAAAAACAAGGCATCGAACAGCATGCAACGAAAAGTATAGCATTCGAACACGTCTGAGTTCTGTCTAAGATATCACAACCGACATCAGTGCCTGGAGGAGGTGGTTTGTAGTTCTGCTTCCGTCAGCAATCGAACGATATCCAACAAAATGTATGTCATTCGAACTCGTAAGGTATGATGTCACACATCATCTCTGCTGTTCGCTCGCCACTTTCAGTGTTTCTACATTCAATACGAAATGGTTCTAAGCCTATGGGATGCAATTGAAAAAGTGCTTCTATGGGACCTACAAACCCTTCTAAACTGGAAGCATGTGTTAGGTTAATTTCATTCATATGAAAATATATTTCTTATGATAGATCAACGCTGTGTTTGTTTCGAGTGGAGGTGTTTTGATTTGTGCTTCCATCAATTTCTGTCGGTAGGTCGATTAGGAAGCATCTCGCGTTACCGGCTAATATGTTCAAGCCTGACCGCGAGGACGAGAGGAAATAGTGAATTCTTGCGGGGAATTTCAAGCTAGATAGAGGAATATTATTTTAAAGCAAAGATCTTTAAATATGATATTGATGACAAAAATGTACAGTCGGGGGCAAATAAGTAAATGAGCAATTATTGCTATTTTTATGTATCTTATTTAGAAATTATTTGTCGCCGTTATGCATAATCACGAATCTATTTTTTCAGATATTTAGTTTACTCCAAAAATTGCTACATCTCAACAGAAGGCATGAATAAAGCGACGAATAATATACTTTGTTTCAAGGCTATAAACGAATTTGAAATCCTCCATTTTCAAATTTTTCAAGTTCTTTGAAATTTCATTTACAGAGCTCATAATGACGTTATTACCAGACAGATTACCCAGTACATTAGTACATTAATATATTCACTTCCATAAAATACGGTTTTACGCTGGAATTTCCGCAATTGTTTTTGTATAATTGCCCCGCACAATTCATCACGTTAAATTAAAAGCTAAAAGCTTTAAGGTGAGCAAACCCTTTAGACGCTCAAAAATGAGGCATTTTTTTCTGAATTTTTCTAAAGCTGACAAAATAAACGCATCATTTTAAACTTTTAACATTATTTTGCTACAGCTCTCAGGTGTTGTGTTTTTTTTAAAGAAAATGGTGGCGTTGTAGGGTAGTTCCTCCCCAGGTGCCTTTTGCGTAACATCGAAAATTGCTGCCTCTGTAATTTTTTTTCTATTGATCATAAACAAACAAGAAAATTATTCATCGATTAAATAAAAAAAATAAATAAATAAAAAAAAAATTATAAAATAAAAACTTACGTCCGCTGTTTATCAAATGTTCAAATTTTCGACCACTTTTTCGATCATTTTTACCCCAAAAAATTAATTTATTTACGCGATATCTATAAAACTTTAGGTACATCCATCCGAAAATATTATATAGACAGTAATCTCTGCAAGTTTCATCCAGATCGATCAATAACTTTTTGATCTACAGCAGCAGCAGTTTTTGATGATGCACTTTCGAGATAATCGCGTTTAAAGTTTTAATACGGAAAAACTTAATTTAGTGACTTATCGATCAATCAGCAATTCCAGGCGCATACACTAATCCATCAGCTTCCTCGAAAAGCTGACTATCTTCCATCTGCTGCTGTGGGACAATTCTAATGGAACAATAGAATTGTACAAAGGTATTGTGAAAGAAAGGTTGCTTTACCCCAAGCGCTCCGGCTACCTGACTCGCTAGTATACGGGGTATGAATAACTGCAATAACTCCGTAAATATTTAATATTTTAATTTTTCCTCTTTTCAGTATACTTTGAAAATATGAGGAAAAAAAATTCAAATTTTTGAAAATTATAAAAGGTTTGCTCCCCTTAATTTCACAAAACACTAAACTGTAGAAAACTATACACTTCAAGCTTCCGAAACAACACAATTTTAACTATGGATATTATTAAATTTTATAAAGTTTCACTGAACTCCCGGAACCCTGAAATTTTTTTTTTTTTAGAATCGTCAAAGTATTTTCGACCAAATTCAATCCGACTTGTCTTATTCATGTACACTGTATTCGAACGATATCCCGCTTCTTTAAGATTAATTTATTCAATACGGAGTGTATAACATACAAGAAAAATCCGCCCTGACTAGTATGACTTTGAAAGCATGTGGCAAAAACTGCAATTCATGCCTACTCTCGCATACTCGATCGTGGGTGCTTAAGCTTAAGGTTAAGGGTAGGGGTGACTAGGCCACTAAGACCCTGCGGACACCGCGACCAGAGATGTCTTTTGTGTACTAACCTAGAGTGGTTCTATCTTGTTACGAGCTTTTAGTAGTTAGCTTGCCAATCTTATTTGGAAAGATAAATGCTTCTCCAGTGATTTCCATTTTTAAAGCTGCAGCGTGAGACACTGTCTATTCTTCAAAAAAGTAACTCCTGTGTGATTAAGAAGCAGCTAACGAGAGGGGTATAGGTAATTCATTAGAATCCCTGCAATAACTTTTGAACGCATGGTTATTTAATGCTTTTGTAAAATTACAATCCTTTTGCTTCCCCTCGTACCAAGTCCAAGCCACGCCACTGCTAGTAATGATTATTTTTTGTAGTATTTAATTATCTACAATGTATTTAATTTGCTATTAATAGCAAATAAGCTTAATATGTATAAATTATAAAAAAAAAATATTATAAGCTTTCAATAAATAAATAATAAATCATAGGCTTATGTAATAGTATTACTTGTAACTATTGCAGCTCTGTCCTTAATGAATTTATTACTTGGAGTTTAATAATTTTTTTCTACTATATGAAATTATTTAATTGAAAATTGTAATTTAGAAATTTTCAATAACAATTTCTTTTGTTTAAGTAATTTATAATTACAATTATAGTTGTTTCTAAACATAAGCCAAAATTCCACAGCAACAATTCAAGTATAGATTTGGATAAAACAATTATAAAAAATTGCAATTACAATTATTACAAACATTAGTTCCACATTGCACTCAATTCCAATTAATTGCAATTGAATCTATTTTTTTTTCTAATCGCAATTGATTTTTTTGTAGGAAATTAATTTTCTCAAGTCTGCCTAAAATGTCTGTATTGTCGAATTTAAATGGCTTGTGCGGTACTACACATACCAACGCAACCATAATTAAAAGTCTAACTAAAGTCATTTTTCCATTATTTTTGTTGCTCTCCGTTGAATTCATTTAATTAAGATTTGCATATTTTTGAAGTAATGCGTTTTTTTTAAATGTGTATTAGTAAACGTACAAAAGAAAATGTTTATTATTTTGTACGCAATCCTTTTTGGTCTAAGCATTCTTTTAAACGATTTACAAAACTTTCGAAAAGACATTGAAAATATTCCTGCGGTATACCATCCCACTCCGTGGTAATTCTTTCGATCAGCATTTGCCTATTATAGTTGGTCTAGTTTCCCGAAAAAAACGGAGTCTTTAAGTCGAGCACCAAACTGTTCGATCGGGTTGAGGTCTGGGCTGAGCTTCCTGGCCAATCCGTCCAAACTGTAGAAAAGTATCATCTTGCTTCGTTTATGGACGCCTTTGCCTTGCGAGGACCCGCCTGCATGAGTATTGGTGAAATCCTTCCAGAAAATTGGCTCTTGTCTCCTGTACACTCACCATAGATCGGGATAATTTTTGTCTTGTAATAATCACCATTTACACTGCACTTGTCTTCAATTATTATTAGAGGAGTTCTTCCGTTGGTGCTTATTCATTCCTCCTGGCTACCATGACTTTCAAACCCTGTTTCGGTGACTGTGTGGGTTCAATTGTATTCGGATCTACTGTCCTAACTCTGTAGTTTTGTTTATCAGGAGCAAGAAACAATTCGATTGGCGATTCATTAGTAAAAAGGATGCGAGCTCTCTCCTTTCTTTCCTCTTTCGCTCAAATTAAAAAAAAAAACCTTCTTTTTACATTCTTTTACAAAATGCTATTCGGTTGTTTAGATTTTTCTCAGTAAGAAACGGCTTTATACGAGGATCGTAGGCATACCGACAAAGTTAACTTAATGACAAGTTAGGACACAGAAGAGTTTTTCGATTGTTTTACATTTTAAAGGAAGAAAGTAAAAAAAAAATTAAACTCTCTTTAAAACTTTTATGAATAAAGATAAAAAATGTGAAAGCACAGATTGCATGCAACGAAACAAAATGGCAACTGATTCATTTTCGTAAATAAATATGAAAGGGCAGGAGTTTGTCAGGTTTTTACTCTTATAAAATGTTCCCGCACTTTTGTGAAAACCGGTTTTCATGAAATTTTGATAATGTTTGGTCACATGTTGTTGCTGTAAATGGAAACATGTTGTTGCTGTAATCCTATGATATTTGAACAGCACGTGCTACTGTTTACATTCGTTTTGTTATGAAGAGATTAAGTGGGAGAAATTCTTGTGGGATTCTCTGATATTTTCGGGAAAAATGAGAATTTCATTTGAGAGAACCTTTACATTTCCTTTCAGCATCTTGGGCAAAGCGAAATTTATCTTTTTCTTAAAAAAGTTAGCTAGTGTGAGCTGATAGTTTGAAACGTCCTGAAGGTATTCAATAAGATTTTGCCGTTCGGGTAATCCTACGTTCTCTCGAATTTTGTTTTTAACTCGTTGTCTCTATCGCACGACAATAATGCATAGCCAAGCTCCTTTGCCCCATTCATGCAAAGGACGAAAGTAGATGACATAATTTGTTTCATTCTAAAAAAACACGAAAAATTGCCAATTTTGTTCGGCTGTGTCCTATCTTCTTACTATTAGTATTCTTTGATAGCGACTACATGGACGGCTTCTTAGATAATTTTTGACAGTTGATTTGCAAACTATTTTACCTCTATCCAGACGACGAATTCTGTTTAGGAGTTTAACATTTTTCTTACAGTTCTCACTCCTACTCCTATTTTGTCCTTGACAATGATAAGAAGTCTAATCTTTTTGTTATCTTTGGATGAAATCACTTGTGGTCTCCAAATCCGTTTTGAATCAGTTACTTCGCCCATTCTGACCATAGCCCAACACTATTTCTGGATACCTTGAGTTTGTGGCTTATTGAAAATATTTTCTCTCTGGCCGTGAAGTTCTTGGATTATTTTACTGATCTCAACCCTAGACGACATTGAGCTACAAAAAAAAAAAAACAAAAAAAAACAGATAAACAAAATAAATAGAATTGTAAACATAAAATCTGGAATAACATAACTTAATTAGGTATTCAGTAAGCATATACTCATACAGAAATAATTTGTAAAAAATGGGCACGCAAACTAAAAACAAAAAAAAAGCATGCACAATTCATAAAGACCGTAATGAATATTTTAAGCAGAAAATCACCAATGTCACCGCTATTTTAGAAAATATTCGGAAAAATTACATAACTCCAAGATGTTTGCTTCATAAATAACCTTGGGACAAATATTTTCTCATCCATATTTCTTTAATCTACCTGTCCCTATCCCTACCACATGGGATAATTTACGATATATGCGTGTTTTACTCGAATGTTCTTCTGAGTGAAGCACAATTTGGGTGATCAGAAACTTTTTGCCCACACTGTATATACAAGTCTACCCCCCCCCCCCCCCCCCATCCCTTTAGAATTCGAAATTGTGGAACAAATGAATTTGAATACTTTCTTCTGTCAGTAAAATATCTTAAAACAAAAATTCAAATTTTTGATTGATTTATGATTTATGAATTGATATTTATGTGCAGCTAGTTGACCACTTGCTAATGCGAATGACACATTGACCAACAACACAAATCGTTGTTAGCTGAGATTGGAATTTAGAAAAATTTCCGAAATTCAGTTAATCGATTTTCTAAGATTTAATTCTACTTGAGATATCTTGGGGCATTACTTTTGTCTGCTCTGGTCTAGTACTAAAAGCAGTTAATGATTTGATCTGAAAAAGAGTCGATAAGGAATGTGTTGTGTAAAGCTCGAGTTAAAACTGGGATAAACTTTTCGAATCAGTTGTCATCCCACCTGTTCCATATTCAGTACAAATATGGCTCCTACGATATCATGAAAATATGCGAACAGTTCGTTTTTTTAATCAATCTTGTAATTACCATCAAGGACCCCCCCGGTGCATTGTGCCTGCAGAATGTAGGTAATTTTTCGAGGTTTTCACTTAACGTGTTCTAAAGAACTCAATTGGCTTATTAAATCATTTGCCAATATCGTCATAATCACAATAGGCTTCCCAAAAAAAATCGATTTGAGGTTTTTACAATTCGAAAATGGCGAAAATATGAACTCGAAGTTTAATTGTAACGTTCGGGGCTCAGAAGGCTTGGAACTTGTAAAATTCTATGATTATAAATCATCGCACGCATGAAATTTTGGAAAAATTTTAAAAATTATTTAAGTAGAATGGCATCTCATCAAATTAAGTATTGCCTTTCGATAATTATCATCTATATAAAATTATTCACACCCCATTCAAGTAAACAGCGAGCAGTTTCTGTTTACCACTCTAATCGAGACAATTCGGATCATTAGCCAAATTCTCGTATTGACAGAACCGAAGAGCTTACAATTTTAATAAATGGGGGCACTCCGTTGTCAAGTTGGCAACTTACCTTCGAAAGAGGACATTTTTCATATTTTTATGGAATGCCCAATGTACTCGTAGAATTCATCATAACTTATCTACTTAGGGAAATATATAAATGACCTTACCACCCCTAGAGTGCAGTCAGTAGGGGTTTTTGCCCTACAAAAAGTTCCGGGATCCGATAAAAAATCCAAGTTTCCACCCTTGGGAGGGTTCTGTGCCTATTACGGTTCGTGAGATACAGCCCGCTGATAGACGGACGGACGGACGGACAACCGAGGCTTAGTAATATAGTCCCCTTGGCAAACTTTGGGTACGAAACCCTAAAAAACCACAGAGTTATAATTTCGAGATTGTATCTTTGTTGCGACATTGCTGCAAAACGGAAAATGGGGAGGGGTGGGGGACAAATTTATAGACCATTAGTAAGGCTCAGAGATTATCAATCTAACCACTTCTAAATCATTATCATATGGTGAAACATTCAGAAGTTACAGGATGATCTATAAAAACTTACTCAAATATTTTTAAGTCCCGTTGTCTCTGAAATAGTATTTAGAACCGCCCCCCCCCCCCCCCAACAATTTTTTTTTGCCTAAGCATAACCTATCCATATCCTTTGGGTGCCAAACCACATACGGGACACCCTGTTAACCACAGGGTCTTCCTGCTGAATGAGCTACAGAGTAGTAAAAAGTATCTAAAACTGTTTTTTTTTGTTTACTTAAATGAAAAAAAATTAAAATTAAATTTTACTACAATCTGTCTATACGTCACCGTCGATGATTTTATTTTCCATCTCCAATTACCTTTGGTTTTCGTAAATATAAAAATTGAAATAGAGTTAAAATTTCCTTAAAATTTCTCACAAAATGATTTAATTAATCTTGATTTGATCTAATCCCATTCATATCCCTGGTAGATATATCATGATAAGCTCATCAATGAGCTCCTCATGAGCAATCAGATGAAAGTACTGATGAAATTTATTCGCGTTTGAATCAAAACCGGGAAAATAAAAGTCATTTATTTACTTGTTCACACATAGGGTGCGTGAGATATTGCATCTCTTTCACTTATTTAGACATATATACTTTGCTTCTCTTTTGTGCATTTTACAATATTAGATTAGTACTTAATGAGTGTCACGATGAGCTTATTAATGAGCATTTCAATGAGTGTCACGATGAGCTTATTAATGAGCATTTCAATGAGTGTCACGATGAGCTTATTAATGAGTGTCACGATGAGCTTATTAATGAGCACTCCAATGAGTGTCACGATGAGCTTATTAATGAGCACTCCAATGAGTGTCACGATGAGCTTTTTAATGAGTGTCACGTTGAGCTTATTAATGAGCACTCCAATGAGTGTCACGATGAGCTTATTAATGAGCATAGCAATGAGTGTCACGATGAGCTTATTAATGAGTGTCACGATGGGCTTATTAATGAGCACTGCAATGAGTGTCACGATGAGCTTATTAATGAGCATTTCAATGAGTGTCACGATGAGCTTATTAATGAGCATTTCAATGAGTGTCACGATGAGCTTATTAATGAGTGTCACGATGAGCTTATTAATGAGCACTCCAATGAGTGTCACGATGAGCTTATTAATGAGCACTCCAATGAGTGTCACGATGAGCTTATTAATGAGCATAGCAATGAGTGTCACGATGAGCTTATTAATGAGAGAATCTGATTTTACGATTTATTTCATATATTTTTCCGTTCGACGCTGCGGCGGCGTAAGGATATGGACATTATTCAGCGTATGGGCGACAGGCTTTCCGCGGAAAAACAAATCAAAAAATTAATTTAAAATAAACAATTTAAAAATTTCAATAAATAAATCACAAAAATCAAATGAAATTTTCCTAGTAGAAATGTCATCTGACACGGTGATGACAAGAATAAATATTTATTTATTGCTGGTTTAGTATATTGGGGAGCAGTTTCAGGATACCCAATGAAGCCTTCGATGAGATTTAATTAATGCTCATCGGTACTTAAGTTTCAATGTTTCTTCATGAATTGCAAACACTTTGATGCTTTTCAATCAAATTAGTATTGGTTTACAATATAATAACTGCCCCTTGCGGGGCAAGAGACAAGGTAAAATTGTGAGCAATTTCTACTCGAGATATACATTTGTAGACATATGACCACACCAAATTCAAATAACCTAGTAGGAGGTATCCATTGAGATTCTCTAGCTTCAATTGAGTAGAAACCAATCACTAAGCTCGAGGTTATATATCAAACAACAAAATTTTATTTACCTCTTGGTGAATTGCATTCCATTGCATCAAAACAAAAGGATAAATACCACCTGGACAATGCACAGGATGGAGAAATCTGTGTCGTTTCATATATGTATGTATGTGTAAACTTGCAATATTATGTCGGCACATATTGCATTCCTTTTGTTTGAAAGATTGATTGTTCCAAGTAAATGCAATTAAATAATTTAATCAAAAGCGCCTTCGGTGAATGTATTTCAGAATTTCGAAGGAATTTTCCATTAATATTAGCTTTTGTGATGCTTATAACCATTTTATTCAAATATAGTAGGGACGGATGATCATATATGGATGTCGTAACAATGTGTGTATGTATGGAAAAGTTTCGTATTCACTTTCCATCAACTGAATGTAATTTTGTTGGCAAAGATGACTTTATTAAGAAAACATTGAAAACTTACATACGTCTACCTACATATAATACCTATAAAAATGTGTACATTCTCCAAATTTTCATCCCCCCCCCCCCCCACCACCATCATATGTGCTTCTAAAGGAAGAACATTAAAAAACATGAGGAAAATTTATATCGAAACAACATTATGCACGTAAATTTCCTATACATAAAATTTTATTGTAATTTGCCAAGAATAAGCTTGGGAAGAATATCAGAATGTTTCAACGCACTTTGCAACGAAAACACAACCAACGATGTAGATATATACATACATATGTTCGTACGTACACACATTTATGTTATATATGCCTACAGGATAGGGTACGTGCTACATTATACTCTTAGCGATATATCCTACAGCGATTCTTCTGTTTCTTTTCAGTCGAATGACTTCTTGTTTTCCGCTTAGTACCATCGCGTACCAAATTTTTTGTACCTATACCTACTTTCCCCAGTTTTAAATTAAAAAGAAAAAAATTAAATGCGAGAAGCAAAAAGTCGTGAAATCGATCGAACATCTCCATCAATTCACCCCATTTTTTTTTTGCGAACATTTTAGACATACTACGGCTCAATTTTGCAAAGTGATACATTACCAAAGGTATGTAGGTACTACCATCATAGTCCCGTTATCTATATACCTATGTACAATCTATAAGTAAGTGACACAGGCTCTGCGCTATAAATTATGCCAAAGAAGCCAATATATATATATGTATGTATGGATGTACTTAGTCCTTGTAGCATGAGTCATTGAATTGCACACTGGGTGTCGTAAGTGGTATAATATATATATGTACGTCCATATATGCAAACTTTCAACCACTTCTGGTGGATGCCATCCATGAAATTTGATATTCGTCCTTGCTGTGCTGCCTCTTGAATGTACTATGACCAGACGGCATTGTATGTAAGCTCCAATTCCAGCTTCAAAATATTCTTGAGTTGGGAATTTTCGATTTTTAGTCCTTCAGCATATCACACTGGAAGGGGTTTTTTTTTGTTTCTTTTCTGGGCCATACAGAGTGGTTAATTTATTGTGAAAATTTTGTTTTTCTTCATTTTTCTAATAATAAGGATATCACGGTCCTGGATACTTTTTTCTTTTCAGTCTCTTTCCTGATAAAATAAAAGTCCTGCGATTCGTCTGAAAGTGGTTAACGTAAACGTAAACGTTTCTCAGATTAAAACTGAAAATTTTCTCTCTGTTTTCTCTTCCTTTTCTATACTTTATTTCAAATTTATTAATTGATCCCTAGGGATGGATGTGTATTTTCTGTTATCCTGAATTGTTTGTGGATTTTTTTTTGTTGTTTATTTTGATACATCTATTTCGATGTGCTCTGCTGCTCTGTGTAGGTATAGATTGCGCGATTGTAACATGTGAACAAAAATGTATTTATAGAATTAGCCGCGAATTGATCTCTCGGGATCGGGACTGACTGTCAGGAGTTATAAGTAATTTTCTTTTTATATGTTTTCGAAATTTTATTATTGTTTTTGTGATTTGTGTTCGATTTTTGTTGTTGGGAAAATTGATACCGTTTATTCGAATGGAATCATAAAAAGATTTTATGTATATGTATTGTCAGTTGTTGTGTTAGCTGTTGTTACAGTTGTTATTTGGTTATTTTTAGCAGTTTAATTACAGACTGTGCAGAAAAAATCTATTTTGAAATTTAATTATTGAGATTCACTCGATATACAGAGCTCCCCCTGTTCATCGAATTAGGACCACTACGATTTTCTCAAAGCAAAAGCACATAATATAAGAAAAATAATATTTTTAGATTATTTGATTACTCTTTTCTTTGTATTCATGTCAATATTTTGTATGGTCACCTTAAGAACTAATAACGGTCCTTATCCTGTCTGACGTACTTTCTATACATACCCGGCGTCCTATCAGTTCTTTAATTTCGCAGCTATTTTTCCATACATTACTAATATATCCTTTCAGGATTTGTATCGTAGGATTAGGAGATGAACAGCCATTATAGATATTTAACAGGTTTTGAATGGATTGAGCGCGATGACAGGACGCATCATCCTACATAAAGGTATGAGATATATCAGAGGAATTCAGGGAGTGGGAAAATGTGGGTAGTAAAATAGCCTGGATCATTTGTTCGTATACTGGTCCTTATTGATTATCCCCTAGTGAAAGTACAGCGGTCCAAATCCTTTTCCAGAGATACAGAACCATATCGACATTGTGGCTGGTGGGTGCTTGATGGTGGTCCTCACGATGCAATATTCATTATATGGCGCTATTTGTCTCCTTCAAATAAATTGGTGGCTGTCCGTTACAGCTTCAAACTTGCCTCTTCGCTAAAAACTTGAATATGCTTAAGAAATGTTAATTTTTACCTTTTTCCAGTCATCAACGGAATAATTGCGATTAGTTTGTTCCCACTACAGCTAGCTCCCACTACAGCTAGCTCATCGCAAATTCTCTGCCAGCTTAGGCTACTTTACTGCCCGCCTCTATTTAATTTAAAGTTAATCTCGTATAAAGGACTCGTTAACACGTTGACGTAAATAACGTCTATAGCCATCCAACGCTAGTGCTTACAGATGCAAATGACTGCTATAGCCGTCCTATATTCTTAGCATTCTAAATAAATGATTAAACTGTATATCAGTGTTAAATCCATTTGTTTCATCTTTCTTCAATCTTGTTCTAAGAATAGAATCATGAAATATTTCTTAATAATTAATATAGTCGTCTTTTTCAGTTATTCTCAGAATTAGAAAGAGATTGCAAAAATGGTATATAAGATAATCAAGCAAACATTTGGCACTTGAAAGAATTTTGTTGATGGGGATCCGTCACCGAGGCACCTCTGAGAGGTTCCACTATGCCACTGGATTCTAGCTAGCCGATCTGAAAACATAGGCCTCATCGCCTGTGGGCGCCCAATGTGTGACTCGACCCACGACCCATAAAAGCATTTCCTATCAATAATGCCAAGCGAATGAGCAGGATTGACCAGGCCGATTTGATCTACTTGAAGTGTGCCGAATCGGAGACACATTCCTGAAGTCCCATCAATCTTTGATCAGACCTCGACATGATTGTCAGTGCCGGAATACAGAGGTGTACCGACAAGTTGGTAACCT
This sequence comes from Dioctria linearis, assembly GCA_963930735.1. Taxonomy (NCBI): domain Eukaryota; kingdom Metazoa; phylum Arthropoda; class Insecta; order Diptera; family Asilidae; genus Dioctria; species Dioctria linearis. The sequence continues at coordinate 33,381,451 of OZ005742.1, read as the reverse complement.
AAAAATGCAGTCGGCCAGTACCCCTCTGCCTTCTTTCACCGAGATTAGCCGAGGGAACCCCGCGGTCAGTAACCTAACCAACTGAACCCAAAGCTTTCCCAGCCCTAACATCTCACTCTGATCTCCGACCGACGCTTGTTCAAGGGTGTGTCTCCAAGGCGTCGTTGAGGTAGCGACGTGCCAGATTTTCTTCCTTAAATTTGCAAAGGCTTTATGGAAGTGCAATTCCTACGACAACCTATCTGCCGTAGGGTACCATGTAGGAGGGGTTCTGGCGCAGGGATTGGGGTAAAACGTGTCTATTAACCAAAAGGTATGCCGACCGCTAGGCTGGGAGGGTCCTAACCGGCACATTGGCATCCTATAGTTTACCAGTTAAGCTGGCTGGATGCCTTATAAGGGCTACCAGGATTGAAATTTGCACTAGACCTAAACGTCCTAGAAATATGGATATCACGGCCTCATGTCCTTGGCGTAATAGACTCCTAACGTTCTTCCCTGAAGATTTTCAAGCTCATGTAAGGAGTTTCCTTTCTTTGACTCAACCCGAAACTTCACAAATTTACGTCCTAATTTAGCACTGGTCTGCTGCTGGAAATTGCTTCCGGCAAAATTCCGTCTGTACACTTCTTGACCCACTTTGAAACTAACAGAGTTCGCTCTAAGATTAATAGCTTTGGAACCCTGTTCAAACGCATAGTTCATATTATCCTGCACTCTCGCACGGATCAATCTTAGTTTGTCTTCAGCATCTACTCTTAGAGGTTCACTAAGAGTTCCAAGGTTCCTAAGGATGCGATAGGAACTCGCATGATCAATCATTTGCTGACCGAAAAGTATCCGGCAGGGTGAGAAGCCGGTTGCTTGGTGGATTGAGCTCCTGAGGGAGCTAGCTATGTGTCTTAGCTTCTCATCCCACTTAGTGTGACCCCTCTGGATGTATGCCCTAATCCCTGCCAATAGAGACCTGTTCACTCGCTCTGGTTCGTTTGCTTGCGGCGAGTCGACTGCCGTTCGTAAGTGTTTGACCCCATACCTATCCAGTAATTTGGCGAACTGAGCCGAGCAAAACTGGACTCCATTGTCAGAGACTATCGTCTCCGGAGCTCCGAATACACGAAATATTTCTGTCTCGATAAATTGACATATATTTAGAGTAGATGCCTTTCTCATCGGTTTGAGAGTTGGGAATTTAGAAAAGTGGTCAAGAATTAGTAGTATGCAGACATTTCCTTTGGGTGACCTGGGATATGGACATAGAAAGTCGACGTACAGCTTTTGCCATGGTCTCACAGACTGATCTCCCATAGGTGGTCTAAGAGTGATATTGGGGGCCTTGGTTTCTTTGCACATGTCACAGGAGCCTATGTAGTTTCTGATATCAACTGTCATCCGTGGCCAGTATAAGTGTCTTCTTAATCGTTCCAGTGTTTTCCCTATACCCCCGTGAGAAGCTAGTGGCGGATCATGCGCTCTTCAAGCAACGTCGGAGACAAGGCCTCGTGGAATCTAAAGCTTCCAAGCTTCTTCTTTCTGAATCGGATCTACTGTTCTCGGAACAGTCCGAATATGGACGAAGCCAACACAGATCTGGCAGTTTATCAGAAGTTGATTAAACTTTCTGCTTCAACGCCTCATATTCCAACGAGTTAAAATATGGTGAGCTAAGTTCAACTTCCGGACCAGGATCTTCAGATGGTGAGAAGCTGTCTCTGTGGATTCGTGACAAAGCATCCGGGACGACGGTCAAGCTTCTTCTTCTGTGTTCGATGGTGAAGTCGAAACCTTGAAGGTTCAAACTCTACCGAACAAGTCTATCGCTGAGGTCCTTTTGAGATATCAGCCATTTCAAACTCGCATGATCAGTCACTATCTTAAACGGCATAAGTTCTATGAAGGGACGAAACTTTTGTACACTTAAGATCGCTGCTAAGCATTCCTGCTCTGTGACTGTGTAATCTCGCTGTGCTGAATTCAACTTTTTGGAGACGTAGGCTATCGGCTTCTCGTGTTGACCATCGTCATCTAGTTGTAACAGCACTCCACCAATACCTAGTTGGCTCGCATCACACTGGATAACGAACGGTTTGGTGAAATCTGGGCTCACTAACAACGGAGCAGAGGTAAGTTTCTGTTCCAGAGACGTCTGGGCTTCAGATGTCCATTGGAACTGACTGGGATTTTTCAGAGTGTCTGTAATGAAGGCAGTTAGATCAGCATAGTTCGGAATGAATCGTTGATACCATCCCGCCATACCTAGTAGGCGTCGGGCCTGCCCAACAGTTTTAGGTGACGGATAGTTTTATGTTTATAAAAATATATTTATTTCATTTTTACTAAATTAATCTCAACAAATATCGTTATGGTCTTTACAGCTACCAAGACGTCTATAGACGTCTTTTGTGTATCAGTGAAATCGAGGCTATTAAAAACAAATGACGGCTATAGACGTCTAAAATTTTTTAGGAATATTTGGTGGAAAATACATAAATTTTATTCTGTTAGTATGATATCTTGATCGAACTCCCCAAGAACCAGCTAATTAACAAAAAAAAAACAAAAAGTCGTTTTTGTCGTCTTTCACCGATTTCAAAGTGGGCGTCAACGTGTTAAGTAGCCCAATCAGGTTAGCATATGTCCTCGGAAAAATTCCCGTCAGCAATTTTATTGCTCTAACCTGTGCGTTAGCCACCATCTTGAATTCAAGGGGGAATTGTTTTTGCTCAATATATCGGCCATTTTCAATTTTCAACAAAAATTGAAAGGACTTAAATTGTTGGTAAATTTTTTTCTTTACAACTTTAGTCCTTAAATATTTTATCATGCGATCGATATTTTTCGAATTAAGCTGGAAAAAAGTTGTAAAATGTAATTATCGAATTATGTTGTTTGTTATTAACTTTTAGACATAAATGTAGAGGAATAAAGTTGTATAAAATTACATTTCCTACAATTTTGATCTCAACGACTTTTTTCCTAGAATCAATATTTAAGATCATACCTACTCTTGCGATAAAGGCACAGAGCAACGTAAAAATTGTATTTTGCAACTCCTTTCCGCACTACCACAGGGGTAGAGTTCCCAGGCGTGTACGTTTGACGTGGTAACATCGGCATCTCATAAAGTTAAAGCCTGGCCATATTCTAGCAATTTCCCAAAAAATTCTTCTACGTTTTAGAAGCGACAGACGTTGCGTTGACAACGAATGTCTGATGGTGCAGAAAAGAGTTCGCTAAATACAATTTTTACGTTGCTGAGTGCCTTTATTGCAAGGGTAGGACCTTAAATATTGGTTTTAGGAAAATAATTCGTATAGAGGTAATTCTCGATATTTGAATCCTTTCTTGCTACAGGTCTCAATGTACGCTTCTTTGAGATGCGAAACACCTTTCACAAGCCATTACGATTATTCTACGATATGTTTGTGCGGCTGTTGTTTTTCTTCTACCATGACAGTTTTGACGCTTGTTGTTTGCTCTTGATTTTCCTTTGCCGTTTTCGATATTCTCATTACCAGTTGGTGAGATAGATACCTTCTGTCTTCGCACTAATTCACGAAAGGAAAATATTCGCGTTTTTAGCACAGCAATTATAGCGATTTTTTTTCAGTATTAAACTCCTTACACTTTCCCATTTTCATTCTTTTTAGAAAACTTTCGAAAAACTCACAGCAGTTTTCAAATTTCCGAAATTTCACAAAATAAAATCTATCGCGTTTTTCCAAAAAATAAGTGAACACAATATTCACCTAACCCACCAAGGCTTGCTATATGAAGCAGCAGACCATTTCCAGGAAAAAGGTAATGGAGCCGGATTTTCTGTTCGTTATTCTAACACCAAAAACACAAAACGATTTTACTTGAAATAACAGCATTTTTTTTATCGCTGTAAGTAGAAGTATCGAAAAATTAGATAAATTGTGGGTGGTCCTAATACGATGAACAGGAACTGTAATTCATTCCAAAAATAAATTTAATTGAATTTTTTGAATTGCCATTCTTCTATATTCTACAGCAAAACTAAGTATATAAGTTGTTTATGTCAAGGACACATGTGCAGGACCCGAATCACTTATGACTTTTTACGAAAAAAGCTTAGTTTACATCAGAGCTGGGCAAGCAAGTACCAAAGAAAAAGTACTTAAGTACAAGTACAAGTACCGAAGACCTGAGTACTTCAGCGTAAGGACAAGTACCGCATTTATGAAAAGTACTTGTAACTAAGTACTAAGTCTGTACTGAGTGCTTTTTGAAGTACTTTTTTAGAATCTTTGTACGTTGGCAGTAATATAAAGAAGTTTATAGAGTTCAGTTAATAGATATTGGTTTTGAAAACTATCATATGTATACTAACTAGCTGCTAATACTTATAGCTTTCGGCGCTGCACGTAGTGTAAGACTTTCACCTCTCATTGTTTGCTACACTCATAAAAACTATTAGAGGTCCGTCCAAGCACCCATTATCGCCTCCAATAATGCATAAAAATTCTAAGGAAAATATTTCCAGTAAATTTCTATAACAAAATTGAGGCCTTCCCTACATCAGGTCGAGGTATCGTCGATTTTATATTCTAGCGAGACGTTACTGGTTTTTGTTTTACTTGCCCAGTCTTGTTTGTATGTTATTAGTTTGCCTAAGGTTCTGCCTGGAGGCATGAGGACGACATATGCTTTGACAGTTCTTTGCGTACTTTAGAACTCAACAAAATTGGAGCTGCGCTAGAGATTGTTTTTGCTTTTCTACGAAGAGTTAGATATTTGTAGGTGCTTAATAGACTCAGAAATACTTAAGTAAAAATTTTGGTCCTTAAGTACAGAACTAAGTCTTAAGTACAAGGAAATGGAAGCAAGTACTTATGTTCAAGTACTGAGTAGGGGCATTTCAAAAGTATTTATTAATAAGTCTTAAGTAACGAAAATGTACTTTAAGTAGTGCTTAAGTCCTTATTTTGCTTAAGTATTGCCCAGCTCTGGTTTACATTTTAGCTGAAAATAGCAGGTTTCAAGGCTGACCTTTTTTTTCGAGCAAATATGTAAATTCAATTTGACTTTTTAATTTATGAAGTGGTTAGTAACTGGTTGAAAGAACTGTTTTAAATTTTTTAAACAATTCAGGAGTGTCGTAAAAAACTGTTTTTGAAAAATAATGTTTTATTTATTTATTTTGATTGCAAATTTTCTTCCGACAAATTGCAACGCAGATCACTCAAAATTATTTTTTAGGGCTGAAATAGCCCTCTCAACGCAGACTTGTGTTGGAGGGGATGGCGTGGACAATATCGGCCAACATTTCCATATCCGAATTATTTTTAATGAAAAAAAAAAAAAAAAATCTAGCCAAAAAATGCAACTCGTCTTGAAAAAATAAGAAGTGGGGTCTTTTTATACTTCATTGAAAAAATAACCAAGTTGGATTTTTATTTATACTAGAAAAAAATAACAAACCTTTCAGCTTATTGTTTTTTAACTAGTTTTAATTATTTTATGATAGAAATAAGAGTTTTAGAAAACTTTTTCTTAAAAAAAGTTTAATTTTCAAAAGCTTTACAGAAATCGAAAGGGGTCCCACGAGAAATATTTTGGTATATTCCACTAAATTGCACGACCATAAGTTATCCCAGATTTTTTCTCTTTAAAATTTTCAAAATACCATTTATTTTCGATCCCTGCACATAACCCAAAATTTAGAATTTAAATGTTAAAGCCTAGTATCTAGTTGGAATAAAATTTGACATTTCCATACACATTTTAGCGCTGGTAAAATCGCAAGCAAAAATTTTACTAGCGCAATACGAAGTTCGCCGGTAAAAACTGAAGGTTTCCTCTTTATAAAATAGATGCCACTATAAATTCTCTACACATTTTACTAGGCATTTAATGTACGAAGCATTAAATTACTGGTAAAAATTTCACATTCCTATTTCTATGAAAATTTACATATTGTTTTGTGATTGATTGAGGGGTTTCGTTAAATGTTATTAAAATATAAAATAAGTAAAGTAAGTATTATATATAAAATAAGTAAAAAACGAGTTTTCAAACAAAACTGAGGCAAGCCGCATGAAAAAGTAGAAAATAAACTTTTCTTCAAACACAGAGGTGGACTCAGATTTTTTGATTGGGACATTTCTCTCGAATATTCTTTCTCTTCATGAATCAAATCACTTCTTACCTCTGATTGATCATACTGAAATATATCGGTGATTGTCAGCGAATAAAATCTGAGTCCACCTCTGTGTGTGAAGAAAAGTTTATTTTCTACTTTTTCATGCGGCTTGGCCTCAGTTTTGTTTGAAAACTCGTTTTTTACTTATTTTATTTTCTGCCTTTTTCACGTTAACTAAATTGAATTATTACGTGCTGCATGGAGATATTTTAAAACAATTTTTAAGTTATGTTTGGTGCCGATCCGAAAACAAAATTTTTTCGAGTATCAAATCGTTGAAGAACTGCAACGGTTTTCTGAAATTTTAATTATGTTTTAATCTGCGCTTTTTAGCTGTATTCCAACTTGATCCCATATAACATGAATTTTCCCAATTTTCCATGCTTTCCACAGACTTTACCTATTACTATGATTTTTTTTTTTTAATTTACATGAATTTTCCTCGATTTTTCATGCAAGTTTTCATGATTGTTGAAGAGAAAGTATTGATGCCAGTAGGACAGAAAAAAATGATTCCGCATAGCTTATAAAACTTTTTTGTCGGAAAATTTTCCAGAAAAATTGGAAAATTCTGCATTTTTCCTGAAACAGATTTATCACTAATCAAATTTGTACCAAATTTTCAAATGATTTTTCCCGATTTTCCGGGTTTTCCATGGAAATTTCCGGTTCAAATTTTGATAGATTCAATTGTCATCCGACATGAACCTGTGTGACAAATTTCATCTCGCTGTGATGACGAAAAGTGGGTCTACGAGAGTGTGGAAAATAGTAAAGAAATAGACAAATTCGTGTACGAGTTAAAGGGAATGGCCTCAAAAAATTAATTATTTTGTTTTCTCCAAATTAGCATATGTCAGAATTTTACCAGCGATTTTAATGTGAAATATTTGGAGACCGCGTTAAATTTTGCTTTGCCCGAACTCGATACTACAGATGTAGCCTTAAGTTCGCAAAGCAGCACACAAAATTGACATGTAAAATTTCAAAAATCAAAATTTTTTCCTATGCATAAAGCCTAGTATCCGATGATCGAGCGAAAATTTCGCTTGCATTCTGGGCATATAACTCTACATGGAAAAGATTTGTGGAGAAAATGTTAAATAGAAGTGTAGAATTGAGAAATTAATTGTCAAGCAAGCAACTGTCAAAAGGTTTTAAAAAATTTTGTGATGGAAATTATAAATAATGAAATCTTAGATGAAATAATAATTGAAGCATCATCTCCCTTTCTCTTTTTTTCAATTTCGTTTTCATCTATGTAATTTATTTCTGCCATTGTATCTACTTCAAACATATCCAGATCATATATTCTTCTAAGAATTCAATATTTTCGATTTTAAAAATATTAATAGATAACACGAAACTGAACTAACAGACGTAATCTAACAAATTAAATAACACAAATTGGTTATATGTGCCAAAGCGCCAAACATCAAACGGACCAATAATCAATCTGTCAACTTTTCGCTACGGAAAAATGTCTCCACCTCATATTGACGCCATCTGCATTCCAACATCTAAATATTGATTTTTTCTTTCGAACAGCGTAATACTTCACCAAATCGCAAATCGAAATTTCCGTAGCACTTTTCGCCCACATTCTTTTTTTTATATAGGTTTTATATAGGAAACGAATTTTTTTTTGCTTGATCAGCGTACTAGGCTATTAGGCTAGGTTAGGTTAGGTAGGAGGGGTGCCGCAAGACAACTAGCCTGCATCACTTAGACCTCTAGTGGGTCCATTGTGCTCCTAGGCCCCGTGGGATAACCTTTTCAAGCCGCCCCAGATAAATCCTGCTTCCCTTAGGGAGATATCTCCGAGACTCTTTACCTATTTCCATCCTGCTTCTCTCAGAAAACTCACGCTATACCAACATTTTTTGTTTTGTAGCTCCCCCAAACTTGAAAAGAAGTAGCTACCCAGTAGCCTACTTCTTTTATTTATCAGAGCGGGGCATTCGCAAAGCACATATTGGACGGGTTCGATTTCGTCCGAGTCCTTACAGTTCCTGCAGAAATCGTTCGCCGCTATCCCCAGTCTTCTAGCATGGTCACCTATGGTCCAGTGACCCCTACTAGATTCCTGGTGTTTTTTCTGCTGTCATATCAAGCAGTTCCCTTGTCTTTTTCCCTGTCATATGCATTGTCTTGCATAACTGCACCAATTTTGATTTTACCAGCACAGCATCCAGCGCCTTGATGGCTGCCTGATTATCAGTATATATATGCATATGTCCCGTGAGGGCGCTCTGCACATAGAAAACAATGTTGCCGCCAGATAAATCGCTGCGAGTTCTGCCTGAAAAACACTGCATTTGTCAGGCAGTCTATAAGACTCGTGCCACTGTAGATCACTGGAGTACAATCCAGCCCCTGTGACCGTACTTGTCTTGGAACCATCCGTAAAAATAGAAAGATCGGATGCTACGACCAACTTTTTCTCACACCAGGCACTCCTGGTGGGCATCATTACATTGATACCCCCACCAAAAGTCAGAATTGGTACTTGCTAGTCTGTTTCTTCCCTGCAATAACTTCAGTCTATCCTCTGGAGTATATTGGAGTGCCCAACATCCCTCTCCATCCACCAACTCCGCGCCATTAGTCTGACAGCACTAATAGCCGCCACACCTCTGCAATAGAGGTCCAGCGGCAGTAAGTCAATCATGACCTCCAGTGCTGCCGTGGAGTGGTGCGTAGGCACACAGTTATTCCCATACAAGCAGCCCTCTGGATTTTTGACAGCACGTCCAGGCTACATTTCCTCGCAGTGCCGTCCACCAGACGGTGGAGCCGTAGCAGAGGAACTATGGCTGTGTACATTCACCGTACCACTTTGGGTTTTAATCCCCAATTTCTGCCAAACATTCTCTTGCACGTGTAGAAAGCCACACTGTCCTTCACGCGTTTTTCTAGATTAACCTTCCAGCTTAGCTTGGAATCAAGTCTGATTCCCAAACACTTCGCTTCATTGGAGAGAGTAAGATCCTCTCCACCCAGCATTGGAAGTCTGAAACTTTGTACCCGCCTCCTTCTTGTAAAAAGGACCAGTGAGGGGTTTACCTTCAATTCTCTATTATTGGCCCAGTTATTCAGCTTAAGCAACGCATACTCGAGCCTTTCATTAATAGTAGAGAGAGAAATGTTCCAGTTACCAGGATGCATATCTCATCCGCTTAGGCAACTGACTTAAATCCCTATCTATCTAATTAGATGAAGATTTCATCCATTATCAGTACTAGGCTATTAGAAGGAAATTTTAGTTTATCAATTCTAACTGAATATTATGTATTCGGAGTAGGGTTTCAAATGCGGATATCAAATTATCCGGATATCCGACCCATTTTGACTATTCGGTAATCCGGATATTTTTCCTTAATTATCCGATAATCCGGATATTTTTTGAAATTTTATTTTTTCAAGAAAATACTGTTTTCTTTCTAACTTTTCAGCTATTTTCAAAAAATTATACAATTACTTTCTGAAGTGGCAGTTATATTTATTATTATTATTTATTTATTAAAGTTTCTTTGAATAAACAAATAAGTTGTCTTGGATTTTTTTTTATCCAAATTTTAATACCTACGTAAAAGATCAAAATTTTTATATGGCCCAATTTAGATCATTTATGAAATTATTGTAACTATTTTTATGAAAACGTCGCGTAGAAAATTTCAGCTCTCTACGCTGATGCTCTCTAAAGCAATGTCCAAATATGTAGTGAAAAACGAAAGTTTTGTATGGCTTGAAGGAGTTACCCGATTTGTCCCATTTTCGAACTTGAATTTACTTTTTTTTTTTTAAATGCTCATGTGCCAAATTTCAGCTCTCTAAGTACATGCGCTCTCGAGTTATCGTGCGGAAACACAGACAGCTAGACAGACCAACAGTCGGATATGCAAAAATCATAATAACTCTTAATATTATGTGTGGGTGTTCATTCCATTTTGCTCTACCATAATTATTTCCATGCGTTACAAACGGAAGGACAAACTTACCCAATAGATTTCATCTAGGGTATAACAAAACCTACTAAGCACTGAAATTACATGATAACAGTGTGGTTAAATTTTAAATATATTTATAAATAAAATATTGAGTTAATCGCCCAAAAAGGTAGTATATACATTGATTATGGAGTAAATAGATGTCTTCAGATTCCGGTGTAGGAGTTTTCTGTTATCCGTTTGGCGTTATCCATATATGGCGAGATTATGTATATAAAATTGACGATGACTTGTTCACGTAACCAACGGGTAAGCCAGTAGACAACGATGCGACATTTGATTTTTAAACATTTAAGGGCAATCAAGTTTAAAAGAATTGTTAGATGTCCTATTACCACTAGAGACTGCAGCAAAGGTGTTAAATAAAAATTCAGCGACACTTTTGACTGCTGAATGTCCTTATAAATTTCTATTTGAAAGCTTAGACGAGTTTAGAACGAACTTAGGTTAAAATTTATCGAAACAGAATAAAAAACGAATGGATGAACGTCGATATAAAATGCTTATGAAAGTAAATCTTCTTAGAAGCAGGCAATATACCACATTCCATAAATATTTTGATTATTAGTTCAAAAGGTGCTCCCATTACATTGCCAGTCTGCAGGGATAACTGGAAGTGACAATTTCTTCTGTTGAAGAGCAGAGCAATGCAAAAAACATATTATTCAATGCATTTCTTACAATAAAGCCAGCATTTACAGTTTCAATCAATTACAATTTTGAAATTTTCAATGCAATAACTTTTTAAAATATTCTTTTTTAAAAACAAAATAAATTTAAATCATATAATGGTTTTTTACTATTTATTAATTATTAATGTACATAATTACAATATTTTAATAAAAACAATTATAAAACACCATGAAATATTGGTTCAAGCTATTTATTTATTTTGTTTTTTGTTATCCGGCTATCCGGATTATCCGGATTATCCGGATATTTTGAGTTTTCAGTATTCGATATCCGGATAATTTTTAATGTCGGATAATTGGAAACCCTAATTCGGAGTTTTGTTAAAAAGTTAAATACAAATATCATGAGATAAGGAGACCGAAAACAATGACTTCGATCCCAAGTGAGTTTATTAAATAGAAAAAAGTAAAAAAAAAAAAAAAAAAAAAATTTAACGGAGGTAATTCGGGTTTTTGCTTTAACGGACTGTTAACAACATAGAAGAAAAAAAAATTATATCCTTGGTATACAAATTTTACAGGATTAAGGATAACACAGCAATTTTACATAATTTTTTTTTTTTCAAGAATTCAAATTTAAGACTCGATAACTGTATATTAAAGTGCGGTATGCTAGAGTCATGGAATTCGGTCAAGGAATTTTTGATAATTTGGATTTGTCAATTGTGTGATATTTCTGAGAATAAAGATATGTATAATAAAGAAAGTGAAGAAATGGATAATTCCCAATGAAAAATGAAGATACACATAAAACAATTTTTATTCGTCCATTTGTCATTTTAAAATTGATTCACCTCTTGCAAAATCGCCGTTCCTTCAATCAATTTTTCAATTATTCCACCAACGTCAAAATTCCTTACAGAAATAAGTGCATCAGTACTGATTTCTTCAAGAAATATTGACATAAATGAATTTTTCGTAAAACAACGACCTCTTTTTGTCAATCGAGAAGTAGAGTTTTTCTGTTTGAATTACTTTTCTCTAGCATACTGCTCCAAGGAATCGGCAAAGAAAAAATTCCTTGAGAATTCCATGACTTTTTTGTTACATAGATTTTGTATAGGAACAAAAATTCCTTGGCTCTAGCATACCGGGCTTTAACATAAATTGGAACATGTTGGATATCATCAAAAAGGTCGTCTTTGGAACAAATGCTCAAGTTTGATGCTGTGATATCTTAAGAAAATACTTTTGAGAATATTGCGACTATATTTCCTTTTATAAACTAAAAATTTTCAAACGTAAATGGGAACAAGAATGGGGATCAGAAAGAACACTCCAAAGAACCCATTAGCATAATCCATCATACTTATTTACTGTATATCGCAAAAATGAAAATTTTCGCATAAAAATTTAATAATTACGTAGCATTTTCAAAAATCTAACTTTGACTAAAACTCAGGCTTGACTTTGTTTAAATCTATTCAGGCTAATCGAATGCGTTTAATAATAAAAATAATAACTACATAGAAACGTGTAGCAATCGAACGCACGTAGAGTGAGTATAGGTGATATTAAAGAGGACTTTAGGCACTTTAATAATTTCTATTGAAATATTCAGTTCGTCATACACTTACGGGCTTGTTCACAAAATTACAGCCTTATTGCTTTATATTACGTAAAATAACAACATCAAATTGAGTCGTAATACTTGGCACCACCTGACAAATTACAGCTCGTGAAATAATGACGATAGCTTTCACGAAAAAGGTTTCATGATTTCGATTTCTATTGATTTCTAAAATGTTTGTTCATTTACGATGAATGTAACTATGATGATGGGCTGTAGATATCATTTTGATTATTTATCAAAGTGTTTGTGTGGTAGTTGTGACGTAAACATAGAATATTGTGACAAGTAGGTACCTACTTCGAATGTGTAGTATGTATGTGTATATGTTCAATCAATTGAAATGGAATTCTACAATTGAAAGTATTTTTGAAAATCAACTGTGACGTATTAAGAGATTGATTCAAACAATATAGCACCGTGACGGAACCATTGATGTGCAGCACTGTACAGTGGTATACGAACTTTTCGAATTGTAGCGCAAATTTTTTAATGTCTATATTCGCATATATTTACGGAGTCATTCTAAACGTAACTACACACTGGCCATGTTGCGCTATACCGATATAGTAGTCAACAATATTTTTCTTATTAGAACGGTGAGTAGATACAGTAAAGAAAACCCAATCCCCACTTTTCATACAACTTTAGGCCCGACATGAACAGACATGAAAGATGTTTTAAACGATGCATTTTGATACTCTGAACATATTTTATTAACTCAGTTTATTTAAATTCAACGGGGAAAGCTTTGGCGATCGGATGTAGCTTGAGCTACTTTTTTGGGTGAAAAAATGGACTTTTCTACTTCTCGTGATTGCTTGGAATTGTTGAGTCGTGGAAAGTGACTTCACACGAGAAAAATGTTCACAATAGAGCACTAATGGCCATGTAAGAAAGAAGCGCAGAAATATATATGCGAAATGTAGTAACTGGGTGTGAGTGACCCAAGTTCATGAAAATGGGTTTTCTGGCATCGAAAACGTCTCGAGAATATTGTGTGAATCTGGAAAAAAGTACACTACCCGATAGTACTCGGCGATACCTTTAAATTGATATGCAACGTGCCGTATTTGAATCATTCCCTCCGCCTGGGGTTTCCACCTCCTCCCTAAAATAATGCAGAGAAAAATTTTCTGAGGTGAACAGTGAAACCCGTTTTCTGATAGCACAGAACACTACCGAGTTAGAGCCGATCTAAGGTCTGATCTAGTACCTCAGTTCGAAAAAAGAGGGAAATACTATAAAAGTGAGTATGAAGATGGCTACTTAAGCCTCCGAGTATAGAAGTGTGGGTACTCAAACTACCTAAATTCTGTACCTACTAGATTTTCCGAAATGTACTAGATCAAAACTTTGACCGCCTCCCAAGCCTTCTCCCGCTTAATTGAAATAAATATTGGTAATAAAATATATTCAGAGTATCATAATTCATCGTTTAAACCATTTATCATGTGTGTTCATGTCGGGCCTAAAATGGCCATTCCCATTTAATAAATTTCGTAAAACTTTACCTATATTATTTTCAAGTTTTTGAAAATTTTCTTGAATCGTATCAGTGGCCACTAGAATGTCGTCCATATAATAAAAAAGCTTATCTTCAATTATTAAATCATTAAAAATATGGTGAATAAAAAGTTGAAAAACTGAGGACGCATTCGTAAGTCCAAAAGGTATTCTTAAATATTTATTACTGGGGTAAAAAAAAAAGAACGTATATTAAATGGAGTTAAGGGCACTCTTTACATGAAGGAAAGAACTCTTAAAATCAAGAGGCGAAACCTACCTAGGAGGTTCTCTACAATGGCAGTGGTAACTATAGTTATCCAGAATTGTATTTTTATTTAGCATCCTATAATCTGCGCATAACCGTAACTCATCCTGATTTTTATTGGAAATTAAAACAATTTGTGACGCATACATACACTCAGAAAAATATATCATAGTTTAATTAATTAGTTAATTAAGAAAAAACAGCTATACAATTAAGGAAAATTGGAATTGAATACGAGCCGATGAAGCAAGTTATTAGAATAAAGGAATGTTTTCCATTAAATCGATTAACCATTTGTTCATTGTATCAATGTGACTCTTCTTACGTTTTGGGAAACTTTTCTTTAAAATAAAATCTCATTTCCATTAACCTTATGAACGCATCTGTTAAATTTAAGAACATATATTCGTACGAATAAGGAAATTTTTAATTAATTTATGTGTTGTTTAGGGGAAATATGTCTTTAATTTGAAGATATGCACTTCATTGACGCAATGGATTCATTTCTTTTGGTATAGTTAAACCTTACATTGATTTAAAGCAATTTACCCTATTGTTTTTGTTTGATTTGAAGACGTTATTTTTTCTAAAAATAATACTCAATTTCATTTAATTTCTGGCAAATTTTCTACTTTGAAAATAAAGAATTTCAAAATAAATAAAACATTAAATTTTTTTTATAAATTTTATATAAAATATTATAATAGATTATAATTGTTCAGTCCACCAGCTGAACATTCTTCCCTCGATGGACAGCCGTCGTATTTCCTAAAATTAAACAAAAAAGAATTCACAAAGAATCAAATTCAGTGAGAAAAAATTCATAATACAAACCTAATTAATTACCGATAATTAATTAAAAAAAAAAAAAAAAAAAAAAAACATTAATTAAATCTAACAAAATATATCAAACTACCTGATCCCTACCTACCCTACCAAGATCCTCCATGTATACAGACAAATTGACATATCAGTCAATTGACATTACGTCAACCAGATGTTCTCGTAGCAGCAACTGGTATAAACATCGCTATGGCAACGCCATGAGGAGTACATCACATGACCATCTTCAGCAGATATAAAAAGGCGGCGAACGATAGCAAAACCACCCCATTTCCAAATCAGAGTTGATCTGATTAAGTCTTAAGCCTTGGAGTCTGTTCTGAGCAAAATCCTTATCCAAACCAGAAGTTATTTCTGAAATTCCTTATAGAAGTTAATTCTACGCCCATAAATTGAGGTTGACTCAAATCCTAATACAGAAGTTAATTCTGGCCATCATTAATATTTGAAGTTGACTCAATTCTGAAACAGAAGTTAATTCTGTCCAAATAAATATTTGAGGTTAACTCATGTACGTCGGTTAGGAGTTAATCCTAAGGATTGCAAAGTGAGGTTAACTCAAGCAATCTCACACAGGAGTTAATCCGAAGGCCTGAACAACGTTATACAAAGGTTGATCTAGATCTATTTCCAGAGGTTAACTCTGTACTAAATACATTCAGAAGCTAATTCTGATCAAAGTGGAAGGATCTTCCATCCCACACGTAGCAGTACTCAGATCACTGCACTCATAAAAGCGCACAAGACTAAACGTCACAAGTGCCATCATTACGATCCCAAACGAAGCAATATTCCAGTTTGCTGCAATTGAAAAGGTACGCATACGATAAACGTCATCAGTGCTGCCTTCATGCCCTCACGTACCAGAACGACAAAAAAAAACTGCACAATAAAAGCAGAATAGTTGGTTACGTTTATCAACATTACTTATAGCAGCCCTACATGTTGTTATAATCGTGAGTTAATACATTCCGTATTATACCTCGACTGCCCTCACGTAACAGCTCGAGCAAAGAACTTCCCAACTACCCTCACGTAGTAGTTCAAGTGAAACAGTCTAATTCTCGAGATCAGATAAAATTTATTTGCTCTCAACACAACTGTCTCGTGCCTACTCACTCACCAAAACTCTTCTTTTTCTTCATTACAGGAGTAAGAAAAGAGCAACGCAGCATGGACCACAGCTACACCCACACCATCTGAATTGTTTGAATTGTTGTTTTTATTTTGAATTTTTTATTGAATTTTTAAGTAGGATTAAGTCTCTGAAATGAAATGAATTGTGATATAGATTTGTAAGAAAAGTGAAATAGCCCGATTAAAAATTAAAGTTTTATACTTTGAATATACAAACTGAGTAATCTATAAAACCGGAACGCCGTCAAACACATACATACAGTCCACTACAGAGATTTTTCAATAATATTAATCTAAACATAATACACACAATAGTGCGAAAAAACTATCTGCAAGACTTTATTAGTAATATGATTTGATTCTTAATTCACTTTCACCTGATGGTGTGAAGCAGGAGGATTTTTAAGAGTTCTTAATGATTTGACTACAATATTTTATTTTATATCCCCCAAGATGTAGCTTGCCAAATGGTTATCAAATTTAAGAACTTCCAGTAAATGATTTAAATCAAAAAATTCCAAATTGCAAACAAAGCTTTTTAAATTTGCCATTATTAAACATCGAATGTTTTAAGCGGTAAAATTAGATAAAAGACTCGATAATAAATTGCTATTTACATACATCAGGTACAGCCGAAATCTCGAAAAAATATTTTTGGATAAAGTCCATAATATTTAGTTGGGCCTGTTTCGGATATTGAATATCGACAAACTTGAAACGATTTAAAACATACTCTATCGCCTCGACAACAGTAGGTAGCTTATAGCTTACATTGTAAATAAAAACATAGATAGTCAAATTAATATAATCCTCTCCTATGGCGATAATAAAAGGCTGCAATGTGTCCTTGTTTTTGAAGCAATCGTTCCGTAATTGGTCAGCTTTATTATTGTAGTCGCTAGAAGTCCTTACATGACAAAAAAAAAATGTGTTGTTTTCAGTCACAGAACGTGGCCTTGGTAGCCAAAGATTTTCTTTCTTCGTCGTACCTGTATATTCGCAGTGTTCGCACTAAGTAGGGAATGAAAAGCATAAAAACAACCAAACTGTTTGTATGTGCAATTAAAAAAATATTTAACACTTTAGATCATAATAGGTTTTTTTTTTTATTTAACCCAAGATACCTTTTGACAGGCCTTCCAAACTCTTAAGACGCCGAAGTATTTCTCTACTGTTTCCATCCTTAATATCTCTATAAATAAATGGCAAGATACGGTCAAAAAAAGCATCTACGCGTTCTATTAAATGATCAGATTTAGACGGGAATAAAAATTTGAAGTCGATGTTTATCTAAAATGGGAAAATAATTAAATACAAATTAATTTAGTTTCATATAAATCCTATCAACTTTATAATCAATAAATTTAAAATTACATGAATTCTCTTGGGACTCCGTTTGCAATACACTTGATGTTGATGGTAGCGGATTTAAATGGAGCTTTTTGGGTAAGAAACCTTCTTGTTTTAATTTCGTAAGATAATTATAGTATTTTGCATATAGAATCGCTTTCCTTGGAACATAAGAGAAAAAATATCCTGAAATATAAACTACAAAAAGAATTATTGAGAATAACTTACCAATGAATTTTCTAAGAAATACAGCTCCCTTAAGGTCTGTTAACACTTTACAAATTTCTTCGTTTTACACTACACTGTTTATGGTTTTTATTATTTCTGAAGGAAAATTATTTTGAATTTCACCAATATTTTCTGCACACACTGTTATCTGCACTCAATAATGGGCTGAACAACAATGACAACTAATCGTTTATTGTAAGGCGATTTTAAGAAAAACGTTGGCCAAAATAAATTCCGATTTCTTTGTTTTGATGAAATATCTTTCCAATTAAGCCGTAAAAAAACTAGTTTTATACCATGATCATTAATCTAATATCCGACTGTGCTACTTTCGTATGGTTTAGCTAACAAAGAAAGATTTCTTTGAAATGACGAAGTATTATTTGCTGTAACGAAATTCTGTGTTTATTTCAAATTATTGGCTTTTTTTTAAAAGGAACGAATCACTCGTTTCTGAAAATTTTACCTTTAATTCAAGGCAAATGAAGGCAATAGTTTCAAAAGAAAATAATGGTCTTAATAAAAATGTTCATTAATTTCTTCTTAAGAAAATATAACTTGTTACTATGCACCATTATAATATTTTAAGTCTATTAGTTTCTTTGGAGGTATTAAATTTTCGTCTTATTTTCAACATCATTCCCATTGTATTGAAGAATGAGTTCATTTTCCTTTTCATTTTGTAAAATTTCATCGACTTAAAGAAAATTTTGGTAAAAAATTGAGAAAACTACATTTCATCAAATTAAATATACATTTTCTTTGTTCTTTTATATGAATTTTTCTGAGTGTTATACACGGGGACTTTTGCAACAAAAATTAAGGCTCATTCGTAAATAAATGCTACTTCCAGGAACCAAAAGACTTGTCAAAGAACATGAAAATTTCACATCGCTTTGCAAAATTCAACAGAAATGTTATATCTATTTGTACCGTTTTTGTTGTCACCTACACTTTGAACTATCAAAACAGGTCTAGATTCCTAATATTCGTTAGCTCTATGAACCATTTTTCCACAGCGGTATACAGGTGCATCTTGGTTAGAGTTTCCAACATCATGTACGACAAAATGATATTTCATCAGATAATTCCACAACGCTTCCTTTAACTCCCTAATTTTACTGGCCCAATATAACTGTGTCTTATTTACGCCAATATCTAGTATTCCCTTAATAATATCCTTTTTGTGTATCCTCCCAACTAACTATCAACACTCAACACTAGAATTTTTCTTGTCAATCTCTTGAAGCAAGACACTTTTTAAGTCTGGCCACGATTTTCCAGTCACTGTTCGTACAAATAATTTTGCTGTACCTACCTGAAATTAGCTTTTTTCGATATATGAAAAATATTTTCGGCTCCCACTGAAGAAGCCAAGCTGATTCTTCGAAATGACGAATCCATTTTTTGATCGAGTGCATAACTGTCGTCCCCGTTGAATCCATTCAAAGATACTTCGATGTATCTTAAATTAAAATTATGGCAATAGTTTGTCTTATCTTACGATCAAGTCTGAAATTTTTATTTTCAGCACGGCTATCTTCTGTTTTTGTTTTTTGTTTTTTTAAATAGTGGAATCGATTCATCTATAGTTCCTGGTCATTTTTTTCTCTCCCTGAAGTCTCCCCCAAATCTTCGGGTTTGATATCTAGTAGATTATCAGGGAAATCTGATTCATCGGTACCACGTCGTGCGATTTACAATTACATCATCTTGCAATCTCAACTTTAACACTGCCTTCGCCCCTCAACAACGTTTCAAACTCCATAATTCATATAATTTTAGTTTAAGTCGAACTAAATGAAATTTGGGTGTTCTTATCGGTTATCGTTTTCAAGAAAAACCTCTGAATGACAAAATGCCGTTAAAAAAAACACTTTTTTTTTGCTTCAACAGACGAAAAAAACTATTTCTGAATCAATTTTCTTTCGATAAAACCCCGCTTCCTGATGGCAATTGAATTTCCTTTTAAATGCGCAAAGATTCATGTGAATCGGTTCATCCGGTAGCGCGCTGAAAAATGTTCGCAGAAAAACGCAAAAAAGTTTAACGTCATAAAAAATCGTTGACAGACAACTTACTTCAGCTATTCCAGCACCATACAGAGGCCCTTCTTCTTCCTCCAAGAATTGATTTTGCTGAATCTGCAGGTTAACGGTTTCCCGAAATTTATGAGGATACCTCAGGTAGCGAGAAAAGGTCTCCCCAGCAAGCGCGCTCAGAGCGCCTCAGTTATCCGGCGGTTACACGCAATAGTACAGATTGCATGCAAGCTGCACTGCCATACTTCTTGCACGTGTAACCTATACTGTCATGCTGGCGGCTCAGCTCCCAGCGAACTTGCATGATGAAAAACCATGGCAGCTGAGGTGTTAGCAATTTGACATTATACAGTTTTCAAGATGGCGGAAAAGAAATGCTTGAGAGAATTTGATAAATTTATTCTGCAAAAATGAGATTTTCTGGGATCATTTGCATTTCATCATTTACCAACTCTTCATTTTTTCTTGGGTCTTTATCATTCTGCTACTTCCTTTATTGCTGTAATTTTCCAATATACGCAAGACTTTACGTCTCAATGCCATTTTTTAAATGAACTTGCATGCAAGCTGATAAGACATCAACCGAACTGCCTTCTGCTGTCAAGTTAAAAATCGCGTTGGAAGGGAGGCTTGCATGCAAGTTGTACTATTTCGTGTAATCCCCTGGTTACCTTTTGTTCCAACTGGACGGTTCCACTCTCAACTGGCTGTGAATTCTAAAATACTTCACATATGAAAATATCCATTTAACCACACGTATTCTAAGCACTTTAAGGATGAAAATTATGTAAAACAAAAAATCCAATTTTTCATTGTCATGAACGGTGTCCTGGCCTTAAGGCAATTTACGTTTGTTTTCTCTATAAAGTTGCGTCCACGATCTGATGCCGAGTGCATCTGATAAAACTTTCCTTTTTATTCATGCCTCTTTGTATGCTGCAACATAGCCCCAATCTCCTAAAACTATTTGGTTTGTGGTATGCTAATATCGGCGATATCGCCGCCTTTGTTGTTATTGAATTCTTATTCTCGATTATAAACTAAAAAAACAAACTAACGGTAGGTATAGCCGAAACACGGGCGTATGATCTTGATTATTTTTGCAATTTCATAATGAACAAAATTGTTTTACTGAGAGCAATGGAATTACGAAACAAAATTCTCATGATAACAACACTATAATTGTGCAAAAGGTGTGAGATCTTGATAAAGAAATAATGCCTACAATATGGACAAGGTTTACAAGGAGAAGATTTAGAAAACAAAAAAATCAATTTAAATGAAACACCAAACGATATTTTGCTAGGTAGGTACCTTCACGAATTTCTTGACAATTATATTGCAAAGTTATGTCATAAAAATGGAGAAAAATTTATTATATCACACTTTCCAGATCCTACTCGCCTTATGTCCCGCAGGCATCATTCAACACAATTTTTTGTGTGTGTGTTTTTTTTTGTTTTTTACAGCCTTAACCATAATCCTATTCCATTAGCCACAAAATTGAAAAATTTCAAGTACCTTGGCAAATTGTTCAAAGGACAAGAAATTGAATTCCGGTCATATCGTAATATACAACCCTATAAGTAAATAGATATACGCACACATAAGAATCTATGGAGAAATAAAGCCATAAAAACTCTCCACTTCTCCATTGTACTAAGGAGCGCATACCTATATCTCTATAACGAAAACAATAAAAGAGCCATAAACCGTTTCACATAATTCTTTCAGATTTCTTCCTTAAAAGACGGTTATAAAGGTAATAAAAAAAGGTAAGTCCTAAAGGACACGGTTAATATTTTATGACGGTAAACATTTCAATTTTGTCATTGTGTTTTTTTCTCTCCGCATATACCACTTGACTTGTTGTTTAGTGTTAAAAAAAAAAAAAAACTTGCACACAATTAACAGAAGTAATTTGTGTGGATTTTGAAGAAAAAGGTGTATGGGAAATATTTTCTTAAGTTTTAAGTTAAAAATAAAAATTGTAGGACACCGGTAGAAAAATGTGTCGAAAATTTTATTGCTTTTCTACCAGAGTAAAAAAAAAACTAAGGTGTAACTTTTAAATTATAAGAGGTGGGGGCATATACCATATGTATATAGTGGGGCAGAATCCCGAAACAAAAATCTTAAAGTAAAAAGAAAAATCCCGAATAAATATAATCTCGGAAAACCAATTCGCAGAAATTTTACAAGTCGCGCATGAATAAGTGTGTGGTACCGTAACGATATAATTTTTTTGTTCATATAATCCAGTTATTACGGGTGAGAAAATGGCACATAAATTGCAAGCGAACCGAACAGGCCGATTTTTATACCCTAGATGAAATCTAAAGGGGTATACTAACTTTGTCATTCCGTTTGTAACACCTCGAAATAATGATGGTAGAGCAAAATGGATTGGACACCCGTTCATAATATTAAAAGTTATTTTGATTTTTGCATGTCCGTCCGTCCGTCCGTCCATCCGTCCGTCCGTCCATCCGTCCGTCCGTCCATCCGTCCGTCCGTCCGTCCGTGCGCACGATAACTCGAGAACGCGTATACTTAGAGAGCTGCAATTTTGTACATGGACTTTTAAAAAAAAAAGTAAAATTAAGTTCGAAAATGAGACAAATCGGGCAACTCCTTCGTAGGGTTGCCATATAAAAATTTCGTTTTCCGCTATATATTTTTACACTGCCTGAGAACACGTCGACGTAGAGAGCTGAAATTTCGTACATAATGTTTTCACTACATTAGCAATTAATATGTCTGATATGGACTAAATCGGGCAACTCCTTCTTGGTGTTGCCATATAAAAATTTAAGTTTTTTACGTATACTTTGAAAACGATAAGTCCAAGACATTTTTATTGTACTAAAAACCTCTGCAGAATACGAAATCCTATAAAATTGATTATAATCATTTTTTCTGTGTGACAAACCGTTCTAGAAATATATGCGAAAAACAACTTCAAAATTAAACTTGAATAGATCGGTGACCATACGAAATTTAATACGGGCATTCATCTAGGGTATCATAACAATTTTTCTTACAACCAATTCTAGCTTTTTTACTTGTTTTTTTTATATTTTATATGAGGTGGCTTAGAAAAGCTTAACTTGAAATTTTTGACCAAGATTTTTTTTTTTTTTTTTTTGTAATAATAATAATAATTTATTAAAGTTGGTTACGTACACAAGATTTACAGTCTTTTATCGTACTAAAAAGAAGGTATAACTAGAGGAGTGAGTAATAGAAACATAGCTAGAAGAGTGATTAACAAAGATAAATTCCATAATTGACTGAAAGCAAGTAACAAAAATAACAAAAGTAGAAGAAATTCAATGTTATAATAATGAAATGAACTTATATCCAGTAAATATTGATTCTGATTTCGCAAATATTCTTAACTAGAACTAAACTATTACTAAAATTTAGAAAAGAAAATAGAAAATAGATAGAGAAAATAGAAATAGAAATAGAAAATAGACAGATTAGTAAGTAGCGATGCTATACATTCTTTCGTTCATTCTACAACGCGACGGATTTAATACTCTCTTTGAAAGCACTGATAGAGCCACTAAGCTGAATACGAGCAGGAAGTGAATTCCACAACCGCACAGTTTGGACAAGATAAGAATTTTCCATCACTGTTTTGTGAAAACGCGGAATAATTAAGTTTAAATTTCGCTGTGAGGTTGTTAACCCCAAATTTTCTTTCAGGTAATCAGGCTTGCTTTTGTAAATCAGGTTATGTATAAATACAAGAGCTTTACGTTTTAAATAAGTATCGATGGAGCAACCCAGCAGTCTAAATTTAAAAGGTGAAACATGATCGTATCTGCGTAGATTAAGATGAATCTAATGCAACCGTTAAAAGCTACTTCAACCCTACGCTTACAGTGACTGTCCAGGTTCATGTATACCAGGCTACCATAAGTAAAATGAGGTACTATGAGCGCCCTAACTAGTTTCATTTTCATATCGAGTGACATAACACTAGCAAAAAGCCATAACCTTCGATGACCAGCATAGACTTTGCTTAACATCAGGTTGACATTTTCACAACACTTCATATCTTCGGTTATAACCACTCCAAGATTTAAGACTTTGCTTCGCACAGGTACTACAGAACCATTAAGATATATTGGCGGAATATCTGCTTTACACAAAGGACCGCTGTAAAACAAAATACACTGGGACTTGGACGAGTTAAGTAATAATCCATTGGTTGCAGACCACTCATGAATTCTATGCAGATCACTATTTACTTGTTCAATGCAATCCTCCAGAAGTCCTATGGGTCTACTTAAATATATCTGTACGTCATCAGCATACAGATGTACCTTTACATCCTTTACCAGTTCTGCGAGGTCATTAATAAATAAACTAAAAAACAGGGGGCCCAAAACTGACCCTTGTGGTACACCATTAGATAGCTCTAACGCATCAGATAATCTACTGCTGATTTTGACAACTTGGGATCTATCAGAGAGGAAACTTCCTACTAGACTGATAGCAGATTCGCTGAAATTAAAAACTGTGGAGAGTTTACGCAGAAAAATTACATGGTTAACACAATCAAAAGCTTTAGAAAAATCCAATAGGAGAAGAACACTAAAGAGATTTTTGTCTAATGCAGCTCTTAAATCAGTAGTTATATTAAGCAAGGCAGTTTCACAACTGTAGTAAGGCCTAAAACCTGATTGCCATTTAGTTAAAAGCATGTTGTCGTCTAAAAAGCTCACAAGCTGGTTATACATTAGCTTTTCCAGGATCTTGCCCAGAAAGCAGATAAAACTTATTGGTAGGTAATCGGAGAGTGCTTCAGACTGTCGCTTTTTAGCTACTGGGAGAACCGTAGCTACTTTCCAGCTGTGAGGGTAATTAGAGTACGTAATGCAGGAATTAATAATATGTAGAATATAGGGATGAATAAGAGGAAGTAGAAGTTTAATAAAACAAGGAGGTAAGTTATCTGGACCACTCGCATCAGATTTAATAGAATAGATAGCTTTAAGCATTTCTTCTAGACTTACGTTGCGGAAACTAAAGTCACTTATGTGCTGATCACTGATAGGAGCAATGATTGAGCTAGTATCGGAGTCAATATACGGTCGAGTAGGTAGACTAACATTATCTAAAGATATAAAATATTGATTAAGATCATCTGAGCTGAAGCTACACTCCTTACGATCTTTACCAGTAATACCAAATTGCCGCAAGCTCTTCCATAGGAGCTTGAGTTGGAAGGTGGGGTTAAGCTTGGAGCCTAAGTATAAACGCTTAGACTGTCTAATAGCTGAGGTAACTTTGTTACGAGCAATTTTGTATAAACATCTCGACCGGTCGGTATTGATCCGTTTATATCGACGGTATAAGTATTCACGCTCCGTAATTAGAACACTTATTTCTCTCGCAGCGTTTACGCCTGCTTACTACTGGCACAAATTTATCATGGAGATAGCTTGTTAAAGATGTGAATATTTCCACTTGTTCGTCCACAGATGGGGAAATATAAATATCATTCCAGGGTAGAACAGGACATTCTTCAAACAAACCATGCACATCTATATTGTGGTAGTCACGGTACATAAAGAAAATCGTGATCAAACTGACTTGGCGAACTAATTTGGCTATGAAACAAGACTTTACTACTATCAGCTGTCATTAAAACATCTAGTAGTGATTCCTAGGGGCTTTCATCTCCTCATCTTGAAAAAAAGGTGTAAATTTGTTTTTTTTTTTGCGATAACTCGACTCTCCCTCATAATACGAAAAATTGCGATTACTTTTTTGTTGCTTTTTTACGCTGTTGTACAATTTAGGCCATATGAATTTTTCACCCAGCGTTGATCGTCGTTTAGCGTGATGTCGACTTTGGCCACATTGTTACATGTTTGCCCACTGCAATTGAGGCAAATAATGGAACAAGCTGCTTTTCTGCACCACAGGCAGGCACTTCCGAAAACCAGCAAAAGGAAATACACCCGCATAACTCTACTCTCCGACTAGTTTGAAGCATGACAAATCCGTTCTCAACAACATACTTTTTTCCCCTTCATGCTTTTAACGGTGGCGATACCACATCGTCTTTTTGCAATATTAGCAAATCAAAATTCATCAACACTCTCGAAAACCATCCGGAACTACGGTTATCAGTGAATTGATTCAAACAAGAAAAAGTCGATCCGGACGGTCTGACTTCCACAGGAGAACAATTCTCCATCGCCTTATAATATGGCAGTAATAAGAAGGAAAAATCTATAAATGTTTTACGATACCACCACTTCGCTAAAAATAAGTTGAATATCTCTCGAGAGTAGTGAGAACGAAAATCGTGGTACGCCAGCATATATTCCGTATGTATATCAGCAGGTGCAAATTTGGCTCGGGTTTTACAAGGATCCTCAGAAATGGGGGTTGGCGACGAAGAAATCATGAACTCGCACGAGTTACCAGCATATAGCTGAACCCGCTCTACTTGAGCTTTTTAAGTTCATATAGTGCAAGTGCAAGGGAAAATGTGTAGCTGCCTGCTATGGGTGCAGAAACAGATAGTATTATTTTATTGGCATTATGCGATGCCAGTTGTAAATTTACTTATGTATGGATATTGGATGCAACGGTCGCACTAACTATGCTGGTGTTTTACTTCAAAGTAAGATAAAACGTGTAATCGCGGCAACGGCGAACAATATTTTCCAGCTGAGAAAGTAATCGGGAACAATCGGCTGCTGCCATATGTAATTATTGAAGATGACGCTTTTCCCCTGCAAAAATATATAATGAAACCCTATCCATATAAAAGCAAAGAAGAAGTAAAGCAAACATTTAATTCTCGAATTAGTCGTGCGAGACAAAATATAGAGTGTGCCTTTGGTCTCCTATCTAATAGATTTCGAGTTTTACAAAATTCAATGAATTTGCGGGTTCATAATGTGGAAAGTGTGACAAAAGCATGCTGTGTTTTGCAAAAATTTTTGATAACGCATAATTCAAGAGATTACCTTGAAAACAATAACAGCAACGGAAATACTGTAACTGGAGATGAGCAAAATCAACAAGAACCTCAAGAACAAGCCACCTCTTCTAGACACTTTGCAGAAACTATTAGAAAACAATTTGCGGAATATTTTCACAATGAAGGAAAAACTCAGTGGGATGATGACAGGTGAATATACTTTAAATTTCAACTTAAGCAGGATTTACATTATGATGACATCCAATTTTTACAGAAATTGTGAGGGAGATAGTACATCGTATACGGAAATTTATTTACGAGTGACGAGAGAAGCAAACGCGTCCTGAATTTTTTCCGGACGCCGATTTGTCACTGTGTGCGTGTCCGGAACCATAAAAAGACCTCAAGCATAGGGAGTTTTTATAGTTACTGAAACTAAAACATTGTTATTGGCAACTCTAATTTGTGAATTTCGACTACTGGAGCTGCCATATTGCTGTTTTGTTACTATAATTTTATGGCATACACATATCTGTAAGGTAAAATTATTTGTCGAAATAAACAAAAGTAAGGTTTGAGTTTGTAATTAAATATTGCGAAATAGAAAGTTATTAAATATTTCTTTATAGAAAATATTGAAGTTATTTCTGAGGTAGTTTTCTGCTTATTCCGCCTTTGAGATAATCCGTCATGTGAACACGAACCGGGCTGAAATTATCTTCACCGGCGTTAGTTCGATAGTGGAGTGGAATTATTTTCATGTGAGCACTTGAGTGAACTTTTTGTTTATTATATGAAATAAATATTAAATAAAAATTTCGTTATCGTACAAAATGATGATTGCAGAACTGAATTACAGTACCACCTGATATTTTGCGAAAAATTTTTTCGATAACTATAATCTCATCCTTTGCTTCGAACTCCTTCGTGCTTTCATAGAATATTTTAGAATTTGTAAAATTATACTTCTTTTCATGATCCGTCTTTGAATATCTACGAAAAAAACGTTTAAAAACTTGACAATTTCCAATTAGACAGTTTGACAATTTAAGAGTTTTGCCATAAAAAGCAGAGGGGACTGTACGTGTGAGGTATTGCAATGATTGCTTCCGCAGCATTTAAATTTCAATAAACTATCTCCCTCACAATTTCTGTAAAAATTGGATGTGATCATAATGTAAATCCTGCTTTATACAACAAGCGTACATATCAAACCTGTCAACTCGTGCTCTTAGTTATAGTTAGTTGATTGGTTTTCTAAGCAATTTTTAAATTTCAACAAATTTTAAAATTTCTCAACTTACCCCAGGCGCGTATCCAGATCGACAGTCTAGGGGGGGGTCACAACTAAAATGTTCAAAGGGGAGGAAAAAGTCGGAAGAAGTCGCTCCTAAAAGTTTTTTTTAATCATATTTACGATATATCATAAAATCCAATTTTCGGTTTGATTTGGAAAACCTATCGATAATATTATGCACATCAATGTCGATCGCAGGGTGGACATTAAGGACTCATAACCGATACGCCTTTTCATGGAGAGATAGTAGAAATAGTTGCTTTCGCAAGCGATTCTGTCACGGGTGAAGTAATTGACTGAGAGCAAGCTTGCACCTTGATTCACATCGAAAGGAATGGAGCAGAAGTACATGATATTTTACTGACTATTTCATCTGATGGAAACTTAACTGATCTTGCGTTCTTCTGAAAAAAGTTGTCAATAGTCTTATCAGTCTTCCGCTTTACACTTTCGCTATTATTTCTACTTCCATTGCTAACTAGTGTGGCAAGTTTATCCTTCTTCTACAAATAAAAAGTAAACGTGAAGTTAAATTAAACAATACTACTTGAATTAATAAGCCAAGTAACGCCAACTATCACAGAGGAAAGCGATTGGATTTTATTTTTATAGTTTTTCCGTAAAATGCGGACGTAAAATTGTAGAATCAATTTTGGCGGCACTCGAATCAATCCAACTGATGGTTTTGAGCCATCAATAGTGTATAAAAATTCGAAAGAAAAATCTTCAAGTAAATTTCTAAGACCACATGTATGATTGCC
This sequence comes from Dioctria linearis, assembly GCA_963930735.1. Classification (NCBI taxonomy): domain Eukaryota; kingdom Metazoa; phylum Arthropoda; class Insecta; order Diptera; family Asilidae; genus Dioctria; species Dioctria linearis. The sequence continues at coordinate 33,352,626 of OZ005742.1, read as the reverse complement.
AACGCTCATAAATATCTTTAGCTAGCAAGACCAGCCAATGCACCTGAATCAATATAACTTTTTGGAACCATGGTCGGCCACCGGTAGTGCATGAAAAATCTAAAGAAAAAGTTTCAAATATTTCTAAGAAAACTGAATGCTTGTGCCCTCGTCCGAAGGAGTGAACCACCAGAATCAATCCACCAATTCGTTTGGACCGTTGTCGGTGAATAGTTATTCATTAAATTTCTTAAGAACAATTTGAAAGTATTTTTCTAAGAAAAATTTAATGCTTCCCTACGAACGTAAAAATTTTGAGCGACTCACGCTTTAATCAGTGTCGCTATGAAAAATCTACGGGTGGCTATATTTTGATGATTGCATGGAACTAGGATTCTACTGGAAGAACTCTAAATCAAGATTCATTAAGTCAGTTTGAGTGCTTCTGTTACGAGTTCCACACCAAGTATCCTGTCATCGATTTTATGTCGGAAAATGAGATAGGTAAAAATAAATTTATGATCGCTGACCAATTTATTAGAAACAATAACACTTTCAAATCTCGAAATTGTGTCCTTTTTCATCTATAGGAGTAATCGGTGCAAAAAATATAAAAGCATCTTAATAACCGGGCTGCTAAGCATTGCGTGCCTTTCTCTAAACAATCAAGCACTAAAATAAATATTTAGTATTCCTAAATTATTTACCATTTTGGGATATGTGTGATAGATGACTTTTCGACACTATATAAAACACAAGAAAATTCTAAAAAAATCGTACACGTTTCAAAGACAAAAAGCTATGAGCGAATGGCTATTATTACCCACTCACTATTACTACTCAAAAGAAGACAAACAAACGCCCAGCCCAGCGCTAGCTGTCGCCGCAAATTGCAAAAGTGTGTTGCAGCACCAGCATCAATCGCCGGCGTCAGCTACACATTGTGTCCATACCATACGAAAATGGTCCTGTTAAACTTTTACAACTCGCTACAGATCAGCGTCCCATTGAATCTCCTCCAAAGGTGAGCTAGTGCTTTGGGAGGGGTCATGACCCCCGTGACCCTCCCCCTGTATACGCGCCTGATCCTTGGTGGTGGAGAAGCAAATGAAGTACTCGGCTCATTCCCGCCAATTCCGTGTTCTTCTGGAACTTCATCAACGTCATCAGGATCTATAAAAAGCTGTAAGAAATATATGTATTTATCAGTTATATCTAATTGAATAAAAAATAAAATAAAAAAAAGAACTGGTTTTATAAAGAAAATACGTAAACATACCGAGTCTATATTTGTTGTAGATTCCTTTGTAGTACAATGAATCTTCAGAAAATCCATGTGGTCAAAACACCACAATTTTGGTACATGTACATATATCCTCGATTCCTGCTCCACTCTTTTTAGATGCAGCCATTAACCTCATCTCTTTCCTATACTGTCCATGCAATATTTGTATTTTATTGCGTATGTGGTGCACCGTAATTGCGCTATTTCTTTTTTGCAGCTCACTGCAAATTATTTCAAGGGATTTCTCTCTCTTGTCTCTTTTTTATACCCTAGATGAAATCTAAGGGGTATACTAAGTTTGTCATTCCGTTTGTAACACCTCGAAATACTGATGGTAGAGCAAAATGGATTGGACACCCACGCATAATATTAAAAGTTATTTTGATTTTTGCATGTCCGTCCATCCGTCCGTCCGTCCGTCCGTGCGCACGATAACTCGAGAACGCGTATACTTAGAGAGCTAAAATTTTGTACATGGACTTTAAAAAAAAAGTAAAATTAAGTTCGAAAATGAGATAAATCGGGCAACAAAAATTTCGTTTTCCGTTATATAATTGAACACTGCTTGAGAACGAGTAGCCGTAGAGAGCTGAAATTTGGTACATGGTGTTTTCATTGTACTAGCAAATAAAATTTTAAAAATGGACTAAATCGGGCAACCCATTCTTGGTGTTGCCATATAAAAAATTAGGTTTTTTATGTATACTGTGAAAACGACCAGTCCAAGACATTTTTATTGTATTAAAAACTTCTTCAGAATATGAAATCCTATAAAATTGGTTATAATCATTTTTTCTGTCCGACGAACCGTTCTAGAAATATATGCGAAAAACCACTGCAAAAATCAAAATTGCTCAAATGGGTACCCATACGAAATTTCATACGGGCATTCATCTAGGGTATCATAAGAATTGGTCTTAGACCAATTCTAGCCTTTTCACTTGTTTTATATAGTCTTTGTGTTTGGTGTTATATACAAGTTTTCAAAGTTTTGATAACACAACAACAGTTTTTCCACTAATTGGCGGTCCCACCGTACGCTCATTATATTTTTTTACACAATACTTTAAAAAAAAAAATTTCAATTTAAAAACAAGAAAATCAAACAATATTTTCACCTGTAATTGTTTTAAGCTTTCACAAATTAAAATCCCGAATTTAAATCACACAACAATCACACATCAATGGTCCACACTTCATTAAATGAGCATCCCGGATTAACAAATGCACAAAATATTTTTCAACGACATCTTTGAATGATGAGCTGATGTTAAAAAATTTCCTGAACTCTCCCGAATGCAAAAACATGCTAAAGAGGAACTGCTGAAAATAACAATTTTTCTGAACTCCCCCGAATGAATAGAAAACAAGTGAAAGATAAGAATTGATAAAAACTTCATGATCGTGTTCGATGCTCAGTCGCTGTTCTGTGCGCGCCCTCCCCCAATTTGCCTCAATTGAAGTGGGCAAACATACAACAACCTCGCCAAAGTCCAGATCCTGCAAATTTAGGATGATGAGGATGATTCGACCATTGATGAATATTCCGACCAAGAATACTGTGAACCAGGACCATCGAACCGAGGATAAATATAAATATTAAAAATGGACCTCCATTCATTTTCATCTTCTACAACACAAAAGCATGTATTTGCTAATATTTCATGCGGGTTATTAACAGTTTTACTGTTTAAGAATTTCCTCTAGACCGTCTCTTTAATTTCTGACCCCCTCACATTGTGGCCCGGTAAAACTCATTATTTTTGTCTAAAAAAAAAATTATATTGCCGGTATTAACAAGTTTTAACAAGTTTCAGTCTCTTAACACCTTACTGTCTCGTCCGATGGTGGTGCAAAGGGTTAGTGAAGCGCAATGCTTCCAGGAGAGGATACACAAGATGTGAAAAGCCATATATGTGCACCATGCTACTTTGTGCTGAGGTCTACCGTGCATCTAATTTCAGATGAAAGTGCGTGTACCTAGTGTAGCCTAGCGCGTATTTGACCTAGTATGCAGATTGGTATTTGTACCTTGGTATGCTATAAGACTACGGGCTGTAGTCTCAAGCCTCTCCTAGCCTAAAGGGCGGATCATAACCTTCTCATGGTCCACTGTTGTCACTTTATAAGGGCTAATATGATTAAGCCCGAACGGAGTTACCAGTAACGTTTATGGATCTGCATGCAAGGTCCACTGGGAGTATTCATGATCGTTGATCATGTGATATACGAAAGCCATACCAATTGGGTAGCCGACATTGCTAACTTGGTACTACTGGAATGAGGAGCCCCAGATAGAGTTGCATTAGTAGCAATATTTGCCTCATCATTGGGAAGGCCCCCTTGTGGGAGCATCGTAGTGGCTGGTGGTAGTCCATATGCGGGCAGAGTGAGATCATCTGAGTCTGCATGAATTAGGCGAACATTCTTCTCTAATTAGAGTAGTTTGTTCTTTTGTATAATTGCATACTGCGTCCTGAGGATTTGAAGGATGGTCGCTTATAATTGTTTGCTTAGAGGATTGGCTCTCGGCGTGGAGTTGCGCTAAATCAACCGGGTGCCGTGACCCACAGATCGGAAGATATTTTAGATAGGTCTCGTTTCAACCAGTAAGTCCAATGGCAAGCATGCACTGACATATGTAAACTGGTACTCCTGAAACAGAATATAATATATTTTGCCTCTTGAGGGCGTTGATTGTCGATTGTCTACTAATTCGTGCATTTACAGTGCCGTGAGATTAAGCCATAATGGCAGGTGCTCACGTAAAACTATGACAGCTTTCTGTCTCGTCCGATATCTCAACAATGATCAACGATTGGTGAAAATTTCATATGATTCAAATTGCATAGGCTTGAAGAAAGCAACAAAAATGTATACAATCGGAATTTTCGGGTCATAATTGAGAGTAGCTGGCGAAAAAAGTTCATAGGAAATCTGTAAAGCTTTTCTAAGCCAAACCCCCCCCCCCCCCACCACCACCACCGCCCAACAAAATCTAAAAATCATTATGCTCGGTTCACTTGCATTATCAAATGTCTATAATGACTGGACTTAAAAAAAATCTTGTTTCTTATTGTTTAAAACTATATAAAAGTAGGTGTGTCTCTTTACACTTTATATGTTAATTAACACAAAGAAAAAACATGTAATTTTCTACAATCCATTTTCCACCTTACCGACAAGTTTTAAATCTTGTGCTTCCAAAATTTTCACCCACCTGCAACGTAACATCCTCTGACATCCCCTGACCTCGTCTATAATAAATTTAAACACCTCCAGCCGGCCGTATGGAGTTCGGGCGTTATATCTACTAATGGAAAAAATATTTTCCATCTTGAAACCATAGATGGAGCTGTTTTTCTTCTAGCCCTATACGCTACTTTTCAGTAGACCTCCTTTTCCTTTGTTATCGTTTGATTCTGGCTGAAAAGTTCACATAGTGAATGAAACCTTTTATTTCCCACCACCAACACAGATAATAATATCCCTTACGTGGGTGCTATTTTAACCTGGGGTGCTGTTGCTTCTCTTGTGTCTGCCCACAACTGCCGTCGGCGATTGGATTATTTTTTTTTTATAGGAAACCGTATATCGTCACAAGTCACTATTCGGTTCTGAATGGGTTTATTTTTACCCCTTTATAAGATGTGATATCCGAGAAGAATTCACATTCATTCTCTGCTGGTGCGATTAGATTATAGATGGAGAAAGTTCCCATGGAATCCATTGTCATACAATTTACAGAGATATTTTTGATGTTTTGCAGATGTGTCGATTAGTGATGGGGGTGGACCCAATTCACTCGAATCTGTTAAACAGTAGTAGTTTGTGCTATTGTATTACCATACCAGATCCCGTTAGTCAAGTGAACAGATCTTCCAAGATAAGATTTATTTTGTATCTTTTAGTCCCCTAGGTTGATGCTGACAAAGGCTTAACACATTTATGGAACGTTTAGCATGTACACGACAGAAATATTTCTTACAGCTTCAATTGCGTTGTTGCCTTTATTGGATTTATAAAGCGTAAAATGTCAAGGAGTCACTTCTGATGTGCATTTTTCGAACATTACACTTAAGGTAAATATACACTGAGCCAAAAACAGGCATAAATACAATGAAAACGTTCATTATCTAAATTATTTTTTTCATTAATATACCTCCAATGTAGCGGTTCATTACGTTAATGAATGTTAATTCATTATTTCTAGAACTATAAAATCTTTAACGAAAGCTAGCATTGTAAGAATGAAACTAGTTGTTGATATAAAAAATTTGATTTCTTTATAGGCATATACAGATTTCGTTGCAACAATGAAGTCTATCAACATAGTTTTATTAATACCATGCATGTTTTAATTAACAAAACGTAGGAAGCTTCATTGCTTTAATTAGCAATGATATTTCATACATTGCATTTATGAAATATATTTACGAATATTTTCCTTCCTTTAATGTAAGAATTTCATTGATTTAATGCAAAATACTTTCATTAACTTAGTGATAGCTTTTCTTTGTATTTATGAAAACATCATGACCATTTTCGTGGAATTTTAAGTGAGTTACATTGAATTAAAATTAAATTATTTGATGTCTACATATATTATATCATTAATTAAAGCGATGTATATTGTACATAAAATATATTAAATTTAATTGAATGTAATGCAATTAAAATTCCACATTATTTCAATGAAAATATTAATTGAAAAATATCCAAGTTTGTTTTTTCAATTTTCCTCGAAACAACTTTATCAATATTAATGATAATGAAAATGTTAAAAAATTTGTTTATAGATTTTTAGATTTCACGTTCCCTTTTCGTAGCAGACGTGAAAATTAAATTTTTGTATGGCAACACTACGAATGTGTTCCGCGATTTTATTCATTTTAAAAAACAAAAGCATTTACAATTTTTTATGAAAACACTAATTTATATTTCAGTTCACTAGATCAACGCGATCTGAAGAAATTTTCTAAACAAAAAACAACGGCATCGTATTAATTAACAGGGAGTTAATTGGGAAATATAAAAAAAAAATACGTTACTGAAATCCATATTTTTAATTTTTAATTTAATATTACATTGCAAAAACTTAAAAAGTAAGTGAAAAATTTTCAAATCTTTAAACTAATACAAGCAGTACAAATATCACGTGAATAAATATTTCAATGCAATGGGATCCGCAAAGATCAGAATCCATTGGGACACTTCTGCTTCTGAATAGAATCTTAAGTGATTTCATTTTCAAATGAAACACAACAGCTAATGTTTTAATGAATAAAGAGCATCATATAAAAATTTATTTAAGGAACTAATTAAATTTGTCTTTTTAATTTTTTATCTTATCTTATTTTATTTCAAGTTTTTTAAATATGTGTTCAAGTCCGATAAAAGCACTTAACGCATGACGCTTTTTGGCCACTGATAATGTTATAAAAAATTTGTTGGATAAATGTCCAAAAGTTAGACGCTGCCGCAGGATATTTTAAATTAAATAAAAAGAAAGTCTTAAAACAAATGTCGACAGCCCTTGAAAAACTCGTTAAAATATATCTTATATCATCGAAGTATAGTATTATTTCCGTAATGGAAAAAATGTCTTTACCTACTGCGAGTATTAATGGTTGAATAGGAGTTTTGTTATGCTGCAAGATGTCTATATATAGTCTTCGAGTTCTTTCGCGATCCCTTCCTTTTATGCAAATAAATGCATGCTGCGAATCAGCGATGTTGTATTTAACATACCGCTTTCTGTCACCTTTATCTTCAATAGTTGTTCTGGATGTAGGCAGAAGAGCCATAATATTCCTGCCACTTTTTGGCCTAAAATATAAGAAAAAATTACTTAAACAATTTACAACAATTTTTATTTATAGTTTATTTTACCTTCAGTTAAATGTTGGCTTTCACAAATTTTGTTTGATACGGCCCTCCTTACTAAAAAATTGACACACTTCATGTAATTTTGTTGGCCAGGTTTCCAGAATAGACAAATTTTCCTTGAATGCAATGGAAAAGCCCATGTCAATCTAAACAATTATAATAATTTAATAGGAAGCTTTACGTCTTATTACGTTCATAACATCTTACCAATCGATATCCAGCTGGAGTTTTATACTGAGACCAATTTCTGAATATTTCTACAGTCGTTCGATTTTTAATTTTTTTGTAATCGGTATTGAACACAAGACATCCATATTCTATCGAATTCGTCCGATGTGAGATTGTTATATTGTAAAGAATTTATTTTGGTTTGTACATCTGCATCCAAATTTTGTAATATCAGCTCTTTGGGAAAATCGTCTTGACATATTAATTTGTGGTCGGGGGTGTTTAGTTTTAGGGATCTAAAAGATGCCTTCATATTACAATACTTAATATAAATTTTTCCACGGACGCTATTGCAATAAAATTCCTGCAATTCATAAAAAAGTTTCGAGTACCTAGTTATTGTTTTTTAGACAATAAATTCTGTATTACAGAAAATAGATTGATTTTCGTTTCTATTTTCATAAAATTCTAACTGCAGTCGTAACATATGCCTTTCAAACCTCCAAAAATCATTAAAGATTTGATTACATAGAGAAATTTTGCACTTATATTTTTTTTCAGTCCCGTACCCAACACCATGAACTTTTTTATAGTGAGCAAAAACTTCTTTTTATTCTTTAAAACATAGTTCGCAATCGAAACACTTCATCTTTTATTGCGTAAATTTACTTCTTTATTAAATAGATTTTGATTTGATTAAAACTATATTTTCTTTGTTATAGGTTAACTGGACACACTTTTAGATTAGATCAATAAATTTCACTATGTAGGTAAACTTACTTACTTAACGCACCAGACAACGAGAAGGAAGTTATACTATTCAACAATATTACTTCACTGTCACTTAAAGCAAATATTTTTCTACGTAGTTCGGTATATACAAAAATTGTGAGTACAATATATTTACTCTGCTTTCAGCCAAATGTTCATAATAGAATAACTGCATTTATCAAAAAACCACTTTAAGAGACCGAATGAAAAATATTAACAATAACCAATACAATAAATATACAATATCTTTGAATATCTATCACATTATGATCGATGCTGAAAGTATATGGTATGCGACTGTCGAATAATTTAGGAAATAATTGGAAGCAATGTCAAATTTTATTGACACAATGAAAAATTTCATTACTGAGTGAAAAATTACATTAATGTAATGTAAACTTTTCGTTAACGTCTTTACACAAATACAAGTTTGAAATTTATTCATTAGCAAAAAGAAAAAAATTCATTGGAGTAATGAAAAAATATTGTTGACGCAATGAAGGATTTTATTATTTAAGATATTGAAAATCTATATTGTTTCAATGAAACACTTTCATTCTCAATAAGTTTTTCTATTTGAATGTAACATTTTTCATTACATGTATGAAAAATTACTTACTTGGTATAATAGTAAGAATAAATTAATGAATGCAAGTTAATTGCCGTAATGAAATTTCATTAATTTCTAATACAGAAATAATGGTTTTTTACATTATAAAGATGAATCTTACATTAATACAATGAATTTTATTTAATGAACGGAATTCATCAATAATATGAAGCATATTTTTCTCTGTGTAAGAGACTTTTGGTCTTCAGTGTGCGGTTTATAAACACTAAGATCTCCGAGATGTTTATACGGCAAGAGAATTTTTTTTTCTGGAGACCAAAAAATTAGGTCTCCGGAGACCATGATAAAAATTCTCTAAAGATACGTCTCCGAAGTTTATACATGAAATTTGCAGTTTATCCTTGGTGTAAAAATTTCACAGGATAAACAGATTTTTTTTTAAATAACCAGAACTCAACATAGTAAAGAATTTGCACAAATTGTTGCCACAAAGCTTAGGTATTTTTCGATAAGATTAGGGAATATTCCCTAAAATGTCAGGAATATTCCCTAAAATGTAGTGACTATTCTTTACATTTTAGGAAATATATACACTAAAATGTAGGTTGTTTTTACTCTAAAGTTTAGGGAGTATTCCCTACATCTTAGGGAATACAGTGGACTCTACCATTGTGGACACCTCTGTTATACGGACACCTCTCTTATAAAGACAAATGTTACCCGACGACAGAAGAAAAATTATGAAAACTCAATTATTTCCTTTTCTCTTAAGCGAACACTTCCGCTGTGTAGTTTGCTCTCCCTTATCGGGACAAAGATGTTAAAATGTTACAAAAAAAAAGTCGAACTAACATTTATATTCTTTTTATACCCTAGATGAAATCTATAGGGTACCTATACTAAGTTTGTCAATCTGTTTGTAACTCACAGAAATAATGATGAGCAAAATGGATTGGACACCCCGCATAAAATTAAAAGTTATTTTGATTGTGGCATGTCCGTCCGTCCGTCCGTCCGTGCGCACGATAGCTCGAGAACGCGTTCACTTAGAAAGCTGAAATTTTGTACGCGGACATTAAAAAAAAAAGTAAAATTAAGTTCGAAATGAGACAAATCGGGCAACTCCTTCGTGGGGTTGCCATACAAAAATTTCGTTTTCCACGATATATTTGAACACTACCTGAAATTTGGTACATTGTGTTTTCATACTAATAGCAAATAAAATTTCAAGAATGGACTAAATCGGGCAACTCCTTCTTGGTGTTGCCATATAAATTTTTTGGTTTTTACATATACTTTGAAAACGATCAGCCCTAGACATTTTTATTGTACTAAAAACATCTTCAGAATAAAAAATCTTATAAATTTGGTTATAATCATTTTTTCTGTCCGAGGACGAGTCGTTCTAGAAATATATGCGAGAAACCAATGCAAAAAATCAAAATTGCTCAAATGGGTGACCATACGGAATTTCATACGTGCACTCATCTAGGGTATCATAAGAATTGGCCTTAGACCAGTTCTAGCTTTTTCACTTGTTTTTAACAGTGAAAGTGATGTGCGCGAGACAAAATCTGTACCTCAAAAATGAGGGAAGAAAGAAGTTTTTACAATCCTTTCAAAATTCAAGGAAAATTCTACTGCTCACTAACTCGCTCCCCCAATTTATTATCAAAACCAGTTCCATAGCTCAGTACGTATCAAGAAAATGACGCAGTTTTCTTATCTTTGGGCATTTTCTTCAGTTCTACATTCTAAGGTGCTGGGGATTTTTAACACAGGAAACATTTTTAATATGAACAGCTACATCTAACACATATTAAAAAATATGGTGCCGAAAAAAAATGTGTTAACTTTAAAGCAAAAGGTGGATATTTTACGCTGAAAGAAAGCGGAGTGTTCGTGAAATAGCAAAAGATTTTGTAATAAGTAAAATACAAGTCGCGGATATACTTATTAAAGAAAAAAGACATTATTTTGAAGCAATGCATTCCAATGTTGTAAGCATTAATTTAAAAAGAAATTTTATAAATTCAAGTGGACAAAATTTGGACAAACTGGTGTTTGAGTGGTTTGTAAAGCCCAGAAACAAAAGCATACCTCTTTCTGGCTCAATTATCAAGGCAAAAGCTAAGGAGCTTGCACAAAACTTAGGAATTAATGGTTTTAAAGCATCCGCCGCCCGGTTGGCTTCACAAATTTCCAAGACCACACAATGTGTGCTATAAAAGTATCTCTGGAGAATCCGCCGATATAAATGCGGTCGATGTAAGTATCTTTATTCAAAAATTACCTGACATTGTTAAAAATTATTCCTACAAAAACTTTTGCTTTAAAAACTGAAAAATATGTTGGAGGAAAACTTTCTAAAGAAAGATTAACAATACTGCTCTGTGCAAATTTGGCTGGAGAAAAAGAAAAACCATTAGTAATAGGAAAAGCTGCAAACCACGTGCGTTTAAAAATTTGCAGAACAATCAGGTATCTGTAATTTGGAAATTCAACCGAAAATCGTGGTGATAATATGACAGAATGGCTGGAAGCTTTCGACCGAAAAATGAGCATAAGGAAAAAAGAAGTTTTATTATTTTTGGACAATGCCGGTTCCCCCACCCTCGTGATATTAAATTAAATCGTGTGAAAGTGGTTGTTTTTACCACCCAATTCGACAAGTGTTTGTCAACCTTTAGACCAAGGCGTCATTAAAAATTTCAAAGTCAACTATAGAACTTTAATTTTAAATCACATTCTGGCACATATGGAGACTGCCGAGTCCAGTTCTGGACTTGCTAAAAACATTAATGTTCTAGATGCATTTTTTTTTTATAAAAAAGGCTTGGGATCTGGTCACTGGTCACATCACAAACAATTAAAAATTGTTTTAACAGATCACAATTTGGCAAAACATCAGTGATAGATGAAGATTTTGATCCGGAGGACGAAATTTCATTGGCATCAAATTGGCACTTCGACTTTTGTTTTGTCGATAGCCATTTGTTTGTAGAGTCTGTCGAAGAAAATGATGCTCCATATGAAGTCACTAACAGTGAAGAGGAAATTAAAGATGATGAGATAGAAGAAGTTGAAGAAATATCGTGCGTAAAAACCTTCAACGAAGCTCAAACTTACATTGATGATCTCTAAAACAATTCGCGAGTAATAGAAATGACGGCGAAGCAGTTGAAATAATTTCTAATCTTCAAATGCATTTTGAAAATAGTTAAAACCCTTTTTTCGTGTAGGAAACAAACTAACATAACTGATTTTTTTTTTCTACAAAAAATATTTAAACTTTGAATTTTCACATTTTCTGCAGAAATTTGTTTTTTTTTTTTAATTATTGCGTTGCATTTAAGTTGAACTTTTGTTGTTTCTTTAAATAAAATCTTATTAAGTTTCGCATTTGAAGTATTTTTATTTTCCTCTTTGACACTCTGATGAACGGACAGTTTTCCTGGTACCGTCAGTGTCCATTTAAGAGAATGTTTACGTCCTAATATTTTTGAGGCCATTCCCTTTAACTCGTACACGAATTTGTCTATTTATATATTTCTTTACTATTTTCGACACTCTCGTAGACCCACTTTTCGTCATCACAGCGAGCTGAAATTTGGCACACAGGTTCATGTCGCGTGACAATTGAATCTATCAAAAACCGAAATTTCCATGGAAAACCCGGAAAATCTGGAAAAATCATTTGAAAATTTGGTACAAATTTGATTAGTGATAAATCCGTTTCAAGAAAAATGCAGATATTTCCGATTTTTCCGAAAAATTTTCCGGATTTTCGACTTTTCCGGAAAATTTTCCGGTAAAAAAGTTTTCTAAATTATGCAGGATCAAGTTCCCATTCAACTGGCATCATTACTTTCTCTCCGACAATGGTGAAAACTTGCAGAAAAAATCGAGGAAAATTCATGTAAAACGCTTTTCCGGAGTTTTTCAGACCAAGGAAGAGTTTGAGCGTTTTGCAACCTAAGACAAAGTTGTAGAGCGAAATGAGTTGCATAAAGTTGCTTTTGTGGAAAACTCCGTGGAAAACCCGGAAAAGCGGGGAAATCATCGGACAAATTTTCATCGATATGGTTAGTGATAAATCTGTTTCAGGAAAAGTGCAGAATTTTCCAATTTTTCTGGAATTTCCGGAAAATTTTCCGACAAAAAAGTTTTATAAGCTATGCAGAATCATTTTTTTTCGTCCTACTTTCTCTTCAACAATCATGAAAACGTGCATGAAAAATCGAGGAAAATTCATTTAAATTTTTTAAAAAAAATCATAGTAATAGGAAAAGTCTGTGGAAAACATGGAAAATCGGGAAAATTCATGTTATATGGGATCAAGTTGGAATACAGCTAAAAAGCGCTGTTTAAAACATAATTTGAATTTCAGAAAACCGTTGCAGTACTTCAACGATTTGATACTCGAAAAATTTTTGTTTTCGGATCGGCACCAAACATGACTTAAAAACTGTTTTAAAATATCTCCATGCAGCACGTAATAACAATTTAGTTAACGTGAAAAAGGCAGAAAATAAAATAAGTAAAAAACGAGTTTTCAAACAAAACTGAGGCCAAGCCGCATGAAAAAGTAGAAAATAAACTTTTCTTCACACACAGAGGTGGACTCAGATTTTATTCGCTGACAATCACCGATATATTTCAGTATGATCAATCAGAGGTAATAAGTGATTTGATTCATGAAGAGAAAGAATATTCAAGAGAAATGTCCCAATCAAAAAATCTGAGTCCACCTCTGTGTGTGAAGAAAAGTTTTTTTTTCTACTTTTTCATGCGGCTTGGCCTCAGTTTTGTTTGAAAACTCCTTTTTTAAATTATTTTATTACTTGTTCTCTACTTGCATTATTTCTGTGCTTATACAAACGAACTAACAAACTTAGTATACCTGCCCTATAGATTTCATCTAGGGTACCTAAGTATACAAAAATTGATGCATAATACAATTTTACAATTTCTCAAAACTATCTGGGCATAAAATGCGAATTCTCCGGTATTGCATTTAAGTGATAAAGAAACTATTACTTTTTGAAGTCTCTAAATAATGTTGAAATTAAAAAAAAACCATATGCAAAAAAGAAAATGAATTGCATACCTATGTACATGCAAAGATGCATGATGCATTATGTCGCCTGCCATATTATTCGTCATTGCATACAGAATATCGTGGAAAATTCTTAACTGTGCTCATCATTTGTTGGTGAAGGAACTATAAATTTTCTGAAAATAGAAGTCACAGCTATACGATGCGGTACTGTTATATACTACCTACATACATACATACATAGTCTATAAACGATAGAACCAAAACTGACATTACCATTACCCATACCTCCTCAGCCAGCAACATGATCATAAGTTACTTTTTTAAGTTTGAAATATTCTCTCACCATCACCACCCATTATTTCTCAAGATGAAAAATGACTCTCGTACTTACTCGTAGTATTCATTTCAAATACGTATAAAGGTTGGAAAATTCTGTCAGTTTTCATTCTTCCTGTCATAAATTAAGAGTTTTTTTTTTTTTGAATTTTCGTCATTCATAAGTCTTCCTTCCTATATATGTATACATATACATATATACATCTTTAGGTACATACCTATATACTTATATTTATTGCGCTTTAGAAAATATAGCGTAAAATGCAGCACCTGACTTCCTGCACCAATTAAGCTCTATGACAGTGCAATGCCATTCACTGAATTCACAACGTGTCTCGTCTCCTGTCATAGTCGTAGTCGTCATCGACCCCGTTCAACAATCTATAAAGCACCTATCTACTACAGAAAGTATATCCTATCTAAAGCTTTTCGTTTCTCCACATACATATTTATGTAGGACTTCTACCTACTACCATTTGGCTTCAAAATTATGAATAGAAACTCCAAACAATGTGCAATAAGGTCGCTTTCCTTTTATTTCTTGCATTCTACTTATACTCACCAACCGTAAGTAGGAAGGATTTTGTATAAAACGTTGATGCTCCTTCCTATGGATAGTATACGACGACGAGGACAACGACTGTATGCATGCTATATGAAAGAAAGCAAAATACTATGAGAATTTACCTAGGTACATATTCCTACATATATCCATCCACAAGAACTTTCTCTGTAATTTGGGTCCTTTTAGCTCTTCGCCCCGAAAAAGCATCCACAATTCCTTTGAAAAACTTCAAGAGTGTCCTAGTTTCCATATATAAAAGAGAGAAAAAAAAAAGCAAAAAAAGCAAAAAAAAAAAAAAAAAGGAAATCATTTTCCATGCCTGTGGGAAAATAAGTTTTGTTTTTTTTTTGTTTTTGTAGTTTCACTAGGTAAGCTAGGTAAGTGTATAGCTAGCCAGTCTCACGTAACGCAATTTGTGACAATGAAACTCTTCGAATCTGAATAATTCCAGACTTCTGCTTAAGCGAAACTTACATCCGTAGCAATGGGAGCACGTCTTTTTGTTGAACGGGATGAGAAATTTTTGAAGAAATTCCAACGGTGGTGGCAGAGTGTGGTTGGCAGCACTACATATATGCCCTGCTGAACAGATGTTCTTTTTCTTCTGTATCCATCCTCCTCAGAGATCATTTTGTATAATATGAAAATGGAAAATAATGAATAGAAGATGGTGCAGCGAAGTGAAATGGAATACCGAGGATATACTATGTATAGGTATAACGGAATTATTGAGTACTTATTACTTATTTGCATCCGGCTTTGATGGCCTCTTATTAAAATTTAATTAGCAATTGTACGTATTCCACTCTGACAACCATCCATTTTATAGTTCTCCATCATACCCCTCAGTCTCAGTCGGTTGGGCAGGCACCATCGTATCAACTTCATTGGGATAATTGGATTTCATGATTCGATGGAAGAAGGGAATAAGATCTGAATTCCGGGATTCTCTTCTCTCTCTCTCTCTCTCTCTCTCTCGTCTTTTTATATATATATATATATTTCCATTTTAGCTTAGGATACTTATTCATACCTATATATACATACATATATACGCGCGGTACCACTCTAATTTTATTTATTCATGCTTTAATGGGACTCTAAGGAGATTAGAATATTCCTTTTCTTCCGTTGCTTGCTGTCATTAGGATATTTTTCGCATTCTTTGAAATCGTTATTGCTTTTTGAAATTTGTAAATCCTCTGTCCACACCCGCGCTATACCATCACCGTAAGAATACTTTACTCTAACCTAAGCTAACCTATCACCACATCCTCACACCATAGCATCATCATCACGAATGGTCGATGTATATGTATAGTACAAAAAAAGGACTCTCCATAGAAATTCCACAGAGATAAAATATAAATTTCTATGAAATATGATGGAACATCTTCTTTGACCTGAATGAAGATTTTTGCCTATCATGGGAATTTGGCATTGCCAAACCATCAGTTCAATTTGAGCAAGGACGAGAGAAGGAAGGATAATGGAAGCTGATAGCAAACCACACAATTGCTCTCTTTAGCTCGACGTATACTCTAAAATTTCATACCCAATCAATGTGCTTCCTTTTATAACTAAAAACCCCAAACACCTAAAATTTTGTGCTTTTCTCTTCACAACTTGCGACGGAAGGGGAAAGATGACGGACATTCGTATACCTACTACATATACAGAAGTGAAAATTATCTTGAAGGATATTCGAGGCTAGCAGCTAGCTAGAGCATTCTCGAAATCAGCATTTCCATCAAAAAGCCATTTTCCATCATTCAACTTCTCAAGTATTTCTTGCTGAGAGTGTAGAATTCCTTTGAATTATAACTTTTGCCGCCGCCCCCCTCCATCATGATGGCTACTACGTTCTTGATTGGATTTAATTCTTGCGGCTGCATGTTCAAAATTTTCAAATGAGAGTTAAATTTTTTGGAGCTATATGTAGAGATTTCTGGGCAGGTAATTTCATTCATTTTAGATTCAGACAGGATTTATTGTTAAATGAAGTGGGGTACAATTGTAATTTGTGAATTGAAAATGAATTGTTTTTGGTTTTTTTGGGGAAAAGTGTGCGGTTTGGTACTTATGTGTGTGTGTGTATTGTATGTATGAATGTAGGGTATTAGGTAGAGTTTTCAGATGAATATTATTAATTTAACTGGCATTTATTCTACCTAGGTCGCCGTTCTGGGGAAGCTTTTTCGCTTTTACGTGTAGTTAATTAATGTCTACAACGGAAATATTTCTGAATTCAAACTATTCGAATTGGGTCGGGTTTAAATTAATTTCAAATTGCATTTATAGTTCCAGATAGAAAATTATATTGAGTGTTTCTATTTGGATGGATTACTGCGGTATAAGAATTCGGAGGAATGTGGATAAATTGGAGTGAAAATTTAGTTTCAGTTGCGTTTTCAGAGGACATCGAGACCGAGCAACATGGAGACCGTATAGTTAATCGAAATCCATCTGGAGCCAATATAGAGTGGCGTGGTTAGATGAAAGGATGTTAATAATAATATGAAATACTACCTATACTTTCGCTGACATCGTAATAAAGAGAGATAGAGAAAGAAAACAGTACATCGGCCTTCTTATTTGTAACTGAGCTGTTCATAAAACGTTTAACATCTGAAAGATGTCGGATAGCGTTAATAATAGTAATAATAATAACATTTTTTTAAGGCTCTTTAATGTGTCTGCTGATACAAAAATCACTTAAAAGGGCATAATGCGTTAGAAGTGGTAAAAAAAACCCATTGGCTAATCTAAACAAAAAAACAAAAAAAATATCAATAAGGAGAACAAAATAAAGTTAGTCACTAATATTGACAAGAACAAAATTAAATTAATACAAAATACCCAAAAACGAGACTATGTGGTTACAACAACTTTGGTGTGGGGGGGGGGGGGGGGGTAATTCTTGTTTTAACATAACCTAAAAAAAAAACTCGCCTATGGGTCTACAACTCTGCAAATACATTAGCTAAATGAGTGATATCTGCTCTACACTTTTCAACGATATGAGTGCCGTGCAGTTTGCCGTTAAAGGTACAAGCATTTTTCAATTCACAATTTCGAAATAGGGGAAGGTGGGGAGATATGAACCAATTTTTTTCGAGAAGACATTTCAGCTGTAATATACCTCCGCCGATAGGATGAAATGCATGAAACTGAAGCCTATTCTTTTAAATTTGTATTGATATAAACATTTCTTAGTTTTAATGAGCGTATTCTAAGTTATTGACAGAAATGCAAAAAAAGTGCTTTGGTTCATTTCTCCCCGCATGTGTGGTGAAATGAACCAAGAAGGGGGATATATGAGCCAAGTGCAAATTTTAATAGAAAAATAACAAATAAGTTAAAGTTAGACTTTTTTATTATAAAATAAATAACAAAACATAACAATTCAGTTAACGAAATAAAAAAGGAGAATAGGAACGTTTCAATTAAATGGCGTTAACGCATGTTAAAATGTGAGAAGGACACGGGCAGTTGATAGCGGCCTTGTTGCCGCCTTGTTGTTCCTAATGGAAGCGGTGGTGGTAACACAGATTTGATGTCTCGTATCGGTACCAACGACATATCAGGAACAGTCAACAGTTCTGCTATCGCCCACAAGCAATGGTGCATTTCTACCCAGTAGCACTTTATTTATTCAAATAATTATTTTTTAACAAAACTTTTAAATTTACTAAATTTGATACTTTTATTTAAATTAGGGCTCCATGTTATTAACATTATGCTGGCATTATAAATAATTTGTTAGTTACCAGTCAGCTAAACACAAAGATATGAGGAGCACTCAAAAATAGTTTCCACGTGGTAAACTCAACTCACTCAACTAACACGCCTGCGCGCGAGCACAGTTTGTGGACGATTGAAATAAATGAAGCAGTTGTAAGACTGTTTCCATTTTGTCTTTATTACATATCTCTGCCTATTCGCATTTAAGTTATACGGGCTTGGTTCATCTTACTCCACTGTCCATTTCTACCCACCTTCCCCTATATTTTAAGTGCCCAGTAAGGAGATGTGGAGGGAATTTCTCGAAATCGAAAGTTTTTTTTTTTTGTTTAAATAAATTGTAACTTGAGACTATCGCCCAGAATGCTCGAATTGGATTGCAAAATCGACTGGCAAACACAATCTAAATCTTATGTTTTGTTAAAAGAATTTTCCAAAAATTCAAATTTCCTGAAATGTCAAAATATTGAAAACCCACCTATAATTTCTTCAATATTGGATAAAGCTATTTTAAAACTGTTACAAACCTTGCAGACCTCCCCCGTGATAGTTAATATTTGTCGAAGTACCTCAATAGTCGCGTTTTTTCAGTGTGATGTAACTTGAAAGAGGAAAATGCTGTAAAAAAATGTAAAAAAAAAAAGTTTATAAATGCAGTTTCGATTTTAGTTATCAAATTTGCATTATTAATTCACTACAAGGCACTACTTATCCATTGAGCCATTATACATGCTTGTTTAGTAGATCTACACCAGCGTCATCCGATCCATGCTAACCTGCGGTTCTGTGACGTAGTGGAAGTGCAATGGTGTTCGCCAATCATCGCAAGATATTTTAGAAGATTCAAAGATTGGGGGCGTAAATCGTTGCGCGTAGGCTGCATCCCAATCACAGCTGGTTTCCCACTGGTACAAGGGTTCCACATCTATCTATCGTATACCTGACGTAAACAGGGACAGCGATCACCTCCTCGTGACTATGCTGAAGAGCAACTTTAAATCGAAAATTCCAGACAGGGCAGAATGGGAATCACATTTCGTGAGTTTAAACTTTAAGCAAATAAATTTAAACCTTGAACAAATGATTTGAAACCGTTATCAAATAAATTTAAACCCTTAAAAATAAAATAATATTTCTTAACGGTTTAAAATCATTTGTTCAAGGTTTAATTTTATTTGCTTAAAGTTTAAACTCATTTGTTGATGGTTTAAATAAATCTGAGATTGCTAAATATACAGACGGCTACAAATCGGAAGAGAACACTGGAGCATGTGTTTTTTGCGAGGAGCCTCACATGGAAATTGCCATACACCTTGAAAGTCATCTATCTGTAATGGTTTACCAGGCGGAGGTCAAGGCCATCCTTCAAGCGGGAAGGTATCTCTCAAAGTCAGACACTGAGAACAAGGAGATTGCAATCTGCTCGGACAGCCAAGTAGCTGTCAAGGCCTTGTTAAAACCTTTTACAAACTCCAAACTTGTATTGGAATGTAAAAACACCCTGAATTTCCTTTCTCGGAACAACAGGGTACTGGTGCTTTTGGACATTAGCGGGAATGAAAAGGCGGACGAACTTGCTCGTCTTGATGCAACCTCCACAATTTGGATCACACCAAAACACCTTGTCTCTACTATCTCGGGTTGGGCCGACTAGTAAAACTGTCGCCTTTAGTTGGATGACCCTTCAGGAAGAACTACAAAGAAGGTGTGGGGCAAACCCAATCCAAATGAAATGACAAGGCTATTGGAACTAAACAAGCCAACCCTGAGAACTGTAGTGTCATTATTTTCTCAGGGGTTACCTGCATAGGATGGAGCTTGTTGAAGATCCGGTATGCAGAGGATACCAAGAAAAAAAATCTGAAACGGTGACTCATTTTGTTTGTCACTGTCCGGCCCTCTTAGAAAAACCCTACAGATTCCTTGGCTCACACCTCCTGGAAGAACTGCATGAAACCGATAAGGAGGGTTGGCGGCCAATTTTGAAGTTTGTTAGAACGTCCGGTTGGGTCTTATAAGCAATTGCTCATAAGTCTGGCGGGTGAACAATGGGCCTTGTTGTGGCCTACGTTCCAGGGACCCATTTTGGATCATACCCTTGTTTCAATCCATTCATCCACCATGGACCACAATAGTGGAGACAATATTCCCCGCTAGAGGCAACCTCTGGTGGTGTGTGAACCCCAGCGCCTCACCAAACAGCTTCATCTTAATTGCGTTGCCTGAATCAATCTGTTGTAAGTTGGATTCATTCTATGTGTGATCAATGCAGGCATTATTGACTTAACGGAGATGTAGTCAAAAGCGTCCTCAATGTCTGAAAAAGAACGAAGGACTATTTCTCTGTTGTCAAATTTATTTGGACTTAATGGATGCTCCTTGATCGCTCCGTCTCTAATATGCCTTTCCACTATTTTCTCTACTGTTTTAAGAACAAAAGAAGTCAGGTTTGTGGGATGATACGAGCTGGATCGGGCTTCAGATTTGCGTCCTACCTTTGGTATATTGTATATATATATATCACCTTTACCTTCCTCCACGCGTTGGGGATATATCAGCCCATCTCCACTTTGCTCCAAAAGCTTTAATTAGGATTGGTAGAAGTTCCTCCAAACCTTTTTGTAGCAGACTTCCTCGCTCTCTTTCGTCTTCACCCGGGGACTTATCTGGTTTAAATGAGTTTATGTTCCATTTAAGTGATTGCATGGTGTGAAGAGCTTGGCAGCGGTTGGCCAGTCCTCCCGCCTGGGACGATAATTATCTGCCTGGGAAGGACCGTTGTACTCCGTTTCAGTCCCACTTACTACAGATAATCTTTTTCTATCAATCAATCCTTATTAAACCAATCATAGCATGTAACATTCAGAGATTACAGCGTGATGTATACAAACATATCCAAATATCTTACAGTCCCATTATCTCAGAAACCGTTAGGATTTCCCCAACCAATCATAAAATTTTTGCTTGTTTAAGCATGACCTATCCATAGCCTTCAGGTGGAAGACCACATACGAGACACCCTGTATAAAAACAATTTTTTTTTTATTTGTAGGTAGTTAAAGATGTATTTTGGTGAAAATTTCTTGATTTTGTACTCCTTCATTCCGTTGAGATCCCAAGTTAAAATTTTAATATATTTTAGTGCAGGGGTGGCGAACTAATTAGCACACCTAACGATATAATTTATTTATAAGGATAAAGGGCAAAGAAACACTTTAATTTAAGAAATTCCTGGTGTACTTAGGGTCCAGTTCCTTGTTTGGCGGACGTCGCACGTAAGTTCGTCCATCAGGTCCACTCAGATTAAATTTGGATTCATCACTCCAAATGACCGAATTCCAAAATGATTGACATTTGGACCGATGGCTTCTAGCGAAAGCTATTCGTTTTCTTCGATTACCTTGTGTAACCTTTGGTTTCTTGAGACACTGACATCCTCGGAGATTATGTTCGAGTAACCGCTGTCTGACAGTCCTGGCAGAGATATTAACGCCATAATATTCTTCATTCGGGCTCTTATTTCCACTGAAGTTTTTAAAGGCTCTCTAAGCGCATGCCTGACTGTCCTAGACTGTCCTCTCGATTGGAAGTTTTTCTCGGCCTAGATCGTCTCAGATTCTCAAAAGTTCCATGATTTTGGTAGTGTTTGAGAGCATTTTGCACTTTTTTCCTCGAACAGCCCATGGTTCTGGCGATTTTACTGATGTTTTGTTCCTTTTGGAACAAATTTCAAATTAGCCTCTTTTCTTCCTTAGTAGAACTATTTTTTTTGCCCATAACTATTCTGAATCCGAAAATAACGCTCGAAAAATTAAATAGCTACAAAATAAAATTGTATTCCAATGAAGAAATAAAATAACTTAAAAGTTAATCACCTGTATGTAAGGGTGTGCTAATTAAAATGCCAGAGCAACTTGGACACCTTTACCTTTACACTAGTATATCTGACGACACCACTGTTCAATTGTTTCCGTAAGACGTAATTAAGCAATATGAATGACACATCTTTCAAAACCTTTTACAGTTAAAAACTGATGAATGAGTCATTTTATGGAAAAAGACAATATATTGCATATGCATAGGGGTGTGCTAATTAGATCGCCAGCGCGTATAAGGTGAAAAATAAAAAAATAAAAATGATTAAAATCAAAAGGCAACGTCTTCCAGGATATTCAAGGATAACAAATAAAATCTGTTCTTGATGTCCTTTTAAGCATATATTTTTAAGATGCTATTTTTCTCAGATAACTTGAAGTCCTATCTTTCATATTAGCCATATTTTATTGTCCTAGCGTGGCGTATAAATGAAATTTTAAAGAAGATCACGACAGATTTTTTGTGAAATTTTGAAATGTCATAGATCGCGAAGTACGCATTGTACAGGGAAAATTTTTAATTTGTACTTTTGTTTTCACAAACCCTCCACACGGTGGGAAGCAGTAGGGCAATCGAAACATAGAAATGCCTATCCTCTTTCGAATGGCGCAGGTATAAGGATAGTGCAAATTCTGGAAATATAGTATACTTTATGAAGGCCTAAGAAAACGTTTGCAGGGGCAATTACGTGACAAACTTCAGTACTTACTACTTCTACCTCCTGCTATATATATATTGGTTCAACTCAACGAGACCTAGGTACGACCTCTTTCGTTTTAATGATTACATATGTATAAATACCTGAAAGACCTAAAGAGTAACACTTCTGGCACGCTTATATCAAGAAAAAATGTGGGTCGTCACGCTTATAATAAAGCATAAAATAAGTAAAAAACGAGTTTTCAAACAAAACTGAGGCAAGCCGCATGAAAAAGTAGAAAATAAACTTTTCTTCAAACACAGAGGTGGACTGAGATTTTTTGATTGGGACATTTATCTTGAATATTCTTTCTCTTCATGAATCAAATCACTTATTACCGCTGATTGATCATACTGAAATATATCGGTGATTGTCAGCGAATAAAATCTGAGTCCACCTCTGTGTGTGAAGAAAAGTTTATTGAAAACTATTTTTTTACTTATTTTATTTTCTTACTTTTTCACGTTAACTAAATTGTTATTACGTGCTGCATGGAGATATTTTATGACGGCTGAAAAGACACTGATTAACCGGTTTTTCAAAAAATTTATTCGAGTAAAAATTATTATGCAACTCATTTTGCTCTACAACTTTGTCTTAGGTTTCAAAACGCTTGGTCTGAAAAACTCCGAAAAAGTGTTTTATATGAATTTTCCTCGATTTTTTCTGCAAGTTTTCACCATTGTCGGAGAGAAAGTAATGATGCCAGTTGATAAGGAACTTGATTCTGCATAATTTAGAAAACTTTTTTACCGGAAAATTTTCCGAAAAAACCGGAAAATTCCGGAAAACTTTTCGGAAAAATCGGAAAACTCTTCATTTTTCCTGAAACGGATTTATCACTAATCAAATTTGTACCAAATTTTCAAATGATTTTTCCCGATTATCCGGGTTTTCCATGGAAATTTCCGGTTCAAATTTTGATAGATTCAATTGTCACGCGACATGAACCTGTGTGCCAAATTTCACCTCGCTGTGATGACGAAAAGTGGGTCTACGAGAGTGTCGTAAAGAAATAGACAAATTCGTGTACGAGTTAAAGGGAATGGCTGGCCTCAAAAAGAATTGAAATTTGGTTTTGAAATCATGGATTTTGTTTTTTTAATTTCGGAGAACGTAGGTTTTTCTTTTAAATCCAGACAAGTGCTATAATTCAATTTGGGAACAACTAACGCACGTACCTTTAAAACTTAATCCATTTAATATGTTCACAGTCCCCCTCCCCCCACCACAAACAATTATGTTTTTAAACACTTTCCCTATTCTAACATCTTATGTAAATTAAGCAGAAGACAAATAATTCTCCCTTCTTCTATTATTCATTTAAAAATTATATCAAATTTTCTTTATACTAATTTAAAATATACAAACCCTCCTTATAGGACAACGTCAATTTTCAGTCCATTAAGCATCCATCCATAACCAGTCTATTGTCTGATGTCTATAGGATTTCATTTTAATGGTAACTTGTTATATCTGCCTATTTAGAAATATATACATATATATGTATGTATGTACGAATATAGCCAGACAACCCCATAAGTCTGCTGCTGCTATAGCTTATAAAATATGGACGACGATAAAATGCCACCTTAAATCCTATCAACAAGGCAAAGACAGTCGCAATTTGTTCAAAGAATTAATCATCTTATACCTGGGCTCTTCCAGACTTGTGCCTTGTATACTACGAGTATAACAAAGAAAAAACGAACAACAAACAAATTTGCTTCAAAGATTTTTCATTACGCAAATTTGTTTTCAAATTTTAAATCAAGAGTTTTAAAATAAGCCACACGAAAAGGTTTTATTCCGAATTAACGCTGTTCTCCCCTACAATTATTTACCTACTCCCCTTTTTTTTTTTTGGTTTTTGTTGTTTTTGTTTCTGTAGTGTCGTAATGGTTTGGTTTAATCAAGGGAAAGGTACATGATGATGTGTTCTCGACACTACCCCCCCCCCCCCCCCCCAATATATGTATGTAAGGTAAATAAATCTGTATATTTCCCAGGGGAGCAAAAAAAATTTAGTGCTTTTCAAATAGGGATTCTGTGCGGAATTAATTACTTTTTGCTGTGGGAGTAAATACATCGAGTTGAGTTCGAGTATATTTCACATCGTTTTCAATGTGAAGTACTTACTTTTCGAAAAATAAGATGCGTTGTGTCCCGTCGATTGTGTTAAATTGTCTGTTGACTGTTGTACTTATGAAGGTTCCTACATATATCTATGCATGTATAATAAATTGTACATAAAAAATAAAATCAAAAACATCCTTCCAATCCTTCTTTTTATGCACTTTTACAGTGTTTGCGTTTCAAATGTATGCCCGAGTGTGCACTTGAGTTGTTTTCTGTTTAGATTTTTACCAAGTAGCAAAAAAATCAAGTTTCAAGCTCTATTGCCATTTAGCTTCAATAAAAATTTTTTTTGTTTTTACTTTTTTTTTTAAGTAAACAAAAATTCGTGCACGATGAATCATTTCAACTACATATATGAAATAGAGAGACTCAGCAAAACTTGACATTAGATCGCACATATGTGCAATAGACACAGACTGAGTCAAGTCTTGTAGCTTATACAAAGAAATCCCTCTGTTCCCTCTGAAGTTCGCTTAAATTTAACTCAATTAAAAGAGTTTTTTTCGTTTTTTTTTGTTGTTTTACAATTTGTTCTTAAGTCTACATACATTTGTATATGAAGAATTAAAAAAAAAAAACATAATAAAATTAGACAGAAATGGATTTATATGAATTTTGCTCACTTTGCGCAGGTGCAAATACATAATATGTATGTAAATGTAATACTTGCTTACCTCATGCTTAGCCTTATAAATTAAATGTGACCTTAAAAATATGCAAGTGGTGAAGTTTTTGACAGATGTTTCTTGCATTATTTGTTTCTATTAAAATTAAGACTAAAAAATAAATATACATACCTACATAGGTACATACATAAATTATAAACCAGACTAGCAGACGTGGGAAATTGTTGCTCTGCTAATCCTCACTCACATTTCAAACAAATTGCGACAGATTAACTTTTATTACTGCTAACATAAAACATTTTTCTGACGGTGTAAATTCTGTGTGAAGTAGGAAAAATTTGTTTGTTGGAAAAACGGGTTGATTTTAAGATTTATTCAAATTAGATTTGTTGATTTATTTATTTATTTTACGTCTTCCCGGATAAAGTTTTCAATAGACTAGAAAATCTTAAGTTCTAGCTGTAACTATCCACTAAATCATTAAGGGGGACACACACCGAAATTTTGACGTTTTTTTTTTTTGTTTTTTCTTTCAAAACTTACACTTCATGAATGATTCTCCGTCTCACTCAAACTAGAATCTTAAAGCTACGGTCTTACGGCAAACTTTGGGTACACTAGAATCATTTTTAGTAGGTGAAAAGAAATTTTTTGAAACTGGGTTTCTTGAAGAAAATTTTTTTTTGCCGTAATCTAAGAAATACTGTGGCAAGTGTTATACCATTTTAGAATCCTTATTAAATGCGCCAACTTTTAGAGTTACTTGCCAAACTGGCGTAGTACATTTTTTTTTCTTTACAGTCAGTTCAAGTTCATCGAATTATTAATTTTATATTGTTGGTTCGGCAAAATGTGACATTTTCTTTCAAGCTGGAGCAGTTGGCTTAGAATTTAAAGCAACAGGTTACATAAGCACTATTCGGGATTTCATAAGAAAAATAAAATTGAAAAAAAGTAAAGATTTTGTAGCAACAGGAGCTAAAAAACCATCACAGGGTGTATATTTTCTCGAAAACAAAAGAAATGTCTATAATTTGAAAAAGACATGACTTAGATTTTTTTTTACATTTTTCTGGTAACTGTTATGATTTGGTCTATCACCCGATTCCGCCTTGGCGTCGACTTACGGGACACCCTGTATACTGTAGGCACAAAGCTAGCAAATCAAAATTTAATCTAATTGTATACAGATGTTCTCGCTGTATGTTTTCTGCATTGGTTATCATTTAACGATTACATCCAATGCTTTGAAAATTTGATAATTGTTAAAGTCATTCTCTGTACCCAGTTACTAGTCAGTCTTTAAATGAGTTTTGAAACAATCCGGTTGTTATAGCCTAGATGATGAAATCATAGCGTAGGTATACTAAGTTTGTCATTCCGTTGGACACCCAAAAGCATAATATTAAAACTTATTTCAATTTTTGTATATCCGTCTGTCCATCCTCACGATAAATCGAGAACGCGTCCATTTGGAGCGCTGAAACTACGTGCATGGCCTTCTTAAAAAAATGTAGATTTTAGTTCGAAAATTGGACAAATCGGGTAACCCTATCGTAGGGTTGTCAAATAAAATTTCGTTATTTTATATATAATTGGACACTGCCTGACAACGCTTCGACGTAGAGAGCTGAAATTTTGTATACGGTGTTTTCATAAAAATATTAAAATGGGCTAAATCGAACAATCCGTTTTTGGAAAACGATCAGTCCTAGACGTTTTTATACCTTAGATGAACTCTAAAGTGTATACTAAGCTTGTCATTCCGTTTGTAACACCTCGAAATAATAATGGTAGAGCAAAATGGATTGCACAAATACATAAAATTAAAAGTTATATTGATTTTTGCATGCCCGTCCGTCCCTCCGTCCGTCTGTCTACACGTTAACTCAAGAACGCGTGTATTCAGAGAGCTGAAGTTTTGCACATGGGCTTCTTTTTAAAAAAAAAACGTAAAATTAAGTTCGAAAATGAGACAAATCGGATAACTCCTTCGTATGGTTGCCATTCAAAAATTTCATTTTTCAATACATATTTCGACATTGCCTTAGAACGCGTCAACGTAGAGCTTTGAAATTTTGTACATAGTGTTTTCATAAAAATAGTAAATATAATTTCGAAAATGGACTAAATCGGGCAACATCTTCTTGATTTTGCCATATAAAAACTTAGAATTTTTACGTATCCTGTGAAAACGATCAGTCCTATATGGTTTTAATGTAGAGTAGAGCGGGGCTTAAAACAAGAGCGTACATGTAAGGAATTCGCTAGGCGTGGGCTGATATTCGCAACATAGCCAGTCGCTGACAGGCATTAGGTAAGCGAGCATGTGTCATAGGACTATTTATTTAGCGAAAATTAAAGAAAACATCGTTTCCGACATTTTAGTCTAAAAGTGAAATAAGTCCCTTTAGATTGTTATTTTTTTAGTGAGCACTCTGATACTATTTACAACTGCAAATTTGTTGTTGTCATTGTGTTGTATCTAAAAATATGTTCTCGTAGCATTTGGGGTAGAAAGTGTCGCGATGGCAAATTTAAGACAAATAAAACAGACTAAAGGTTATAGCTACATATTTAAATATTAATAAGGACCTCAATTGCAATGCGGCTACAAAGTTTCTTCCAAAAAGTAAATATAAAAATAACATGTTAAAGTGATCCAACTAAAATAAAGCTAGACAGACCATATTAAATTAGAATGTTCGTTTGTGTTGATTATTTATGATTATTTTTAAAGTCATGAATAAATATCGATAACAACGAAGTAGATTCCGCTTTTTTATTCTATCTTATGCACAAAGTCTTGAGATATAGTAAGTGGCACATAATGCCCCAAACAGGTGGAACTTATTACCCCGCAGGAGGAGTAAAATGTACCGAACGACTTGCACATTTAAAATAAATTGATAACATAAAATAAATAAATGTTTTACATATATTTTTTCTAGTATTGATACATGAAACCCTAAAGATTGTATGTTTGAATTATTATATAATTTGACCTAGAAGCTTATGTTATATTGATGACAATTCAAACAAGTAGAAAAGCTAGAATTGGTTTAAGACCAATTCTTATGATACCCTAGATGAATGCCCGTATTAAATTTCGTATGGTCACCGATCTATTCAAGTTTGATTTTGAAGTTGTTTTTCGCATATATTTCTAGAACGGTTTGTCGCACAGAAAAAAATGATAATAACCAATTTTATAGGATTTCGTATCCTGCAGAAGTTTTTAGTACAATAAAAATGTCTTGGACTGATCGTTTTTAAAGTATACGTAAAAAACCTAAATTTTTATATGGCAACACCAAGAATGATTTGCCCGATTTAGTCCATTTTTGGAATTTTTTTTGCTAGTACAATGAAAACACCACGTACCAAATTTCAGCTCTCTATGTCAACGCGTTCTCAGGCAGTGTCCAAATATAAAGCGGAAAACGAATTTTTTATATGGCAACCCCACGAAGGAGTTGCCCGATTTGTCTCATTTTCGAATTGAATTTTACTTTTTTTTTTAAAGTCCGTGTACAAAATTTCAGTTCTCTAAGTATATGCATTCTCGAGTTATCGTTCGCACGGACGGACGTACGGACATGCAAAAATCAAAATAACTTTTAATATTATGCGGCGTGGGTGTCCAATCCATTTTGCTCTACCATCATTATTTCGAGGTGTTACAAACGGAATGACAAACTTAGTATACCCTATAGCAGTGTTGCCAGAAAATATTGCTAGTCTTACTGTTTTTCAGCTAAAATATTACCGTTTTTGAAACTTTTCTACCGTATATAAAGCAAATGAAACAATATGTCATATTAATGCATAGAAATAGAAACAAAATATTCACAAAACAAACATTTTAATTTTTATTTCTGTAATATATAAATAAATATAGGTAGAAAGACAGGTGAGCATATATCTAGCATTTTTTTGAACGAATACAATTTTTTTACAAATATTGCTCAAATTCCTCAACATTTTGAACAGAGTATAAATATCATTCTTCATTTTCTGCAACATTAATGCAGTTGGTTCAAAATCTTTACAACCATTAGGTGTTCTTTTTACACATTCATTGTTTCATTTTGCAATTTATTTGGATGTTTTGTTTTTAGTAAGAAGACTTTTGAAAAAACTCGTTCGCAATCGGCATTTGAGTGCGGAAGTGAAAGTAAATTTAACGCTAATTTCGATAAATTTTTAAATTCTTGTCGGTTTTCTTCATCTATTATTTTAGCTAACTTAATATAAAAAATCGTCTACAGGAATATCTGGATTTTTCAGCTCTGTTTGGTTTTAATATATACATATATATGTTTTAATACCGAATCGTCAAAATCAACGCGATTTTTAATTTGCTCACAAACTATGCGGTAAAATTCTACACAATTTTCTTTAAATTGAAGTTGCTTGCTTGTAAATTCTTCGCCCATTGTTGTCTTTATATGTTCTAACTCTTGGGAAATAGAAATGGGTAAATAAATTTTTTCAATAGGTAAATATTTGCTTTTTTCACTTGGATCTAGCTGTTCAATTTTTGAAGAATGAATATAAGTTGGACTTATATAATATTGCAAGATTTCAATATACATAGCACATAGTTTCCGATACATTTCTGTTATAACAACTTTAGATGCCTGAAAGTATGCGTTCACAGCGTTAAATTTCGATATTATCCAATCTAAGAAAAGGAAATATAATTTATTAATTGGATCCGATAGTTTTTCTATAATATCTTTAGATCCACGAATGTGTTCACTTAACCACTGATCCGTAAAAAATAGCAAGAGTGCTTTCCAGTTTTCCAACATGCGGTTAACTACCTTTTCCAGCGAAAGCCAAATTGTCTGAGCCGGGTGTAGAATATTATGTGGTTCTAAATCAAGATAAGATTGAAAAGATACTAGAAGCGCCTGTCACTTGTTGCTATGCTTAAAATAATTATAAATATTTCTTGCAAGGTCCTCGCATTCCCTGGGTATGGTCCTGCAAGCTGTAGATGCGCACAAATGCAATGAATGGCAGAGGCATTTAAAAATTTGTATTCCTGGGCACTCTTTTTTAAAACATGCTGAAACGGACTTATGTTTCCCCATCATCATATTGCAGCCATCACTGGCGAATCCAATAATATTGCCAATGGGTATCTTTCTAGAAGTAAATACTTCCATAATTGACTCAAATAAATTTGTACTTGGTGGTACATCTGGCTCTTCAGAATTGCTCGAAGTTCAAATAAGGTACTAATAATATTTCCCAAGGTAGGTACTATCGAAATATCGCACTATGACACATACAATATTTTTTTTGTCGAGATATCAGTTGCCTCATCAACTAAAATACTAAACTTACATTCTTTAAGTTTGTCAACTAAACTTTCCTTATAACTAGAACCTATAACATTTTTAGTTATTGCACAAGCTTTTGTTCTTTTCATTTCAAAATACGAAACAATTTTCGAATCTGGGAAACAACTTTTTAAAACGTCCGATAAATGGTCTATTGCATTAAATGAAATATTATGTTCAACTAAAAAGGAACATAATTTTATTTCTGCTATTTCCGCGCTCCTTTGTTGTGTATGCTCATGTATGCTACTTTCAGGAAGAAGAAAATTTGAAATCTTCGATGTGCCACCTGTTTTAAACTTATGCTTATTTGTGCTCTCGTGTCGTTTGATAATGCTTAATTCGGACACAAATTCAACATTGCATAACTTACATTTAGCTTTAAATTCATCACCTTTCACAGAACACAGCCATTTTTAAGCCAATCCTTTCTAAATTTTTTGGCAAATTCTTTGCTTTTTCCTGGGTGTTTTCGATTCTTCGCGAGATGGAGATCCATCATTGGAGTCACAAGAAGACATCATAATTCTAACAGGAACACGAAATTAAAGTAAAGGTTAAATTTTGGCAATGAAATAGTAAAA
Source organism: Dioctria linearis (assembly GCA_963930735.1). Classification (NCBI taxonomy): domain Eukaryota; kingdom Metazoa; phylum Arthropoda; class Insecta; order Diptera; family Asilidae; genus Dioctria; species Dioctria linearis. The sequence goes on along the minus strand of OZ005742.1, from coordinate 33,320,977 downwards.
CACCTTTGTTTTCACCTTTCTAAGCTCAATGAAATCTCGTTATCATAAAAACAGCAATTCAAGAAAATCTCCACAGAATTGCACAAGGTGTTCAATACAGAAAATTTAATTCTCGGTAAATGCCCTATTTTAATTTTTAATTTTCACGCTCTGCTCTCTTCTTAACTGTATTTTCAACAATTTATAATAACTAGTAATGCTTCTAATTTACATTACATTAAACCGAAAATATATCACCGTATTTAAATATTATTTTTAACATATTTTTAACAAAGAATGCAATAAATACTTTTCTGCATCCACAACTTAATTCAAATGAAACAACATATATAAAAAAACAAGTAAAAAAGCTAGAATTGGTCTAAGACCAATTCTTATGATACCCTAGATGAATGCCCGTATTAAATTTCGTATGGTCACCGATCTATTCAAGTTTGATTTTGAAGTTGTTTTTCGCATATATTTCTAGAACGGTTTGTCGCACAGAAAAAATGATTATAATCAATTTTATAGGATTTCGTATTCTGCAGAGGTTTTTAGTACAATAAAAATGTCTTGGACTTATCGTTTTCAAAGTATACGTAAAAAACCTAAATTTTTATATGGCAACACCAAGAAGGAGTTGCCCGATTTAGTCCATTTCAGACATTTTAATTGCTAATGTAGTAAAAACATCATGTACAAAATTTCAGCTCTCTACGTTGACGTGTTCTCAGGCAGTGTCCAAATATATAGCGGAAAACGAAATTTTTATATGGCAACCCTACGAAGGAGTTGCCCGATTTGTCTCATTTTCGAACTTAATTTTACTTTTTTTTTTAAAACAAAATTTCAGCTCTCTAAGTATACGCGTTCTCGAGTTATCGTGCGCACGGACGGACGGACGGACGGACGGACAGACGGACATGCAAAAATCAAAATAACTTTTAATATTATGCTTTTGGGTGTCCAATCCATTTTGCTCTACCATCATTATTTCGAGGTGTTACAAACGGAATGACAAACTTAGTATACCCCTATAGATTTCATCTAGGGTATAAAAATTGGCAGGACTTTCGGTTTCAATTAAAAAAATCTTGGGTAACTAGATTTTTTGAAAAATTTAATTACGAATGAATGAAAGCGAAATAATCGTGTAAAAAGCCCTGTCGGTGGCCATTAGCTACTTCGCAGCCGCATGATGAAAAAAGCCGTTGTAAAATTAGTTACTTATATGTATAAAGAAAAACATAATTTTTCATTTGAATTTTCGTGTTAATGTACATAATAATTTTTATACATTATTATTGTACATACTACTGCTAAAATTACCGTTTATTGGCGTACGGTAATGGTTTTGTACCGTATGCTGTTTTCGTAAAGCAATTACCGTATCTCTGGCAACACTGGTCTATAGATTTCATCTAGGGTATAAAAATGGACTAAATCGGGCAACATCTTCTTGATTTTGCCATATAAAAGCTTAGGATTTTTACATATTCTGTGAAAACGATCAGTCCTATACGGTTTTAATGTAGAGTAGAGCGGGGCTTAAAGTGCCATGGGTACAAAGTGCCACGTTTAATATCTCGTATAATAAAAGCGCTAGACGCGGGCTGATAACCGCCACATAGCCAGTCGCTGACAGGCATTAGGTAAGAGTGCTCGTGTCATAGGCCTATTTTTTTGGCGAAAAGTAAAAATATCGTGTCCGACATTTTAGTTTCTTGCTGAATATGCTCATCCTGTAAATTTATTGTTGTCATTGTGTTCTATCTAAAAACATGTTCTTGTACCGTTCGGTATAAAAAATTCGGCGGTGGCAAATTTTAGGTAAAAGGCGAGTAATAAAGACTAAAGGTTATAGTTAAATATTAATGACACTTGAATTGCAATGCGGCTAAAAAGATTTTTCCAAAAAGTAAATTAAAATCAATTGATAACGTAAAATAATAAAATTTTTTAAATATATATATATATATTTTTTTTAATTGATTCATGAAACCTAATGCCGCATTCACAATGCAGAGTGGAGCAGAGTGAGCTTTGAGTTCAGAGCGAAGCTGTTCACAATACAGCGCAGAGCGAAATTCGAACTGTCATAGCCATAGCAACGCCAAATCAACACGGTTGCCATTGTCAAAATAATAAATTCGAAAAAGGAGTCACTCTGTTGCACCAGCAGATTGTCGAAACTATGTAGATAAAAATTAATTTTTTCAGTTTTTTAAATCATGAAATTTGCAAAAAATACCTCTTGTTTTTTATTAGCATTCATAAAAATATTAAATCAGAAAATAACGTTAAAACATGTTAGTTATGATAAAAGAAGTAGCCATCTACATGCTGGTAGTTCAAAATTCCAGTTTGTAAACTTTCGGAAATGGTGGCGTGAAATTAGAATAAAATAGAACCTATTTTCATGCAGCTACACTCTGCGCCAAACAAAGATAGCCATATGCACTACTTTGGGCGAAAGAAAGGTTGCCAGTTACTCTGCACTGTGAATGCGGCATAAAGATTGTATGTTTAAATTATTATATAATTTGACCTAAAAGTTTATGATATATTGATGACAATTCAAAAAACTCAAGTCCCGCCCTACCCTACTGTGAAAACGATCAGAACTAGATATTTTTATTGTACTAGAAACTTCTTCAAAATATGCAGTCCTATGACGAACCGTTCTAGAAATATATGCGAAAAACCATTTCAACGATCAAACCTGCACTGATGTATGTAGGTGACCATACCAAATTACATACGGGTATTCACCTAGGGTAGTATAAGAATTGGTCTAGACCAATTGTAGTTTTTTTACTTGTCTTATCATTTAGTGTCGTCCGCGCCATTGTACTTTTTGTCTACAATATCCTTGATCAAAAAGTTCCCGGAATTTATTCAGAAAATTAAAAATACAAGTTTATTCATCTAAATCTATATTGTCCCCTTCAAAGTAATCACCATGGACTGCAACACACTTATGCCAGAGCTTGATCCAATCCTCGAAACATTTTTTAAATTCGGTTTTTGGTATATGCTTTATGCGATTTGTCCATGACAAACAATGCAACTTCGTTGCTACAACCCAAATCATTAACTAAAATGTCTTGGACGGATCCATAGGCAATGTTCAAGTCTTCCGCTATCTCTCTGATGGTTAATTTGCAGTTCTTGATCAACATTTCTTTTACTTTATCAATGTTTTCGTCGGTTTTCGATGTGGATGGTGTGCCACTGTGTTCATCATCTTCGATTGACTCACGACCACGTTTGAACCGCTCATGCCACCGGTAAACGACCGTTTTCTTTACAGAATCGTTGCCGAAATACTTTTCCAAAATTTCCAACGTTCGCGCACCATTAAATCCGTTTTTACGCAAAATTTAATACAAGTTTGTTGTTGCAAATTTAAATCCATTTCTAAAATTGTAACAAATCGCCAACACACACAGAGATAGATGTACTCTTGGCTACGTAACTTTCGCAAATGTCAAGCTATGGCTCTAAGATTTAGGGGGAATATCAACAACAGATGTACCAACTTAACAAAAAAAAACAGAACTCAAATCAGAACGATGGGAGCGCCACACAGTGGTTATTCCGGGAACTTTTTGATCAAGGTGGTATTTAACAAAATTTTAACTATCATGTAATAAAATATTGATTTATCTTGACTTGGTCCTAGTTGATGTCCCCAGCTGTCCACGTAACGTGTCATGCTGGCGAACCAGATATTACGGGTTCAGTAAAACTTAATACTTACAATCAGAAAAATAGTAAAAATAGAAAGGGAAAGAAAATAAAAACTTAGTGGGGAGATAAAAAGAAAAGAGTTCGATACAATCAGCTATTAACTAGTAAAATACAAATACGTTATAAGTTGCTTAAATACACTAACAGTAGTAACACTCTGTGCCTTGCGAGGTACGGAATTCCAAAGGCATTGAACCTGGACAAAGTAGGATCTCTCATGGATGGCTGAATTGAAACGTGGAATCAGAAGTTTACGTCCTCTCAGGAACAGTATAAATTTGACGTTACAAAAAAGATGTGTTTTACTCTTTAAGGACGAATTTAGAAAACAACCCAAGATCAATAATCTGTAAGGAGAGATATGAGCAGAACGGCGCAAACCGAAAGCAAATCGTATACAGTCGTTGAAAGCAACCTCAAGCTTGCGAACCGAGTCTAGTCCCATGTATATTAAACTACTATAAGTAAAAAAGATGCACCAATAGTGTCTTAACTAGCCTCAAACGTAAATCGGCTGAAAGTATATTTGCAGACAGCCAGAGTTTCCTAAGTTCCCTATAAATTTTGCTTATCATAGATTTAATATGATCACAGCACCTCAAACGATTATTAATATTCACTCCCAAATTGGTTATACAGTTTACTTAAGGTACATAGTTCCACTTTATTAAGCATAATTGGGGGATGATCCTCAATATTAAGATCAGAATTAGAGAGGGCTATGCATTGCGATTTATTGGGTCTAAAAAGCAGTTCATTATAAATTGACTATCTAAAAATTTCTAAGGGATCATCGTTTATTCTGCAGATACAGTCCTCAATCAGTCCACTAGGTCTACATAAGTACAACTACACATCATCTGCATACAGGTGCAATTGAACATCATGCACCACATCACATAAATCATTAATGTAGAGATTAAAGAGGAGGGGTCCTAAGACTGAACCTTGAGGAACTCCACAACGTTAAATGCATTCGAGAAGACGGAACGTCTTTTATGATCACCTGTTCCGACCTATTTGAGAGAAAATTTGCTATCATCTTTACAGCAGAAGAGGAGAAATAAAAGTTTGCATATACTTAAGCAGCAGTTTTAACACAATCAAATGCCCTTGAGAAGTCTAACAAAACTATCACACCAAGATCTCCCTCATCTAGTGTCGATAGCATGTCCGTACCTTGAGTAACGCAGATTCACAACTGTGTCGTGCACGAAAACCAGACTGATATTTCGCCAGGACATCATTACATATTACATAATTTTCAATCTGGACTCGCATAAGCTTTTCCAAGACTTTGGCAAGAAAACTGAAAATGTTGATGGGAAGGTAGCAGACATTTTTTAGCGATAGGAATAACATTAACTATTTTCCATACTTCTGGGAATTGAGATGTAGTTTGACAAGTGTTCGTGATGTGCCGAACATACGGAAAAATGTTAGGCAATAAGATCTTGACAGAACGAGGATTTAATTCATCAAAAACTAGTAGTATGGGACTTGATAGAGTATATCGGTGTAAAAAGTTCATTATTCTCCCTCCACACACCGGAAAGAGAAGCAGTTAAGACGTTTTTTCACGTAAAGTAAGAAAGGACATACTAGGTTGTTGTAGAATTAATAAATTTGTTGGTGGACCTGCAGTAAAGTGCCGGTTAAGTTCTTCAGAATCAAAAGGATATTCAGGGTTGACATCAGAATAAATGGAATTGTGTACGAATTAGAAAAATGTGATGTTGTTAATGCTGATTTCAATTTTCCCACCAGAAACGGAAATTTTTTATAAATTTGTCTAAATTAAAACAAAATTTAAACAAACTACATAATTTACAGCGGACACAGACATGTATATATTGTAACAGAATCACTAACGGATGCCAAGAACTCACCTTTCGCTTCCCAGGCAGCATCATTTACGTAGCTTGAATGTCCTCTGAGTTGCTGAACAGTATCACTATTCTCTAGATCACTGCGAAATATTCGTAAAATAAAATCAGCACCAGCAGCACATAAGATGAGAACTTTCGGGAGAACAGCTAGAGAAGTCTCTGGGGCAAAACTAATTGCATGGCAGCGACTTTCATGATAAATTTCTTTAAGTTGATGCCATTCAAATGAATCCGATTCTGATTCTTCCGGAAATTTAATTATTCCAAAAATGAGTTTCTTTGCAACAGCAATGCATACGAAATTTTGTGACCAATCATTTCCTGATAATTCAAAACAACAAATTTGATCACTTAGACTAATTATATGCGATGGAGGAGTTGAATTTCTCATCCTGGAAATACTTTAATGTGTTTATTTCAGGGTACGTAAAAGCTCGCTCGCGAGTGGCTCTTGAAAGAGCGCTCCAGAAAAGCTCTTTGTAAAATAGCTCCCACTCGCGAGCCTGAGCCCAACAATTTTTACTTAAAAGCTCTCGCTGGCGAGCTGGAGCCAAAAAAAAATTTCTTACAGGCTGGCGCTCGTGAACCCGAGCCGTTAAATAGCTCGGGCTCGCGAGCGAGCCATTGTACCGCTCCAGCTTTTCATCATTATATATACAAATTTTGGGTTTCTTTCGCTGTGTTACTCAATCGGTGTAATTTTAGAGTTAGGGATATATGAAAAAAAAAACCTTTTACGAAAGCTGCCCTAATCAAATTTATGACATATGCTAATTTGGTACGCGTAAGTAACAAAATCATTTTCTTTAATTCTTGGTAAATTATATATATTAGTATTTTTCTTTTTTCATTTCATTTATACGTATAACTATAGTTTAAAAAATAAAAAGTTAAAAAAAAACTAAATATAACATAATGAATTTTTATTCCATTAATGAGGAGTCGGAGCTGTAAAATTAATGGCTCGCGCCGTTAAATAGCTCCGGCTCGCGAGCTGGAGCGTTTAAAAAATTTTTTTTTTGGCTCCGGCTCGCGAGCTGGAGCGTTTAAAAATTTTTTTTTTTGGTTCCGACTCGCGAGCTGGAGCGTTTAAAAATTTTTTTTTTTGGCTCCGGCTCGCGAGCGAGGAGCTGGGAGCCGCATCAGGAGCAGCTCGTGAGCGAGCATTTACGTACCTTGGTTTATTTCACAAAACACTGAACACTTGACATTTCTATCAGCTGATCTGCCAGAAATAAACACTGAACCACAGTGGAATTAAAAACTCATCCCTACAACTCTGCGCGACATCTAGTCGACCCCAAATGAACCACGCAAGACAATTTTATAAAGGGCAACCCACACGTAGAATCACGAAGCACGAGCATTTTGCTGAACTGTGCCCACACGTAGAATCAGAATGACTTTGCGACATAACGTCCTAAATAGAAATTGAATATTGCTAATCTCTCAAATAAAAATAATTCCGGTAATCTCGGTAGAGAAAAAACGAATATTGCTAACTTAAAAAGTAAAGACATCTGATAATTTTGATAGACAAATGAAAAAACAAAAGTCAAATAATCCGACATTTATTGAATTAAACTACAAATAAAAAATCTTCACAAATATAGAAGTATTAAGACCAATAAATAACTTTACACTTATTGAATTTTAAAATGAACTAATCTGACCGATGTAGAGAAGAAGAGTCAAAACTAAATCGAACAGTTATTGAATTTAAAATACACTATTGTGACAGATATAGAAACTGATAAAATAAAATTAAATAAAGCCTGAAATAACTGAAAAACTATTAAAATGAAATGTAAATGTAAATGTAAAAATAGAGAACAACTTGTAAAAATTAAAAACAATTAGAAGAATTAGGTGACATAATTTAAATTTAGAAATAGATAAAGGGTGAAACTAGAGAAAAATAGATGTCGCTAAGTAGATTTAGAATAAGTCACGTAGGCGGGCGGAATTGATGTAAGCGGCGTTTTTTTTTTGGTCTGGTAGAGACTTTTGACCTCTTAGCGAGCAGTGAAGGATTCTTGTATTCTCTTGTAAAATATTAAAAGACTAAAAGTTAAAACTTAAATAAAAAGCGAAATAATAAAGGAAGTGATTCGTAGTTTGAATTTGCCAAGATAAGAAGAAGTAACTGGTCCTAATAAGGTGCCTCGTTTCGCACGGCTCGCAGCCCCCACCAAGATTCGTAATTGAAATCCAAGCCCCACGGGTTCACCGCAGAAGTGCCACATTGAGGAGCATTGCAGGAGTCCCACGTTGAGGAGAATTCCAGGTAAAAATTCTATCAATTGATTTGGGCATCCATTCACACATCACACGTGTGGCCCCTACTAAGCCTAAGCGCTCTGGTAACCGCTCGACCAGGTGGAGAAAAGAAAAGAAAAATCCAGATCTACACGAAAAAAAAAATAAGTATATAGGTATAATAAGTAAAAAAACGGAAGCTTTGACGAAATGGAACAAACACTGTTCTTTTACAACTAATAATTGTTACTAAACTCCGGAAGAAATAGCATCCAGAATTCATTCGTAGTGGCCACATTACTCCGGTCTCTCCTACATTCAAAGTTATTATAATATTTTAACTAGATACATCTAAAATTTAATCTAAGTCTAAATTGTTAAAATTTTTTCCGATTTATAACTTGATAATGGTAAACAGGCTATGTGGTAAATACACACACATACATACCTACATATATCAGCAGTATATTCAAAACCAGGGTATACAGAAAATATAGCTGCAAGAGTGAAATTCATATTTTTTACTCGAGAGCAGTTATTTTTAAAGAGAGTTTTTTATTCATTCAATTCAAGCACGAAGACTGTAAAAAACAAAATTTAATTCCCGAAGAACTTTTATGCAAGGAGAGTTTTATTTTTATTTACTTACCTCCCCGAGTTTTGTTTTCATTCGCGAACCATTTTTTTGTTTTTTTCTTTTAGGAGTACCTAAAAGAAAGATTTCTCTTTTAAGTCTAGAGCTTTGTAGTAATTCTTCAATTTCATCAATTTCAACCTCAAATAAAACCGCCATTTTCTATATTAGAAAAACAAAATAGCGGCGATTGCAATACAGATTTCTGTGAAGCGTACATTAATATCCTTTCAACTATTTTTCCAAAAAAAACTAGGTCGAAATTGGCAAAACAAAAAATCTTTAATCATTTTTTTAATAGCTAAACTAAATTAAAAAATATTCTTAGACGTATTTCTATTGAAACTTTATGAGTAAATAAAAAGTTCGTAACAAAGCTACAAAACAACTTTCATGCAAAAAAAAAAAAAAGATTTTTCAAGAAATATTTTTTTTTTACTCACTCGAGTTAATTGAATTAAAAACAAAGTAAAAAAGCTAGATTTGGTCTAAGGCTAATTCTTATATTAGTGGAGCGGGTGGGGCTAGTAGTAACAGGGGTAAGTATTAATTACTCAGCAGTCTTCGAATATTTTGTTTTCAATTTACACTTAATCTGCTCCTTATAACAGGGCTTATGACGTAAGCATAGCCAGTGTGGCGTGTAACATAACAAAATTAAGTTCGTAAAGTTTGATTCTAAGATTCTAAGTAGTTACTGCAATGACAATTCTGGTAAAATTATAACGATTTATGACATTCGCGCTTTCTAACCCGTTAACTTTTTTGTTTAATTTTTGGTAAATTTCCTAAATTATGGAAAGAGTCCTTTATTGTCTCAATTTTTAAGTCTGGTAAAAGGGCGCTTCTTACCAAGTTCCGTCCTATTCTTAAATTGTCTTGTATTCCCAAACTGTTTGAAGCTTCTTTACATATATGATTTTTAGTATTTTCATTGTAGTGGAGCTCTTAATGCTCATCAGCATGGTTTTACGAAGGGAAGGTCAACAACAACAAATTTGCTCCAGTTCACATCTACCTGTATCGAATCGTTTGAGAGTAGTTGCGCAACTCATTGTATTTATATAGACCTCGGCAAGGCTTTTGAGAACCTTCCTCACTCTGTTTTGCTATTTAAACAGATCTTTAGGTTTACCAATTTGGTTGTTGAACTGGTTATCATCTTATTCCAAGGATCCCAAATTTAGGATTCAGTTCCGTTCTGCTCTATCTGAAGAAATAACGTGTTACTCCGGTGTTCCACAGGGTAGTCACTTAGGGCCCCCACTCTTTATATTATTCATAAATGATGTTCCCTACGATTTAAAACTGTATAAATCTATCGATTCGCATTGAGATTGTCTAAAATTGCAGGAATACCTCGGCAGACTTGTTGAATGGTGTACAAAGAGCTCACTCTTTTTGAGCATTGAAAAATGTAAGCTAACCATTTTCTCTCGTAAGCGAGTTTCTTCGAATGATGTCTATGTTATGACTGGGTTGTTACTTTCGAAGGTTGATAAAATATCTGACTTTGGGGTATTGTGTGACTCTAAACTCACTTTTAACTTCCACATTGATCACATTATTGGTAGGCCGAACTTAATTTTAAGTTTTGTAAAGCTTGACACAAGAACTTTATGAGGTCTGCATTACTGAAACTCTTTTTACCACTCTTGTTAGACCCATTTTGGAATATGCCAGTCCTATCTGGTCTCCCTCTTGCAAAAAACACTCCGATCGTATTAAGAGCGTGCAAAGGAGATTTTTACTTTTTGCCCTAAGTGGTCTCGAATGGAGGGATAGACTTCATGTTCCTCCTTATAATAAAAGATTAAACTTAATACAACTTCCTATTCTAGAAACTCGTAGGAAAATATGTGATATAAGCTTTATTTTTCAATTTTTGGAGGATGATATCGACATGCCTTTGATGCTTGCGAAAGTTAATTTCCATTCACGATCTCGACACTTGCGATCTAATGATTTTATTTCCAATTTTAGTTCCCATCGCACCAACTATGGACATTTTAAGCCTATGACTAGAATGTGCTGTAGTTTTAATTTGAATCTCCCCATTCTTCATATTAATAAGACTCAATTAAGAAAAATCCTCAATAATTGTTCTGTACTTTAGCTTTAATTTAAGTATTGTGTCCTGGGACCATTGTAGCTAGCATTTAGCGAAATAAACAAAGAGTGAAAGACAGTTTACCACTAGCTATGATCCAGAATAACATCATAAGTAGCTTCAGAGCAACTGGTATTTGGCCTTTCAATATAAATATCTTTCAAGATTCTAACTTTGCACCCGTTTTTGTTACTGATCGTCCTAAACCTGCTGCAGAAACAGTCGCACAAAAACCTACTACGATGCAAAGTGAAGAAGACTTGACATTTGATATCGAAGACCCCGAATTGCTACAATCTGCTCGCAATTGGATGTAAGCGTCTTGATGTTATTAACCATCTGACAGGTGAAAAATCTTAGTGAACCAGTTCCAGTACAGTCAGGCATCCAAAATAGATCAATCGATTTCTCACCCTCAAAAATCAGACCACTACTTAAAGCTCCACCTAGGAAAGAATCTAACAGAGATGGACGCAAGCGAAAATCCGCTATATTGACTGATACTCCAGAAAAAGTAGCCTTAGAAAAAGAATTCGAAGGAAGAGAAAATGAAAAAGAAAGAGAGGCATAGAAGATATAGAAAAAAACAAAGGAAAAGGTATGGGAAAGGGTTAAGGAATGGAAAAAGGTAAATCGACCCAAAAACAAAAGATTTATAAACGGAAGAAAAAGTTTTTGAGTGACGAATCAGATTCAGAAACCCAAGATTTGATTTGCAAATTATGGTCACACGTTAAATGTGTAAAAGGCGTTCCTGTATCATACGTATGTGTGAACTGTGATTCTGATGAAGACTGAATTTAGAGAAGCCATTTGATTTAGGTATATTTAACAAGTAAAAAAGTTAGAATTGGTCTAAGACAAATTCTTATGATACCCTAGATGGAAGCCCGCATAAAATTTCGTATGGTGACCGATCTATGCAAGTTTGAATTTTGAAGTTTTTCGCATATATTACTAGAACGATTCGTCGGACAGAGAAAATGATTATAACCAATTGTATAGGATTTCGTACTCTGAAGACGTTTTTAGTGCAATAAAAATGTCTAGGACTGATCGTTTTCACGGTATATGTAAAAAACCTTAATTTCTATATGGCAACACGAAGAAGGGTTGCCCGATTTAGTTCATTTTTGATATTTTATTTGCTATTACTATAAAAACACCACATACCAAATTTCGGCTTTCTATGTCGACGCGTTTTCAGGCAGTGTCCAAATATATAGTGGAAACCGAAATTTGTATATAACAACCACTCGAGAACGCGTTCACTTAGAAAGCTGAAAATTTGTACACGGACATTAAAAAAAAAACGTAAAATTAAGTCCGAAAATGAGACAAATCGAGCAACTCCTTCGGGGGTTGCCATACAAAAATTTCGTTTTCCACGATATATTTGGACACTACCTGAGAACACATTGACATAGAAAGCTGAAATTTGTTACGCTCTGTTTTCATAGCAATAGCAAATAAAATTTCAAAAATGGACTAAATCGGGCAACCCCTTCTTGGTGTTGCAATATAAAAATTTTAGTTTTTACATATATTTTGAAAACTATCAGTCCTAGACATTTTTATTGTACTAAAAACTTCTTCAGAATAAGAAATCCGATAAAATTGGTTATAATCATTTTTTCTGTCTGACGAGCCGTTCTAGAAATATATGCGAGAAACCAATGCAAAAAATCAAAATTGCTCAAATGGGTGACCATACGAAATTTCATACGTGCATTCATCTAAGGTATTATAAGAATTGGTCTTACACCAATTCTAACTTTTTCACTTGTTACTTTAAGAAATAAAATGGATGCGTTCAAAAAGAAGCTAGCTCTTTGGAATAGTCGCTTACAACAGGAAGATGTAGAAATGTTTTCTCTTTTTGGATGAATTTTTGATTCCTGCTGATGTGAACACGAAAGTCATATTTAACATAATAAAGCAACATTTAAGAGTATTAGTTGAAAATTTGAATAAGTATTTCCTAGAAAATGAAGATCCTCGTAAAGGTAATCTCTGGATTAATAATTCATTCTTGGAAGATATAAACTCATGTGCACTTGATTTTCATGAAAAAGAAAAGCTAATCGAGTTGTCTTCTGATTTCACTCTGGTCTCCAGACCTAAAATGCATTCATTGCCTTAATTTTGGTTATCGCTAGAAATGGAATATCCAACATTGAGTCATAAAGCTATCAAATTATTAGTAAATTTTTCGACTTCCTATTTATGTGAAAAGACTTTTTCCGCCATGTCTGTAATAAAAACCAAACAGAGAAACCGAATAGATGTTAATGCAGTGATTAGTCTCTCAGAAACAACACTGCAGCCTCGAATATCAACTCTTAAGTATATCAAAGAAGCAGCAGCAGATATCGCACTAAAAAATGTAATTACATAACATATTCTATAATTAAAAATAATATCTACAAGTATATTGGTTTTTATTTGTCTTAGCTTTCAGTTGGTCCGCGAAATATTTATCCTATTTTCACCGGTCCGCAGGTGCAAAAAGGTTGAAGAACACTGAGCTTATAATAAAACTAGCGCAACCGACATAAAAGTAAACTCTCTCCATAATTGAATTTATTTCTTTGCATAATTTACGCGTATATGTTTTGTTAATCGCATGCATATCTCGGCGCAGTCAGATTAGCAATGCGTCAAAACAAGAAGCTCTCAATATTTTAGTTCAAGGTTCTTTCTCCTCGACTTTATGGCAAAACCGAAATATACCTTTACCAGACATAAAATTACAGTTATTTCATATATACACTTATTTTAATGTTCCAATTACAACAGCCTTGCCCTTTTGGTGTCTTAGAGTTCATAAAAAAAAACCCAAATTTCAAGCTGTGAAATCGATTAATTGCCTCCCATCGTAAATTTATTAACAACTTCAAAAAGTTTTTTTAACTACTAAAAAAAAAGAAGAAAAAAAACAATTGAAAAACTTCTTAAGCTATTGAATGTGAAATTTTCCTTTATTATTGATCCTTTAAACAATTCCTGTAATTTGTGGAAAGGTCAATATTTGAAAAGTTTTCAACACTTCTTACAACAAGTCAGGCCGCGAACCTTTTTACATAGTTCTGAGAGGTCATAAACCCTGCTGTCAAAGTTTACATAATAAATTCCCATAGACACTTACATAAATATCTTTGAAAAGCAATAAAATTCTGTGAGAACTTTATGACCTTTGCCACTCTAAAATGCATTTTGCACCTAAACATATTTAGGTTGTTTGAGAAAAAGGTCATTTCAAAAAAAGTGAAACGTGTTAGAATTTACAAGAGGGAAATTAAGTAGTTATTGGTGGCAATTACTTACTTACGTGTACAGAAATACATAGACATGGGACTAAGTTGATGAAAGAATCTTAAGTGGAGTGGTTAACATTTGTGTGGGGTAATAAAACTTAAGGATGGAATGGCATGCATAACTAATACTTGAACATTGCCACGTTTTCATTCTCTTATCATGTTCACTTGAATTTCTTTAAGGAGTTTAAAATAAAACAAGATGCGGTGCATAAATGCGTTTTGTAGGTTTAAAAAATGATCTTCGGATAAGATTACAAATGCGAGCTATGTCTGCTCTCATGCCAAGGTTCATTTTTTTTATTTTTAAGTGGGATAAGTGGGAAATAAGATTTTTGACTGTTTATACTTATATGCGTAATCCGTTAGTGAAATCGTTGGTATTTTTGTATAAATTGGAAATTTTTAATATCGACCTCTGATCTAAATTGTCCATTATGACCGCGGTGTTGCTTGTGTAGGACGGCTGATAACTGATGGCAACGGTGAAAAAATGAAAAAAATACAAGACACGCCTGGGTCGTTTGACTGATGCTTTAATACTTATTCGTATGTGCATAGCTCGAATGCAATTTACTTGCAGATTAGGCAAATTTTGAGAGCGATCGACATAACTGTTCAGCCCAGCTATCGAGTGAGGTTTTACTTATTTGTTCTATATAGTTTTATACAGGGTGTTCCGTAAATGTCTTTAATCCTTTAAGGGGATGAAAGTAGAGGTCATTTGGGTAGAAAAAGTCTAGATACTTTTATATCGAACTCCGCTTGGTTTTCGATTAAATCGATAATATCGGTTTTCGAGATTTTGCATACCTCTTCAGAGTAATTTCGTTATAAGTTCTATTGTAATTGATGGATTATGACGTTCAAACCTTTATTTAAAAGAACACATATTAGCCTTTCTAAGAATGCATAATTAGTTATATTTGTGCCTTCAATTATTTAAAAAAAAAACAGTTTTCTCTAGAATTTTTTATTTCACCAGAATTTTTGTCGCGCTTCAGTCTACATTTATTCGAAATATCACCATTGCATGAACTTGGCAAAACTATGAAAAAATTTGCGCATTATGTCCCCTTTTCAAAATGACCTCCGTAAGTGCTATCAACAATAACAATCAACAGTTATAAGCAAACATTTGGAAGATGTGCCCATCGAGGTAATCTTCAGTTTTTTTCGTAGGATTCTATCTCTTCCTACAGTTTTTAACCTATGACAACCATTTATATGTCATTGTACGGGAATCTGAATTGGCTATTAGATAGGGTACTTTTCGATTTCGAATTTCGAAAATGGAGTTATTACGCGGGACATATATGTCCCAGCCGGTTTCGCATGTGGGACATATATGCCCCGGGAGGGCGGTATATACTCATCTAATAAAATAAAGTCTTAACAAAAGTAACGAAAGTTTATTTCAAAAAGCAATATAAAAAAAATAAACAAGTAATTCAGTCAAAAATAAGAATTAGCGTCCACCTCTTGTATGATATGGTGCAAAACATTGCTTACATAGAGGCTCTCTGCATTCACCGCAAACAGTTTTGGTCCGTTTTTCTTTTCCAGTCGCGCTGCAAGACACACAGCGACGACGGGAGGGTCCTTCCATTGGTAGATGAAGACTCACGTTTCCTGGCAACTTGATATTTTTTGATCTACGACCACTCCTGTGCGATCGAGCAACTGCTGCTGTCTTTTCTCCATCTTCTATCAAATCCTCCGCCAATGACACCAAAAAATCAAGAAATGGTTGAGCCTTTGTTTTGTTGAGAATCTCCTTGTACAGAACCCAAGAATTTACCACAGCCATCATTAGTAAACGATAGAAGACTTTCTTCCACCATTTTGCTGATTTTCTATCAACCTCGTATAGACCCGACATTTGGTCAGCTAAGTCTACTCCACCCATAATCTCCCGATAAAATTTTATGATTTCTGGGCAAGGAATGGTCATTTTTGTTCCATCGGGTGAAGTTTTTACGACAGAGGAAACAGTACTTGAATGACAATTACTTAGTACCATCACTTCCTTAGTGTCATGCCATTTTGTACAGATCACGCCCTTACTGTTAGCACGGAACTCATATTCCCCACGTTTCAATTTATTTGAAAATTTTTGGAGATTTTTCCTGTTGGACATACATGTACCTAATGCCGCAAAATCAAGAATTTCCAGTAAGCGGACGCTGGTAAAAAATCGGTCGAAGCACAACGTAACATCAGGAGTTGTAATGGTCCTGGCCAAACTATTTACGACGCGTTCCCCCAAAGTTCCTTGCAGTTGCTCTGTCTCTCTTCCTTTGTATACTTGGAAGTCATAAGTATAACCTGATTCAGCATCGCAGCGCAGCCACATTTTAATTCCACGTTTTGTAGGTTTGAGAGGCATATACTGCTTCAGTGAGGATCTACCCTTAAATTTAGTCATAGACTCATCTATGCTTTGGTATGGACTATCCTGGCGACTCTGCATGAAAGTCTTTCGCAAGCACTCCACCATATCATCAATATAATACGTTTTACTAGATCCATCGCTTTTTTCTGGTGGAGCAAAATAAAGTTTTGATGATAAAAACATAAAACGGTCTCTGGCTATTGCTTTCTTTATTGCGTGATTTCCAAGAGAGGTGTGATTCGACCAATAGTGACGCATAGCAGGAACACGATTATAAGCCATGACTAACAGGCAACCAAGTATTTTTTTTTATTTTTTCCCTTCATCTGTATCTAAGACAACTTGATGCGATTTGGAAGACTTGCGATATATTTCCAGCCTCTCGTTGGTACATTGTGTAATATAAATGATCAGACTTTTTGGAAATATTTTATAAAACACTTCCAATGGAGTTTGTGAACTTATCAACTTTTCACCAAGTATACAACGTCGTTTAGATGAAATTGCTTTCCTCGGCGTAAATGTAGAATCAGATGTACCTAGTTGAAACCAAATACAACTAGGTAATTGCTCAGCTTCAGGTGCAAGCTCTGAAGGTCGATCAGAACAATCTGTAGGTCTAGTTGGCATACATTTTTCTTCTGTGTTGTCGTCGCAATATTCGTCATCGTCAAAATATTCGTCTTCAGTCGGTAAATATTCAGATCCAGAATCACTGAATGGGTCATGATCGCTATCCTTAGTCAACATTTCTTCAATTTCAGAATCCGTCGGTCTCGGTTTCGGCTTCCTCCTAGCAAAGCACTCCTATACGAAATTAAAAAAAAAAATCTATTATTCAACCCTGCTGGGATACTCTGATCCCATTGAATACACCTGTTGGGACCAAAACGACCCATATCATAGAAAACAACAAAAAATGTGTTCCCCATTCGGAAAGTGGATTACTAATATAGGTTTTTTATTCAATAAGTTGATGAAACAATAAATACATACCTTTTCCATCAAATCTACGGGAAAAACACGAATAAAACAATAAAAAACACTACACACTTTTTTACTCCTCCAAAACACGTTGTAACAAACTTCACTATTGCACAAAATGAATCTGCTGAATGACAGATACAACCACAAATTCCGTTACTTGAGAGTATAAAGACCGAAACGGGACAACAAGTTCCCATTAAGAGTGTTATTAGTGCTAATACGAAGCTCTTGAAATTTTGTTGGGACCTATGTGTCTCAGTAGGCACGAAAGGGTTAAGTAGATTTCGTTATTCCGCATCTTCAATTTTGCGGGAGGGGCAAGCTCTGGAAGGGGCGGGAGTTCAAAGTCTCAACTTTAAGCGGCTATATTTTCTCAACCAAGCATTGTTCTAGCAAGTAAGTCTTAAATTCATAAATGGAAAAGACATTTTTGGTGGTTTTTATTCAAATATAGCCGCTTAAAGTTGAAACTTTTAACTTCCACCCCTCCCAGAGCTTGCCCCTCCCGCAAAAATGAAGATGCGGAATATCGAAATCTACGTAAATATCAAGTTTGGTAAAAAAGTGTTTTTTTTCGAAATTACCCCCTCCATTTTCGAAATTCGAAATCGAAAAGTACCCTATCTAATAGCCAGTTCAGATTCCCGTACAATGACATATAAATGGTTGTCATAGGTTAAAAACTGTAGGAAGAGATAGAATCCTACGAAAAAACTGAAGATTACCTCGATGGGCACATCTTCCAAATGTTTGCTTATAACTGTTGATTGTTATTGTTGATAGCACTTACGGAGGTCATTTTGAAAAGGGGACATAATGCGCAAATTTTTTCATAGTTTTGCCAAGTTCATGCAATGGTGATATTTCGAATAAATGTAGACTGAAACGCGACAAAAATGTTGGTGAAATGAAAAATCATAGAGAAAACTGTTTTTTTTTTTATATTTAAAGGCACAATTATAACTAATTATGCATTCTTAGAAAGGCCAATATGTGTTCTTTTAAATAAAGGTTTGAACGTCATAATCCATTAATTACAATAGAACTTATAACGAAATTACTCTGAAAAGGTATGCAAAATCTCGAAAACCGATATTATCGATTTAATCGAAAACCAAGCGGAGTTCGATATAAAAGTATCTAGACTTTTTTTACCCAAATGACCTCTACTTTCATCCCCTTAAAGGATTAAAGACATTTACGGAACACCCTGTATACATACAAACAGAATTCAGTTTAGACTTGAAAATAAAATCCTTGAGAGTAATTCGATTAAAATTTAAAATCAACTTTTCAATAATATTTCACAAAAATCTATAGAAGAAAATGAAATCAGAAACCCTTTCATATAGTCCCTCCCTGAGATCTCCAATAAAAAAAAGAAAAAATGGTCGGGGTCTGAATGGAATAACAAACTTCACAGGCTCAAGTATTCCCAAAAAAAAAAAAAAAAGAGCAAATCAAATGCAAACATGATCAGAATTATATTTAGCACACAATAAGAAGACAGCAGAATCATAATCAATTTTTTGCCGTTTATTAATTTTTTTCTCTCTGTTGTACCCTGATAAGGTTAACAAGTCGCGATTAAATTCCTCTTTATTCCTTTAATATAATCAAATCCATCCATTGTGCTTTGCTGACTGAATGATGGAAGATTTTTCTTTTTTTTTTCCTCGGAGCAAGGCATCATCTGCATATCCGCACAAAGAAAGTTCTTCATTGATTAGCAAAAGCAAATAAACGAGAGCAAATTCAGTCGATGCTCGATGTAAACATTTATAAGTTCATAAAAAATAAGAAAAACAACTGCAAGAAAATATTTACTTCCCTATGGAGATGCAATGTTGGTTTCTTAGTTTAAGATCGTCTTTCCTCATTTTTTTTTTTTATAAGAAATGGATGGTTTTATGATGGGAGAGGGATGATAGATGGACGCATAGGGCTGTCTGCATAACAACAAGCTCTGATTTTCAACGAGCACAAACAACTGCCGCCGCACCACATCGCGTCCACCGACCTCACTAATAAAACGAGGTAAACACTTCTTCCCTCTCCTCTACATTTTCAAACCGCCGCGACTTCAAGATAGCACCGCATTGCTACTACCAACTTTTAAGAATATCTGCGGCTCGTTTTTGTGTTTTGAATTAATGCAGTTGCTCGTCTTATTTGCAACATCAGGGGGCTTACAATAAGTGCACTGCAATTGCATTAAAATACGTTCAAAGGAATTATTATGGCCCTAATAAAACCACTGCGGATGTCTACATATGGAAAACACAACAAAGCTGTATAGATGAAGATAGATAGATAGGTTGGCAGGGCAAAAGAAGACGACTGTCGGTTGATCTTTACCGTCATTTAATGAACTTCACTGGACATGAATTGTTAAGAGAATGAACGAACAACCGCCGACCGGACGGTTGGATATTAGGTACACATATGCCTGTACTTACTTAATTCAGTTCTATTCTGCGCAGCGCACTTAAGTTAAATGAACTCTTTGCGCAAAATTTTAATACTGCTGCGCAAATGTGTGAATAAAAACAGTCGATTTCATCTACAAAGGAAATAATCTTGCATGCCACTAGCTTTATTTTTTTATGAGAAAAAAAATGATGAGATGAGAATATGGCAAAAACAACAACAAAACAACAGGTAGATTCGTACCTATATACTTAATAGAACTAGCACGAATGCTTGGGTACTTGCTTAACTGAATCCATCCAATCCACGTATAACCAGTTAAAATATCAACGTGGTCATGATGTTCGTTTGGCATCCATGATGTAGCTCCTCCGTATATGATACTTGGTACAGGTATATAGGCATAGAAGTATCTGATATAATTGCAAGCGACGGATTGATCTCGGACGATAGCCATAAATGGAAAGAAATTGAACATTTCTGATGCTGGGATTGTTAATTTTGAAAGGAGCAAAAAAAAAAACAATAAATAAGAACCACAGCTGGATTACATACAGCTTAGTTTCTATACCAGCTTGCATACACTATTGGGATTGGATTTGGATGGCGTGCTGATCTATCTTCATACAACATACATACGTCTTCTGAGATAAACCGGTTTATCAAAAACATCATTGCCGTTCGTGTCTGCTTTTATTTTTATATCCCCGCCAGACAAAAGACCAGTTTAAGCAGAAATTCAGAATTCAAGAGGATTTCATCTTTTCGGCCCTTGAAAAGATTCTATGCGCATGCTCACAATACTTTGAATTTCCTATATAGGTATGCCTACATATGTCAGGTAGATAGGTAGGTATAAACAACATAAAAGGGCAAAAAAAAAAAATCCATATGCAAGCGCAACAGCATCATTTCATTGCATATGCGTTTCCATTTTTGGTGGTTAAGAAGAGAAGATAATCGGAAAACAAACTTCATCTCCATATAGTTAGAATGTGCGCGCCTTTTATGTTTATATGGATTTTAACAGAATTTGTTTGTGCTGTTAATTCTGAAACTAAATTTACATTTACACGAGTTACAATGGCCTAGTCCCATATTATTATGTACATATATATGTACGTTCGCACGGACCGTTGAATTGACTTTTTTCATTATTCATACTTATAGGTGGAAATATTTTAATATATCTGCGGCTTGCATATATGCGAGCATAATAGTATACAAACATCCACACAAACATACATAACTCTACCAATGATGGTTTGTTGTAGAAAGACCTGCAATTATCCATCGCGTGCCACGATATGGTTTTATGCTAAACTAATTTCATTGAAATGAACGTTCATAGTAGATCCCCCCCCCCTTCCCAATAGTATCCGCTCATGGTTATATCATAAAGTGGTAGAATGGGGAGGTTGGGGGAGTCGAAAACAATAAATATTCACCATATATACTGTTAGCTGTACTATTAGTAGCCGGTACTATACCTATGCTAACTGCTAATGTTGCTGCTGATATTGCTGTTGTTGGGAGTTGTCCAGATTAGGGATGAGGCACTATTTGAATTTGATATGCAAACGTTGATTAGTGCGCGCATACTACTACTACTGATTACATCTTCGCTTTGATTCATGCGCCTATTTGTGCTGCAATTAATGCAATAGAGTGGAGACAGCTTGTAGTTCTAACATAATATAGATAACTGCAGTGATTTTCTGTTTTTTTTTGTATCTAGAGTAATGTTGAAGGTTATTCGTTATTGTTTTGATAAGAACGTTTTTACAAAGTGCTTGTCCGTCTGTCAATTTGAATGATATATTGAGAACGCTTTGATTTTGAGGGCTGAAATCTTGTAGTTTTTTAAATTTGATGGTTTCTCGCCCCTATTAATTAAAAGCTGTGCCTCATCCTTGGCTAAACCTCTGCGCAAACTATTCTACCTGTCCTATTCGACAGGAAAATTTCCAACTGCTTGGAAACTAGCTCACGTTCAGCCTATTCCCAAGAAAGGAGAGGGTAGCGATCCCTCAAATTATCGACCAATTGCAATCACTTCGATTCTTTCAAAGGTTTTTGAATCTATCATTAACTCCAAATTAATGAAGTATCTGGAAACCAATCAGCTCATCAACGATCGCCAATACGGCTTCCGGCACGGTCGCTCATCTGGAGACTTGCTGACTTTTCTTACGGAACGTTGGAATCGTAGTCTTCACAATTTTGGTGAGTCCAAAATCGTTGCTCTAGATATTTCAAAGGCCTTTGATAGAGTCTGGCATCCAGCCCTTTTAGCCAAACTCAAAGCACTTGGTCTTTCCCCTCCTCTTCTATTATGGATTGAAAGTTTTTTATCTAGTCGCCAAATACGTGTTGTATTAGATGGCGTTATATCTGAGCCTCATCCTATTAATGCCGGTGTCCCCCAGGGCTCTGTTATTTCTCCGACTCTATTTCTAATCTTCATTAATGATCTGCTTTCCCTTACTTTTAATCCTATCCATAGCTTTGCTGATGACAGTACCCTTGATTTCGCATACTTCTTTGACACCATTGCGGATTCCAGAGGGAACGCCACATGTGTTAAACGAGACTGCATGATTAGATCATTGAATAACGATCTTGACAATATTCTCGCTTGGGGCAAAGTGAATCGCGTCGAATTCAATGCATCTAAGACCCAAAGCTGTCTCATAACATTAAAACAAGACCATCACTTAACCACTCCCGTTTCGTTTGATGGAGCATTAATTTCTGATTCACCGTCACTAAGAATTCTTGGCATTAATATTTCCAGCAAGTTAAGCTGGACAGATCACATCTTCTCGGTTGCCAAAGAAGCATCAAAATGTCTTGGTTTTTTGAAAAGGTGTAAGAAATATTTCAGCCCATCAAATATAGCGCTCCTCTACAAGTCCTACATCAGACCTAGAATGGAATACAATTCCCATATCTGGGCCGGGGCTGGTCGCACAGCCTTAGCTTCATTGGATATTGTCCAAAAGAGAGCCTGCAAGCTCATTGGCGATGTGGCAATTACTCGTCATATCGACTCGCTCGAGCACCGTCGCAATGTTGGATGCCTATCGCTCCTTTATCGCTATATGCATGGTCAATGTTCTGATGAAATATCTAGTCTGATCCCTTGTAGAATAGCTCCTGCACGCAATACTCGCGCTGCATCCCGCGCTCATCCTTTTACCCTTCAAATTACCTTCGGCCGTACACTTAAATTCCGTGATGCTTTCTTATCCCGAACTGTGCGAATGTGGAACAGTCTACCATCTTCTGTCTTTCCTCCGGCATACAACCTGCGAAAGTTTAAGGGCGACATACATCGGCACCTCCGCCGCTCTCCTCATATCCCTTAATCCTTTCCCTATCTCCTTCCTGCCACGCTGTGCTTTGCATCATAGGGTATCCCCTGAGCTTGGCTTAATAATATATAAAAAAAAAAAAGTTAAAAAGCTAGAATTGGTCTAACAAGGAGAGATCCTTACTCGTCATCACCGATTTCGTCCATATTCATTATGTATGTTGGGCATGACTAGAAATGAAAGTGACGCAAGTGGGAACTCCAGATGGCCAAGCGAAACTGAAATAATGCCTAATTTAGGTGAACCCGGCATTAAAATTAACTCTTTTCGGAAAACTTTGATAATTACCATGTTGCGGGTATATTCGCAACATTTAAACCACTTTATTTTCATTAAAATTATCTATAATCTGTTATCTTTCACATACAGAAAACTAGAGGTCATTACCCGGTTAGTGTAGAAGCATTTTCTCTCGGCAAATTCTAATCGATTATCACAAAGTGTTTTTGCTAAGTTTATTGTGAGTTTTTTATGATTTCTTGAAACTATGTATTACGAGTTTCGTACGGCAGCGGGTTGCAGACTGGTGACCCGTGGGGTTACTTATATGTATATTATTATACTAAAAAAAAATAAATTATTTTTCTAGGGGTTAGGGTATTTATTTTATATTCTACCATCTGTGTAGAATATTCGTACACAATCTCATCAAAATCGAATGATAAATTTGTAAGAGTTTTTATAGAACTCTTTAACACAAAAAAAAATTCGAAAAATGCATTATTGCTCTGCAGCTGCATCAATAGTTAACGGCTCTTGAGATAAGCTACTTTTGTGAGGTAACTGAGCTGTGCTCTGGCAAATATTTTGTAATGTACATATGGACACTCTCTAATAAACGTTCAGTGGAGTAAGTTGCAGGTTTTTAAAATTACTTTGTCCCTACCGAATCTTTTAAAATTCCTGCAAATTCAATTTCAAAAAGGAAAAAACTTCTCATTTCGGGAATTCGGGTGTTCTGAGAGAGGTGGGGTAAATATTATCCGATTTGCAAAATTCCTTTTGCTAATTTCTTTGTAATTTTTTTCTGATTTTTTGAGCATATTTTCCTTCTCCTTCTGATTAAGTTGCGAAAGTTAATTTTCGACGGCAAAAATTCTGTCTGAAAAATTAATTTCAAAATGTTTTTCTACAACTTATCGACTAATGCATTTTTTTGTTTTTTTATGGATGCGCTTTTACCAACAGATTATCTGTAAAAAATATCAGGGAGATCGGATGTCATTTATCTATTAAAAAAAAAAAAAATAAATCTATAAAACTTTTGCATACCAATTTTTCGCCATCTACCGGCGATCTTTGAAATCGTACGGAAATGCCACTTACAGAATTGAAAATCCACAGACCTCCTTTGTGGTTGGCATTTTACCCGAATAAATTTGGCACTTTTGTTCAAATTCTGTGGAAATTTAACCGCGACAACTCCCCCGAAAATTTGCAAATTTGAGCATTTTCCAAGCCTACACTGTAAAAAGTCATAAATTGTTGTTAGGGACAAAATCCCTATAAATTTGAGAATATTGCCTAAAATATAGGGTATACATTTTAGGGAATATTCCCTACATTTATAGGAACTTTTTCCCTAAACTTTGTGGCAAAAATTTGTGAATTGTTATAGTGTACAAAAACTTCGGGCTCCCCTACATTATGCATTATTTCAGTTTCGTTTGGTCATCTGGAGCTACCACTTGCGTCACTTTCGTTTCTAGTCAAGTCCTTCTTATACTGTGAATTTGGGTGAAATCTGTGATGACGATAGAGACCCTCTCCTTGCAAGACCAATTATTATGATATCCTAGATGAATGTTCGTATGTAGTTTCGTATAATCACTCATCTGTGCAAGTTTGATTTTTGAAGTGATTTTTCGCATTATTTCTAGAATGATCCGTCGGAGAGAAATAATGATTATATACAATTTCAAAGGATTTCATATTCTGAGAAACTTTTCACTACAATCACGACGTCTAGGACTGATTGTTTTTACAATATACGTAAAAAAGTCTAAACTTTTATATGGCAACATTAAGAAGAAGTTGCCCGATTTAGCCCATTTGATATTTAATATTTATATGAAAACGTCGTGTATAAAATTTTAACTCTCTAAAGCTTTGACGATCGGATCTAGCTTGAACGACTTTCTTGGGTGCAAAAGTGGACTTTTCTACTTCTCGTGATTGTCCAATGCAAAAAATGCTCCCAACAGAGCAATAATGGCCATGGGAGCAAGAATTGCAAAAATATTTACGAAATAGTAACTGGGGTAATTGTAACCCAAGTACATGAAAATAGGTTTTCCGGCAGCGAAAACCGTCCCGAGAAAAGTTTCTGGATTGAGAAGAGTACACCACCCGATAGTACTCGCCGATACCTGTAATTTGATATGCAACATGCGGTATTGGAATCACACCCCCCCCCCCCGTCGGCGTTCCTACCCCTGTCAGTAAAAGTATGCAGAGACGAATTTTCTACGACGAATTGTAGCTGGTAATGAGCTCAGTTGAATAGTAAAACCCGTTTTCCGATCGGACAACTCTACCGAGTTAGAGCCGATTTAAGGTCCGAAAAATCTAGTACCTCAGTTCGAATAAAAAAGAGGGAAATAGTAATAAAGTGAGTCTGGGTATGACTATTTAATTCTCCGAGTATAGGAGTGTGGGTACTCAAACTTCTTCTCAGGACCTAAGCAGTTTGATTCTCTGCTAGATTTTCCAAAATGTAGTAGATGAAACTTTGACCCTCCCCAAACCCTTCCGCCGGTTATTTGAAATTAACGTTGCTAATAAAATATGCTCCGAATTGTTTAAGATATCTCTCATATTAGGAGGTATCGGGCCCAAAATGTGCATTTACCTTTGGATACTGATTGAGAGCGCGTTAACTTGAAGCGGCCCATATACTACACAGCATCTGTGCAGTAGTCAGTCGGATTGACGCAGCGTAAAGTTTGTATTAATATGCTTAAAAAATACTCGAATTCTTTAAAGCTTCGAATAATCGAACTTTCGAATACACAAGAAATACCAGCACATCATTGAGGAAGAGATTAGGGAACATGAACAAAGTGGTGGAGGTGCCGAGATATGTATGTCGCTCTTTAAATATCGCAGATTATATAAGTCCAAGGAAAATTACAGAATGGTTAGCATTTTTAGAAGATAATACTAGTAAAAAAAACTACTTATGCACCTCTCCTATAACCGAAAAGACACCTTCAAGGCGTATATGAAGGTTACATTGGGAAAAAACCTCTTAAGATCTTTTTGTATTCTCGTGGACCACCAATAGCCAAATATAAGTCTCCCTACTCCAAGGTCCGCTTTATATAAAACTAGGGGAAATCCACTCATGTAGGCGCAAAAACTGTGAAATTCTTCCTTTGACCAAAAATATTTCGAAGTAGGTACCTGATATTTTCGACTACTAATGGCAGAGGAAATCCTTTGAAAACGATTACATAAGAACGAAAGTATTATTAAATTGAGATCGATTGGAAACAGAAATGAAAATTGTGACCTGATTGGAAAAAAACAATTCAACTGATTTCCAATTAGGTGGTAAAATTCTGGAGAGTGGAGGGTATATTTTTTAAAGATTCGCGCGAAATTAAAAAAAAAAACGTAAGAAAGCGAAAGCCTAAGAAAATGACAGAAAGAGGACGACACTTTTGATTATCTCTTAACAAATGGGATCTCCATGCCTTTATTCAGATTTTCAGTATTTCATTCTTTTTCTAAATAAATCTTATAACGTTCCTTCATTCTATTAAATTATATTGTATAAATTTTATCTATACAGTTTCCGATTGCAAGAAATCGATTTAATTAAGTCGAGACCATTTTAATGGGTAATTAGAGAGTAAAAAAGTAATTTAAAACATAATTAAGGCGGTATAATAATGGGATTTTGATAACATTGAGGACGTCTACAGTTTTCGATTACGAGAAAACATTTTAGATTAGTATCGACTTTTGGGAAGTTCATTTTAGGAACTGAGGAATAATCTAAGTAGTAATTTATGAATGATTCTATGTTTAATGAAACGATCATTGGTCTTCCCTATGTTCCATAATATAAAAAAAGATTAAGGTTACTATCAATTGCTTTTGAATGTCTATAAAAAACTTTTTAATGGATTGCAGAATTTTCTATTAGGTATTTAGATTGAACAAGAATTGCATAATTGGGCTCGTTTACAGAAGCTCATCAAACATGTCTACTCTCGAAAATATATTATAAACTCTAAATACATAAGGAAACGACCATAATTTTTTGTATTTCTATTAAGCAGAAATTTTAGAAAATATTTGAGTGAGACATTTTCTGAAATTTTCGTTTTTCAAAAAATAAATTTCTATACAAAAGCAGGCGTTTCGTATCAGTAAGAACCGTATACTCATCAGTATGGCTTGGTTCCTGCCTGCCGCATACGCCCAAGTGAACACCCAAGTTGACCTCATATGTGCACTTAAAAATAATTTTTAAGTGTGAATTATATATGAGGCGAAATACTAAGTTTTTACTTGAATGCTTAGCAAGATTAGCCCTATGCAGGACTAGCATTTCATAAAGAGTTTAGCTATGAAAAAAATTCATAGAGAATTTAGTCAATATGAAATTGATCGAGTTTGCTGCTAAACCCACAGCTCGAGAATTAAGTGGAAACAAATTCTTTTACAAAAAAAAAAATCTTTAAAAGAGAAATTTCTAGGCATTTCGTATCAACAGGAACCGTATACTCATCAGTACGGCTTTGTTTTTCGCCTCGTATATATTTTATACTTAAAAATAATTTCAAATGCATACATATGTATATGAGGTCAGATTTGGTGTTAAATTTCGTGTATACGGTAGGCAGGAATTAAGTCATACTGATGAGTATACGTTTCCTGCTGATACGAAACGCCTGCTTTCGCTTAATTTCTCTTTTATAAAAGGATTTGTTCCACTCAATTCTTGAGCTGTGGATTAGCAGTGAACTTGGTCAATTTCATATTGACTAAATTCGCTATGAATTTATTTCATAGCAAACCTCTCGGTTTCAAAAAATAGTTTTTTTTACTATTTCCTCAAACCTGTAGAAGATAAGTGGGTATTTTGTGACTTATAAATCGCGCATAATTTAATTCTATCTCACTCCCTTATCAAGCTTTCTCATAGAAATATTGAAATTCAATCTAAGCTCTTTGCTCCTTTATTGCTTCTAGAAGGAGCACTCCTAATTTTCCTACTGGGTAGTCACACAGCCTCTTGAAATCTGTGTGGTTTACAAAGTAATAATTGCCTCACATATATTGCGTCTTTAAGATACGAATGCGCGGCTGAAAAAAATGTCATGCCAGTTATGGAGTCATAAGCCCGTAATCTGTAATTGTTATGGGTAAGACAACATTTTTGGTCGTCAGAGCAATTATTGAGATACTACAAGTTTGTAAAAATTGCGAAAAACATTGTAAACTTTTTCTTTACTTTACCGCATTGAATTTTGTTAATTTTATGGGAAAATATTTCTGGAATTTGTCATTTACACTATTCTTAATCTGGGGTCATAAATGACCATAGACACTTTATATTTCTAAGAAAGCACCGATTTCTTCATATTTTTGGTGCCTTTGATATAGTCTCTGGTTGTTCATGATCTTAGAGGGCAAATCTCATTAATATAGGTAATCTGGTCGGCCACTTGAAACTCTTCAAAACTCTGATGACCCAGTTGGTCAGTCTCAACTCCGACGTTATGCAAATACGGTGTAACTTTGAAACATCATTCAAGGTGATTTTAAGGGACCGTCAACAGTGGCATTTTGTAACATAGCCTTTGGAAAAGGATCTCTTAAATGATGGTACACTAATGGGTCAAAAATGTAAGGTAGAGCAGGGGTAGGCATATATGGGGCGAAATGCCATCTCGTGTAGGCACGGGGGACTTCAGCCACCTTTTTTCAAGCAAAAATAGACGCCATAGAACACAGCCCTCGGAAAATAATTCACAAGAGTGTGCGTGGAGCAAAAATATACATAGATAATATCAGCCAAAAAAATCGAACTTTTCGACCCAGCTCGATCAGAAAGGTCTCATCAGTATGGATATGGATATGTGCGAGTAAATTAATCCAAAAACGAATCAACTGAACAAGGAAAGAACCCTCCACGACTTGTTTAGAGAATCTGGTAATCAAAATTTTTCGGTGTCTTGCTGAACGCAGAAATTGTAGTTGCATATAAAGGTAGCTAGGTTTGCGTGAGTTGATAAGACTGAAGAGGAAAATCAACGCTTTGCGATGGAAGTATGTTTGCAATGTGCAGCGTAAGAAGGATGCTCTATAGGGTGTGATGTGATCATAATGTCGCAGTTCATGGATAAATCGAAGACAGTCATTAAAAGCTAAATACATTCTACGTTCACTTATAGTATCTAGTTTAGGGTAAATCTTGCAAAGTAGAAGTGAGGTAGGAGGAGAACCTAGATAAGTCTTTCACGAGTGCGTGGTGGTAGTATTTCAGCTCACAACCACAACATCCGCAGACCAGAATAAATCTGTGTAATCTGTGTATTTTAAATTGAAATTCATCATAACTGCAAGGCTCTTAACTTTATCTATATACGGTAGCCTTACAGAGTCGATACAAACTGGTGGAAGCTGCACGTCGTCAAAGCCTGGGTTGTGTATTGGGATTGAAAAGGATTTGGCAGGGTTTAACCGTATATCATTATCACGAGCCCACTCAGATAAGTTTCCTAGATCGTCGTTAATGCAACCCAAACAGTTCTCCGCAAGGATAGAACTACTATGGTGAGTCTGCACGTAATCCGCATAAAGTGAACTTTAGCGAATTGGATTTTTTGTAGCAAAAAAGATATGAAGTGGTCCAAGAATAGAACTTTGTGGGACACCTCTACATAGTGATAATAGACCATAAAACTCACCATACAAGAGTGTGCCGAAATTTCGATTGTGGCCCCTGCGAATGATTGTGGCCTCAAAGGAACTACGATAGAAGTAAAATATTCATTTAGCTCATTGGGATGCAGGTTGCAACAAGCCTTTTCATTATTACATAGGCCGTACTATTTTAAGTTACTGCACAGAAGCCTTGAACCGAAGTTAGTATCAAGCCTCGAATGAAAGTATTCGCGTTTCGCTTTGCGGATAGAAGACGTTACCCTATTTCGTGCTCCTCGATGCATATTCCGCATAAATGTGTCACGTGATCTTATATAAATAATGTAAAAATACTCGCTCTCCTCTATCAGAGCGTAAATTTCTCTGGAGCATCATGGATTACTGGTGGATGTTAATAGGCATTTAGTTCTCATAGGTGCATAATTATTCAAAGTGTAGTTCATAAACCCTTCAAAGATTGCCAGACGATCATCAATTGTGGTAAATTCGGGAATAAAATTTATGCATTCCTCTGAAAGACTACCACGATCAATATTGTTGTAATTTCTGTGCGAGAACACACGATTCGTGAAACAGAAATCCATTTTGTAAGTTAGGAGTAGTAAGTATGTCATGATCAAATATGGTAGGTGGGTCAATTTGAGAAAAAAATTCTACATTGTTCGCATCTGTCGTGAGATATAGATCTAGCAGTGAAGGAGAATTCAATTTTTATTTCCTGGCTACTGGTACAATAAAATTTACAAAAGCTTTTTTCTGCACCTACTATTACTGACTATATACATTGAATTAAAAACTAATGAGTAAACTTAGAGAAAAACAAAATTAAATTAAATAATGCTAAAAAGTTAAAAGATTAGGAAAAGAGAATTAATATAAAAATTATAATATTATAAAAAGTAAACAAGAATAATAACAGAATTCAGAATGTAAGACAAATCTCGTTCAATCATTAAAAGCAATCTCCAATTTCTTAGCGCAAGAAAAATCTAAACGAGGGTAACAATTCCCAATAAAATATGGCAATAACAGCGTTTTAACTAGTTTTAAACATAAGGGCTTTGTTAGTATATACATATACTAGCTGATAAGCACCGCCTCCGAAGGCCACCATTTACATGATCACAGCAGCTCATTGACGTGTTCAGAGCAAAGCCGAGATTTTTAACTTTATTCACAAAAGGCAGGGTAGTTCTATCAAGAATGACCGAAGACAAGTCGCTATTATATCAAGATGTTGTCTATAAAAGACCATTGATTTGGATTTAGTGGAATTTAATATAAGCTGATTTTCAGACGCCCATCTTGATACTCGCTCCAAGTCAGAGTTGAGGAGGTCCATGCAGTCTTCCATTAGACTAATCGGCCTATTCAGGTAGAGTTGTACATCGACTGCGTACAGATGGCTGTTACAGTCCTGGCTAACATGTACAGACTAAACAATAGTGGCCCAAAAATAGATCCTTGGGGTACTCCGTAATGTAAAGGTAGTACTTCTGAGAGACGCTCATCAGCAATCACCTGTTGGGATCCATTTGCAAAAAATTAGCTATTAGAGAAATGGCTGACTTAGAACAATTGAATCGTGAAGCTAATTTTGTCAGTAACTTAGGATGGTTGACACTGTCGAAAACTTTTGAAAAATTCAGTAATATCAACACTGCAAGGTCATTGCTATCTGAAAATTTAGGAATATCACTGGTAACTTTTAAGAGAGCAGCTTCACAACTATGGAAAGCGCGGAAGCCCGATTGCCAGCGAGCTCGAAGCTTATTACTTTCCAAGTGTTCAATTATTTGGGAATAAATTATCTTCTCAAGGGAAAGGTAGCATAATAAACTTATTGGCCTGTAGTCAGTTAAGTTACTTGGATTACTGATTTTTGCACAATCGCGCCCTTCCAACAAATGGGAAATTCAGAAGTTGTCAGGCAAGCATTGAAGATATGCAGGACAGAATGCATTATATAGATAAGGTAGAACTATCTTGAGAAATTGAGGAGGAACCCACTGCATCAGCTTTTATTGAATGGAAAGCTTTACTGACTTCTTCGATATCAACATAACGGAAACTAATAAAATATAATAAACATTTAAGGTATTAGGAACTATAGTTCACATGTATCTGTATCTTTTCGAAAAATACCTGAGCGTTTTAAATTGTTCCACACTCTTTTTGGAGGCAGGTTAATGTGAAAGTTACGTTTGAAATAGCAAAATTTAGTCGCACGAATCTTGGAATTTACTTTATTTCTAACTGCTTTAATCGTTTGTTGTAATCGTTACGGCTTTCATCATATCTTAGTCGCAAAAATCGACGATACAGAAAATCGCGCTCAACAGCACTTGGGAAAACCACGCGCAACCGTTCACTTTGACTGACCTTGTTCTGAGAGGTGCATATTTGTCGTAGGTATAGATGGTAAATCAGGTTGTAGAAAATATTCAATTTATCATTTATTGATGGGGTTAGATAAAGCTCATTCCAAGGCAAAACTGCACATTCTTAAACTAACTCAGCCACATCAATATTTCTGTAATTTCTAATAGAAATAGTTTTATATAACTTATCTAGAAATTGTACGTGAAGAATAAAATATCATGATCAAATATAGCAGGTCTGGTTATGAAATAAGATGGCATTAATATCAGAAACAAGGAGTAGGTCTAGCATTGATGGATTATTATTATTTATTTGCTCCACATAATTAAGCCCAATGGTCTTATAACTATATGTAGCATAGGTGTAAAGACTGTTTAAACAAAAATAGCTTAATCTAACTTAGATATACTCAACAACTAATACTTTAATATAAAAACAATAAGTAAGTAAAATTATAAAGAGAAAATAAAAAATACATTTAAAGCTAACTACTAGGCAACGATGGATACATTAAAAACAAAGTAAATTTTAAAAAAAGAAAGAGAAAAAAAAATAAAAAAAAATAAAACTTATATTTAAGAGCAAAAGAAATAACAAATTTAAGAAGAAGAAAACAAAAACAATTAGCTAGTACGAAAATGTTCAAATAATACACTCTTGAGCTTCATACCAACGCCTCTTTCTCTTCGCAACATCAAAGGTAAGCTATTCCAATTTCTGTCAGTCCGGGCGAAATACTGCTTCTCAGTGACCGAGAAGTTAGCACCAGATACAGATACACTTACACTACGTGAATATTGAGAGAAACGCACTTTTTCAAATAAGTAAGATGGTCTACCAGAAGAGATAATACCATTAAGAAAAAGCAAATCTTTAAACAGAAGATATGATTGTAGGGGACATCCAAGGATAGTCTTAGCAAAATCAGAAACATGATCAAAACCCCTTAAATTATAAATATACCGAGCAACGGAATTAAATGTAATATTTAACTTACGTAAGGAAACAGGATCACATTTGGACCAAATTTCGCTGGCATAAATAAATAGTGGTACTATTAGTGACTTAGCCAGCATCATCCTAGTGGAAAGTGGAGTATAGGCGGCCGAGACAGAGAGCTTACGCAGAGATCCATACACCTTAGATTAGAGATAACATTAGATACCTGATTAGACCAAGAAAGTGTATTGTTGATAATGATTCCTAGATTCAATACTTTTTCGCGATAAGGTAAGATGATACTATTGAGCACAATACGAGGCATTGACGAAGTATCCAGTCTATACCTACAGATTAAAATTGCATTAGATTTGATAGGATTCAATTGAAGCTTATTCGGTATACACCACTCGTGTATTGAGCAAAGGTCGTTGTTAAGGCGATCGACAGCATCTTCAATTAAACCAACTGGCCTTGATATGTAAGCTATCAGCATATAGGTGATATTGAGCATTGATAATAGCATTCGGAAAATCATTTAGATATAGCGAAAATAATAGTGGACCCAGTATCGAGCCTTGAGGTACACCACAAGTGTTTGGTAAAAAGGTTGAGGAATTTCCATTATAAGTGACCTACTGACTGCGACCAAAAAGATATGACTGAATGAGATTTGGATGCCGAACTTGAAAAACGAAAATTAGTTATTAATTTGTTGATAAGCAAAGAGTGATCTATAGAATCAAATGCCTTTGAAAAGTCCAATAGAACGAGAACAGTTATCATGTCACTATCTAATGCCAAACGAAATTCATCAGTGATCTTAAGTAAAGCAGTTGTACAGCTATGTTTGCACCGGAAACCAGACTGAAACTTATTCAAATAGTTATGACGTTCACAATAATCCACAATTTGCAAACGAAGGAGTTTTTCGAGAGCCTTGGACAAAAACGGTAGTATCGCAATAGGTCGGTATTCGGTGGCGCTCGATTGAGACTTTTTTGGGATGGGAATAACCTTAGCCAACTTCCAGGAGGAGGAAAAATAGGATCGAAAAATAACATTGTTTAGAATATGCGTTAAAGATGGCAAAATTATTGGTATAAGCAATTTTATAAACTTAGGATGTATGTCACAAATGCCTAATGAGTTTGATTTTATTGAGAAAACTGCGTTAAACACTTCCTCCTGCGTGACGTGTGTTAAAATAGGTAGGTTGATTATTTACAAGACTCAAGTGTAATGATTGCATTAAGGGGGTATTCTAGTCTAGAGGCCCGAATTTTAGGTGATTTTTGAAGTGCCGTAAAAAAAGGCAATCAATATTATTTTTCTATCCATTTTCTTATGAGTTATTTATTAACATTGCAAGAATACAGAAAAATATTAAAAAATTAAAAAAATTAAAATTCAAAAAATTAGCAGCTGATGAAGTGGGGGGTCTCAAAAAATTGGCGCGTGATCATGCTCACGATTCCAACCCGCCTAGCAATCCGAAAAAATAAAAATAAAAAAGATTATTAGTCTAGAGTAATGTCGCTATGTCTGGAACTAGGGAAAAGTTGAAATTTTTTTTTTCACAAAATGGCCGCTGCCTAAAAAAACAAAGCAATTTTTGTACCACTTTTTTGACAGTTTCGAATTTTTTAAAAATAGTAAAAATTGATATTTTGGGATGTGGCTAGTCCCGGGCATAGACAAGTCCATAAAGAAGACTCTCAAAAAATTTCAAGTAAATCGGTCCAGTAGAACTTGAGAAATCGTGGGCATCGTCTTGAAAAAGGCAGTTTCGAGAAAACCGCGTTTAAGGTGTAACACCACCCCTGTAAATTTTTTGAAAAATCATTTTTTTTTTATTGGCTTAAAAAATAGTTTAAACCCTCTTAGAATAAGAAGAAAAAAAAGTTCCGTGCGAGAAAATTTTTTTTTTCCCTTTGAAAATGGAGGTCGTCACCAAGCGCGTCAAACTTGCTCCGAAACATGTCCCGGGAAGATGGCAGTGGAGCCGCCATTTTGTTTTTTTTTCGCTGTCAAAAATTTATCAATAAAGTTCAATGTATGCCCGATAATACCCTTAAAAGGTTTTTTCCAAACACCTTTAATTTTGCGAGAAAAAAATTCGTGAAAAAAACCTTTTTTTTGCCGTTACAGCGGCGTTACCCCTTAAAGTCCATACGTCCACGTGGTTTGGAAGTTAGAATTCAACTGTTAGCAGCTGGATGCAAGTGAACACTAAATATAAAGATACAAATTTGAAAAATCCTCTTGTAAGCATATTCTTAAATAGTTAAACTTTGAAAATATGAAAACAAAAAAAAATCCTTTTTTTCGAATTTCTAGACTAGAATACCCCCTTAAGGACTCAAAGGTATTAGTAGAGTTGATCGTACAAGGCATATTGAAATTGAAATTGCTACCAATCATAGCATTGGGGTTGCATTGAGTGTACCTAGAAATCACTGATTCAAATTTAGTAGCAAGGTCAACATTAAAAAGTGCAAGTGGGCAGTAAACGGCTGTAAATAAGCATTTTTCACTATTGGAATTAACTTCTACACACAAGTGTCAGGTAAATTGATTTCGACTTCAGGTCAGTTCGAACATAAATAGCTACACCTCCGCCGACTCGATTTTTTCTATCATTGTGATGCAATTTTATAACCTGGTAACGAAACCAACGAAGATGGAATTCCTGCGTGCAACCATGATTCACTTACATATCAATATAATAACATGAACACTAGACCCTGTGAAAATTTCCTGTAGTTCATCAATTTTCGGTTTCAGGCTCCTAGAATTAATGGAAATGACATTCAGCCCACAAGTCCGTTGGCACAGAATATCAATCATCACTCTTACATTGTTCGAGGAGGGAACTATTGTTAATCATATGAAGAGAAACACTGCAGCTGCGGTAGAAGCTTCCAGATGAAGTGCGCCATATACAGATTTACGAAGAGAAAACTTGTGTTAAAAAAGGTTGGGCTATTATTAAACACTTCTTTCATATTATTGCAATCGAAGCTGTTTGGAGGGCAATAAGCATTAGATTTAAACATCAAGAAAAGGAATTCCCATTGCCAGAAGATAATAAAAAGATGGCCTCCAAAAACGTCATATACATTGTGTAAGACCTCAAGTTCGAACAAGTGCCCTAGGGCAATATCCCAAAAGATCTCACTGGTCGAAGTACCTAGATGAGAGGCGGAAATCTGTCTGCATCCCACATTTTAATAATTTTTTTTTTTTTTATTTGTATAAACTCTTTATTTAGTGGCTCATTGGCTCTTTTAAAATTCCTTAAAAATAGGTGGCAAAAGGCTCTACAAAGTGTAAACAAAAGGTCGCTAGCTAATCTAAAAGTTATAAAAGGTCAATAGGGACAATTAAACAATTAAAACAATTAGAAAAACTAATGAACAAGAAAAAAGACACAAACAAAAGGAAAACAAACAAGACAAAATTCTCAAAAGAGACTAAAAAACGGCTACAAGAATTTTGAAAAGGATCTAAAATATGTACAAAAAATTTAAAAGTCCCAATTTTGACAATTGGGTAAGTGGCAGTTCCAAGAAGTTCCAAAATTTCAAAATAAACTAATAAAAATGTCCCTAAACGAGCGAATTTCTACAAAAAATTTTGCAATTTAGAACCGAAACCGAAACCGAAACCGAATTAAAAATAAATCACCGAACGAACGAAAAATTTACCCGATACCGTTATAGAGTCCCATAGACCCATAGACCTCTACAAACTGCCCTCATCATCCCTCCAGCTTAGCATCTCTAACAGAGTGCTTGTCCTTCCCACAGCACTTGCAACGATTCCTAAGCGAGGAGAAGCCCCGTGGACTAGTGTTGCAAATGCTGTGGCCTGTTCTCACCAGCGAAAGACAAGAGCTCCATCATGCACCGGCGATAGTGGTTGCCATGTGCAGTTGAATGTGTCTGCGTTCGTTGCCAGATATTCGAGAGGTAAACGTCTCTTCAACCTGTCAACGAAGTGGCGCTTAAGTGCGTGTGCGTGGTGTTGTGGGTCAGTGTTCTGATTCCCAGCTTCGACTCTCATGTAGTACAGGTGAATTGTAGATTTGGCCAGTGTCAACACAAAGCTAATCAAACAATTCACTCGACTACATACCTTTGGTCTCCATAGAAACGATGTCCTAGTAATGCCGAAATTCGGGTGGATCAACTGACACATACCGCGCACGAGATCCATTAGACCCTGCAAAGCCGGACAAGTGAAGAACCTGTGAAACAGGGTGCCCTCACCAGCACAAACTGTGCAAATCCTCTGAACTCGGCGGTCGATATGTGACAACTGATTAGGATGCATAAGGCTGAGATGCAGCAATTTGAATGATACATCAGCATCTTTGTAACTAGAAGGATAACGGTAGACTACTCTGCAAGTTATCCCTCCCATCACGCCCATATTCACCCCGAGGTGTGTTCGCCATCTGTTGTATCCTGTATACTCCGGAGGTCTTATTGACATAAGCACGTCACGGAGCACACGTGTTGTAAGTGTGCTGAAAGGTGTGTGTGGTGGTCTGTTCAGAACGAAAGCATCTTCCAACTTAGTGCCAGGGTCACTGGTCCCAAGTTGGCGAAATCTCTCCCGCGCAGAAGCAGCCAGGTCGTGTAGTTGTGCAGTGTTAGTGTTTATTCGACAGTTTCCAGAGATATCAATAATATCTCCGAGAACCGTCAGTGTATGCGTGTCAGCTTCAAAACCCCGAGCATTACCGAACACTGAATCTATTAATTCGGGATTAAACCTGAATGGAATCGACGCGAATTGCGTGTACCTTAGAGCATTCCACTGAAGGTGAAATGCTGGCCTGATTCTGCCCCAGGTCTGAATCGTTGAGATTAGATCCTGTGGCCAGTCACGAGGATAAGGTGGTCGAACAGAGAGTAGGTAGTAATACTCCCCTATGCCGATCCCTCCCAGTACATTCACCCACAGTTGAGAAATCAAGCTGTCTCTCTGGCAAAACACTCTTTGGAATGCCCGCACTTGGAGACACCTTGATTTCACAACCAAGTTAGTGAGACCTAATCCACCTATCTTGACTGGCAGACAGAGCGTGCTTTCAGCAACCCATCGTCTTCCGCACCAAAAGGCGTCTATCGCTTTTGCTTGAAGAAGACCTACGAAGCCTTCATCAAACGTCTCAGACTTTAGCAGATGAACGATGGACGAGGTAATCAAATAGTTTATCACGACTGACCTACCCATTAAGGATAATGGAAACAGTCGACTACGCCATGAGTTTACAGCTCTAGAGAGTTTCTTAAGAGCGATGCGGCTATTATTTGATTTACTCTCGCGTCCGATATACACACCTAAATACTTCAGGCAAGTATTAGTCCATTGGATGTTCAGTGGAGTATCTGTACGATCTCTCCACCTTCCACACCACAAGCCTTGACTCTTACTAAGGTTGATTTTAGCGCCCGCTATACGTTCGAATTGTTCGAAAACAGCACGAGCGACCGGAAAAGCTTCATCTCCTGTCACGAAAATAGACAGATCATCCGCATACGCCAACATAAGAGGTCTCACATTGGTATATGGTAGACGAACCGCATACTGTCCGAGCATTCGACGAAGATTCACCAGTAGCGGTTCCAACGAAAGATCATAAAGCATACCTGACAATGGACAGCCCTGTCTGATACCTCGATGAAACGAGATAGGAGCCAGAACTTGTCCTTGATGCTTAATCAAAATCGCTGAATCTCTATACAGTTTCCCGACGATATCGAGCCACATGGGCGGAAACCCAAATGCCTCGAGAGCAGTCAAGAGATACTCGTGCGAGACACTATCAAAAGCCTTTTGCTGGTCAAGTGAAATCATGGCCATTTGTGTACCTGTCTGTTCATGGTAGGCAAACAAATGCTTGGCTACCGCGATGTTGTCGTAGATACTACGACCAGGTATACAATAGGACTGTTCCGGGTGTATTACCGAAGCAATCACTGAGCGGAGTATCGCCCCTAACGCTTTGCAGACGATTTTGTAGTCTACATTGCATAGGGTTACTGACCTCCAGTTCCCCATCCTCTGCAAATCTCCCTTCTTTGGAATCAAGCGCATAACAGATCTCCTCCAACTAGAAGGAAAATCTGAATGCGTCTCAACCGCCGAATTGAAGACTTCCAAAAGGTCAGGAATTAATAAATCCCTGAAACGTATGAAGAATTCTGGAGTCAAGCCGTCATAACCAGGTGAAGTGTGTCGCCTTAGATCCTTTGTCGCAGCAATCATATCCTCCAATGTGATCACTGTATCCAGGAGCTCCTTACTGTCTTCAGAGAAAGTGGGAATATTCTCAAGTAATTCATGAGTGGTCGAGGATGTTGTCGACGTCGATTCAGAGTAGAGACTACTGTAGTAGTCTCGAATCTATTCTGATAGCTGTTGTCCGTTGAGGACTTGTCCAGATTCTTCAATTATCGATTCGACCTCACAAGAAGCAGTACGACGTCTAGTCGCCTGAAAGAAGTATTCGGTTGGAGAATCGCCTTCTCTCAGCCAGCGCGATTGGCCGCGCAGCACAAACTCCAAGCTGTGCTTGTAAGTCTGTGTCGCCAAGCGTTCCTTTATTCCATTGAAATAAAGAATCAACCCCGGCTGAGTTGGGAGAAGAGCTGCCACCCGAGAGACCTCGGCCGACAAGCTAGAAGCTTGATAGCCACTTCGATTGAAACTCGTCTCGATAAAAGACCGAATCTGGAGCTTTTCAACATCCCACCATTGACTAAGAAAAGGAAAGTCAGTTTTCCTCTCTTGCCAATCGTGCCAGAAAGACATTTTTTTCTCTATATTAATTCAGCAAAATTCCTGCTTACCATTATTTCAAAAATCAATGCAAAAACAAAATATTCATCTTACTATTTTCACAAATTTAATAAATGAATAAATGAAAGTATTAAAAAAAAATAAATGTAATTTTGCCAGTGTTGTAATCATATTTAAGAGCTTTACACAGTAATAAAAAGGTAAAAATCCGCTAATAATTTTCAATAATTTTTCTTTATTTTTTTCAGATTACTGCCGCTTCAATTATTCAGTACCTGGTGATGTGTGCTATACTCAACCTCAGTGCATTTGTGAGTATGTACTTACATACGTACATACATATATGTATGTTTTCATGTTTATGTAATTAGTTAAAGTGCATTTTCCATCAGTTTACTGCGAAATTGGTTTTTTGTGCTAAGTGGTCTGGTGCATAAAATTACACACGACGACGACGACGACGAAAAAACAACAACAGAAAATCATTGAATTTCTCTTTCGACGTTCTTGTGTTTTTTGGTTTTGTTTTTATTTTTATACGTAAATGGTAAATTCAGTGAAGTAACGGTTACAGTGTTATAATAATAACTGTACTACAAAAAGAAAGGAAATTTATTAAAAAATAAAAACAAACAAAAAACTTGAATAAAAAAAAAATTAAATAATTAACAAAAATTCATTTTAATACTTTACCGGCGATTGTTGCTGTTGTTTTTATTTGTGAGTGCGATTTCTCTGTGGTTTTTCTTCAAAGTTTTCCGCACTTGTTTATTTCATGTGTGTATGTAGATAGGTATACCTACATAAAATCATTACGCGTTACGAAAGTTCATAAAATTTAAAGCTAGATTTAATTAAGACGTGTTTTTTGTTTTTGTTTTCCTTGCTCCGGTTTTCTTTGCTTCTTAACGCAGTTTTGTAATCAATTCCGTGTGATAAAAGCAAACAGAAAAAAAAAAACATTCAATAGCGTTGGGAAACAAGAAGAATTACTTTGCTGAACGAGACATAGAACGTACCTACCTATAACCATCATATAAACAGAAGCGAATTCTTTTTGTATTAAATTTCATTGTACCTTAAAGAAAAGGATTATTTGCATATTTTAATTGGATTTCGCTTTGCAATACCAATGTTAACGCGTTCATACTGACAAGGTTTGTGCATACTATACAGGAGCTAAGCTAGAGAACTTTCAGGAAGAAGGAGAAACAAGGATTTGCACTTTGTATTATACTATAATAGCGGTGTTTGCCTCTACCTACGTTACGTATACATAATTTTATAGAATCCACAGATTCAGAGAATCATCGTGAAATAGATGCGCATCTGACTCAAAAGCATTGCACTGCAAATATAAAGGTGAGTTTAAATTGGACTTGGTATAGTTTCTTAGTTTTATTTTTATTTTTTTTTTTTTTCAATGTCTTCTGCAACTATATTTCTACTCCATTCGCATAATATATACGTACACAAAAATGTCATGGACATTATTAGCCTTCTTAAAGGGTGAAGGTATTCCCTTTTGTTATTTCGCGTACATTCACCCTAACCTTATTTGAGGATTACATTCCTATTCTTTGCCATTTTAATGGTTTCACTTTTTTTTTGTCTCCAGTTTTACTTTTTTACCTCATAGCTAGGTATAGGAAGGTAGGTATAGGTTGATTGGTATTCTCATACATACTACATTCCGAGGCCAAAAGGCCAGACACTAGAGCATTGAAAGAATCAACCATGTATAAGAGCTCATTAAAAAAAAAAGAAATATATATAAAAAAATGAAAATCAATAATGGAATCGAAATGCAATTAACCACGAGCCTTTCATTTGCCAACTCTTAAATGTACTTAGTTCTCTGGTCCGTAATAGTGTGTAAATCGAGTTGCCTTGTCACAATTTCCCCCAACACTCCACAAAGTGGGGATTTTCGTTCAATTAAGCAGATTTAAGTTTTATGTTTTCACGACATCATCATTGGTATGTTGCTCTCTATACATATGTAATACAAGTGTGTATGTATGTATGTATGGATGTAGATATAAAATGAGCTCTCTCTTATTTGATGTTCTTGAACTTTTGTTCTTCTCACTTTGAAGTTTTTTACTTGGTTTTTGTTTTTTTTACTTTATTTCTTGGTAACTACCTAGACCTACTATAATACGTTCTCTGTTTTCTTAATTGGAAATTTTCGTGGTTTTAAGGATTTCATTTAATTAAATTAATTAGATACTTGATACAGTCGCGTTGAGTATTCGAGTATTCGTTTTGTTGAAGACTTGTGGGAGATCAAATTTTCCGTTCTGTTGATGATGATGTTGGATGTGAAGCATAGTGACCTCCCATATTGTTGTCATCGATAGATTAAGCTGTCAGTGGCATATTATTGGTATACCTAAAGGGTGGTCCAATATTAGACCCACATCTGGGCCGGAGCTGGTCACATAGCCTTAGCTTCGTTGGATATTATCCAAAAGAGAGCCTTCCAAGCTCATTGGAGATTTGGTAATATCTTGTCATATTGATCCACTCGAGCATGAGAGATGACTTTTGTTCCCTTATCGCTCGCTACATGCATATGGTAAATGTTCCGATGAAATATCTAGTTTGATTAATTCCTGCACGTAATACTCGCGCTACAAGCCGCGCACATCTTTTAGCCCTTCAATATACTTTCGGCCCTACAATAAAATTCCGTGATGCTTTCTTATCCTGAACTGTGCGAATGGGGAACAGTCTACCATCTTATGTTTTTCCTCGGGCTTACAATCTGCGATGGTTCAAGATTGACATACATCGGCACATCCGCCACTCTCCTCATGTACACTAATCCTTTCCCTATGTCTTTCCTACCATGCTCTGTGCTTTGCATCATATGCTATCCCCTGAGCTTGACTTAAAATATGTATATAAAAAAAAATAACATAAAATTCTCAAAAAAACTGGGCAGTTTTAACTGAACGTGTGTGGACTGGCATTTTGGTTGGACAAAAAGACATATTTTTTCTCATAATAGATGGACATACATACATGTCTTAAAATGTAGCTAACTTAAATCTAAACGGGAAATGCATTATGTAACTTGACTGTAAAAAAAAAAAAAAAAAAACGGTGTTACAAAAACAGGAAAACTTGATATACTTTTCTGGTGGTACTAAAAGTGGTGTAGAAGAAAAGAAAATTCTCATACATCCACAAAGATCTCATATTAGACCAAAAATGGTAGGTCAATGTATACAGGGTGTTTCCTCCATGGTGGTCCATAGAGCGGGAGATGATTGTGCTCACCATGATAGTACTCACCTAGTCAAACAAAAAATTGTGTGGCATGAGGATTGGTGCTGGGGGTGGTTGGTGGGGGGGGGGGGGTCTTGGGTATGGTAAATAAAATTTGCTAGCCTGTCACAAAATTCCCTGTACCTTAAAAAGTTCTAGGTGTACGGTCCCTTGCAGAGCTCATTGTATGCAGAGCTTCATGGCCTTTCCGACGACTGCTTGACCAGCCCCGTACTCTTCTCCCTCTTTTTTGTTTTTTTTTATAAAAAGGTGCTTAACATAATTTTGTTTTATAAAAACTGTAAAACTGTGGACTCTCCTCTTTAATTAGACCTATTTTGCCTCTGTAGCCGTTAAACAGTTATTAGGTCATAAACTGTTCAGGTCATACCGAAATTAGACGATATTTTCTTTAAATGACGTGTTTTCAGTCACAAAAGGAATAAATTAGCTTTGAGAATAAGTTAAGAGCTAATAACTCCTTAACGGATAGAACATAGGTGTAATAGGTCAAATTAAAGCGGAGAAAGTTTACAATATTTATATAAAAAGTTATGGTAACCACCTTTTTGTAAAAAAAAAAACGATTCTAATTCAAATCATAAATAGAAGAGGAATACACAGTAGGGTGGAGCGAAAAACAACATTTTTGAATTTCAAGTAGCCTACATGCGGAATAGTTGCCTTTGGTTAAATGTAATTATTGTGCAAAATCTCATTTAAATCGTGTTTGTCCTTTGGCTGCCAAAACGACCTTGTTTTTTAGCTTTGTACTATAAATAGCCATAGTTTTTTAAGTAAATGCGCATAATATTTAGGCCGATTCGAGCTCTTACTATTTTAATTTTAATACAAATTGACCATATTCTTCGGAAATAATCATCTAGAGCCATGCCTTGGCAACAAGCGGATGGGCTAGTTCCAGGGCAAGGTGCTTCAATTTAGCAGTAGCAGAATAAGTTTATTTTTATATTATATATATAAGAAAAAAAGCCTCAAATGCATTTAGACTCGTTCTGTCCGATGTTTGGTGATCCAAAAACTTTTAAAGACAATGTGCTTCCAACCTAAGCCGACATTATTAGATATTATTTGTTTTTAAGACAAGAACTTTTAAATTTAAATAAACAAGAGCCGAGTTTGGAAAACAGTTCAATTTCTGTATTATCTGACCAACAAATTTTACACAATATAAAAGAGTATCACAAGAAATATCATTATATTAAAAAGCCTATAAAAAAAGGATGACAAGTTAAATATGTCACAAAACTATTCGTTTTTGAAGTGTTCTTGTAAAATTAAAGTAGCTATAAATGAAAGGAGCTTTTTAACAAACCAGAGAACTTTAAGGAAAATGTTTATTGGCAAAGTTGGTATAAAGACAAATAAAATCCTTGAAAAAAGATTAGAGCGTAAAAAGAATGCTGACCAGAGAACGAAGCATAAATCCAAAGAGGACGATGA
Source organism: Dioctria linearis (assembly GCA_963930735.1). Classification (NCBI taxonomy): domain Eukaryota; kingdom Metazoa; phylum Arthropoda; class Insecta; order Diptera; family Asilidae; genus Dioctria; species Dioctria linearis. The sequence goes on along the minus strand of OZ005742.1, from coordinate 33,276,064 downwards.
CATTTGTCAAGTAACATCGAATTTCTGGAAAGATTTCCCCAGGAACTCCAAACACTGGGGTTTCGTCCAACGCATATCGACTTTAAAGCTCCCAAAAATGTTGAAATCTTAAACGCGCCTTCTACTTGTCAGATGAGAACAAAACACCCTTCTTTAGCACAGGCTTGTGATCGAACAGGAATCTCAGACAGATCTGCAATTCTTGTTAATGCTGCCCTAAAAGACATGGAAATAATAACAGCGGAAGAATCATCCCCAACTTGAAAGTTCTGCAGTGGTTTGTGTGTTTAGTGCACACTAATGAACTGCCATCTATTGCAGTATTTAAATGGAAAAACTACTGGACCAAATGGTTATTACGGAGAAATTGGAAAAAAATTAGAAAACTGCGAAAAACATCTGGTTGTGAAGTTCAAAAAAAAAAATAGATGTTAATTTTCCTGATATTGATCTTACCGAGCTAATTTCGCCAAGTCTAACACAACGAGAGCCAGGCAAAATGGCACACTCAAGATGGTTAACAACTGCCAACAGAATCTTGAGATTGTATGTTTCTACCGAAAATCCTTCATACAATTGAAATATAATTACAGAGTATATTATGAAAGTCTGCGCACCCACCTGAATTGGACTTAAGGTCCGACCGCCATGGCATTTTTGGCATTATAAAAAAAAGTAGATTTTTGCCTGAAGAGCTTAAGAAGGTAGCAGATGACGTAGGTACTGCAAAGAAATGGTTACTACGATCACCCTGAAAATTTGTTATTGACAATGCAAGCTGACGAAAGGAAGCATATTAGAGAAATAGGTCTTCCGAGGCAGACAAGCAAAACATAGTGAAAACCAAGTTCGTCAATTTGATATTCCCCATTTTAATTTTAATGCAGATGACTACTTTGAACTAGTTAACTGGCAGTCAATAACACTTACAGAGCCGCATCTGAGAGTAAAAATGTTGAACAGTGATCTCCAGGAAATGATCTCTGACGTTCCTACTGAAATTGATATTTTAAAATTTCTGTGTCATTCCCAAGCCGTGGAACGCTGTATAAAATTAGCTACAGAAGCATCAGCGGCAGTATGTGGCTATGAAGCAAGAGATGGATTTATTAGGACTAGAAATGCCTCCAGAATATCCCTATCAAAATTCGAGACAAAAGATCAGTATCTCCAAGTTTTTAAAGAAACTGATTAAAAGGGTGGATGTGTGGTGAACTTGACTTGCAGCCACCTCCATCGGATTATTTCTGGGTTATTATCATTCAGGAAGCAAATTTTCTGGATAATTATTATGAAAATAAGCGAAGAGCTGCGTAAAAGTATTTCACTTTTTTTTTTTAAATTTAGATGTCAAATTGGCAGCCGAAGATGAAGTCTCAGCAAATCAATTTTTTGTATAGTAATTTACTTCTAAAAGAGTCAACTATTCCATATATAGGCCAAGTGATTACTGGAAAACAAATTTGTTTAGCAATTTTCGCTCCACCCTAATACACAGCCGCCTCGTCCGGGGTTTGAAGCCGAATTTACAATTTATTTGTGGGCTTTCTTCGTTACTGGTTAATGCCACCTGAAAGCATCCGTAGCTTAGTAGGCTAGTTATACAATTAAGAAATACAAGAGGAAAAATCAGAGCTTAGTGGTACGAGCAATCGCCCGGAAAGCGGAAGGTCCCAGCTTCAAACCGCGGACGAAGCGATTGTCTTTTCCACTTGTATTTATGATTTGATTTAGAATCGCTAGAAATAAAAGTTCTTGAAATTCTTCTATTCTCCATCATTGACCGATTGTACCAAATGTGGGTTCGATTCCCGTCCGGGAAAAATAAATAAAAAAAAAGTTCGAAAATCCAAATCAATTTTTTTAGTTTAAACCACCATTGCTCCTGAGAAGAGAGGATTATGCGACTGATTGACCAGACGTTGGAAAGGCCATGAAGCTCTGCATATAATGAGATCTCGGTGGTGACCATACACCCTGTACGTTTTCAAATACAAGGTGTTTTATGACAATATAGCATATTTTCTTAATCACCCTGAAATTCCGAAATGGTTGGGAAGGGGGGGGGCGGCATCTCAACAACATTGTCTTGTTTTGACTGTTGAGTACTGTCACCTCCCGCTCTAACGACCACCATCGTGGAAACACCCTGCATAATAACTTATAATTCCAACATTTTTTATTCAATGTCAAATTTTTTTTTTATGTATATCAAAGAAGAGAGATAGGCCTTTGTAGCCATGGTCTTTATTTTGTTGCAATGAAAAATCACGAAGCTACAATCAAAAGCTTACCATTTTTTACATATGTTTTCAACTTTGACAACAATTTGATGAAATGTGTTGATTTGTAATATTTTTTATCTGTTTATATCTTAAAAGCAAATGTTTCCGCGTCTAATGAGCTTTTTTTTAACTAAACTCGATTGAAATTTGACATTCCCTTAAAATATTAAAAAGTTAGTGAATAAATTCAAAATTATAAGTAAGAATTAGAAATGTTTGCTTGGTCTTTCTCGCTTAAGTGACCAACAGTAGTCTTACAGCAAGTTGATGTTACTTTTTCGCTGAAAATGTTTTTTTAATGTGTTGCATTTTTTTGATAAAATCGTTCACCTTGTTTGTCGCTGAGCTGACCCAGATTGTCTGGAAGAAAATTTAAGTTTGAGTGCAAAAAAGTGAATTTTGATGAACATGTTACAGTCCAGTTCACCGCCGCGTTGGTACTCAAAAATTCGTGTAACTATATAGTCGGAACTTTTCTTGTTGGCAAAGAAATTATTGCACAATGAAATGAAACTATTCTAGGCACGTCTTTTCACAGTATACTCAATTTGGTTGCAAAATCGATTTCTCGCATAATTTTTCGATTTTGTGGCCCAACGAATATACGTGAAAATAAGACAAAATCAATTGAAATATTTCAGTACTTTTTGCTTCACTTAGCTTCACTCAATCCAGGAAACTTTGTTCTGAGATGACGAAATGTTTCGCTGCTGACGTTCAATTTTTTACGAACTATGTAGCCGACTTTCAAATGCGATGGCGGTAAGATAATATCTTCGGGCCATACTCGTCATTAAAACTAAAAAAACTAAAATTGCAACAGATTTTAACTGATGCTCATTTGACGCGTAATCGAATTTTCTTTTAACATATAGACAGAAAAAAAATCTTACTGATCAAAAAATGTCATCAAATTGCTGTTAAAGTTGAAAGTATATGTAAAAAATTGTTAACTTCAAAATGTTTTCGACTGTAGCTTCGTGAATTTTCATTGTAACAAAATAAGGAAGATATGTCCTACAAAGGCCTTTGTCTCTTCTTTCAAAAACTCTAAAAAAATTCGACATCGAAAAAAAACTGTCAGCATTATAAATTATTATATATACATGGTCCTAACGGTGTTTTTTTTAAAATCTGAAATAAGATCTTGGGGGTGAGAATTTTGTTCCATATACGACTACTTTTAGCTCCACCAGACCTTTAACCAATGTCTCACGAAAAATATTTTTGGTTTGCTTAATTACAGTGTAGAGGTTTTGATGGTTAAAAAGCGATGGAAAATAGATAGTCTACAATAACGCCGAGCGAAAGAAAAGCATGATGCAAGCGTAATTAATCTACTCAAAAAAATTCTAAAGCTGATATTCACCAAAAAAGCTGTTCTTACTTTTGGTGAGATGACAAAAATATTTTGCTTATTCTGTACCAAACCAGACCACATATACAAAAGTTTTGTCACTTGTCAGAAATTATTTACTGCCTGGATGAGATATGCTACAAAATTCACCATCATACCATACCACAGACTTGTCATCAAAATACGATTTGTTTAATAAAACGACCTAAATTATATGTTAGGTTAGGTTAGAGTGGCGGCCGTCGTAAAAACATGTACAACCAACCAAACTTAGACTACATATGGTTCACTCTGATGCCATCTTACTGGGGACCCTGCCTAAGATCTAGGGGGTGCGCTGAAACTAGCCACAAGAGTTATGAACCTTACTAGATCCCCCAACACTTTGCCTGCTAATTCCCCCAGTTCACAGAAAAAGCAGCTACCAAACGTATTTCTCATATGTTTAGCAAGGTTAGGGCATTCCTACAGAGCAGGTATGCTGAGCGCTCTCAACCTCTTCTTCGTTAATACAACTTCTGCAGAAGTCATTATATGGAGCCTGGATGTGCAGTGGCAGTATCCCATGATAACTGCAGTAAGATTACACATGTCATTCCGGTTTCTCCTCAGAAGAGATTCAGTAATTTCAAGACATATTTTGGGCCAGAGCTGTCTGGAAATCGCGTATGTGGTCAGTTCTCCCCCTTGTGCATCTAGAATCCTATTCACTGATTCTAGGGGCCGACCTTTGGGGTCCTCTGGGCTCAATTCTGGCCAGAGTTACAGCAGCCTCGTTTCCAGGTATATGACTGTGACCAGGCACCCAGTAGATGATAACCCTATGGTTAGCACCCAGTTTCCCGATCTCACAGCGACACCATAGATCTAGGCGCGATTTCACGATACTCCAGTCCACAGCTTTGAATGCAGCTTGGCTGTCAATACAAATCCTGATACCTCGATCTTTATGTACTCAATAAGATGTAGCCAGCATCCTGGCTGCTTTGCAAATAGCCAGAACCTCCATTTGGAACACACTACAAGAGTTCGGTGTAGGCGGTATTATTCCCGTATTTAAGGAAATGCTGAATACACTCCGGCTCCTACTCCATCATCCATTCTCGAATTGTCCATTAAGACCAGACCTGTAAAGTACTTAAGTACATTGGTACTTAAGTACTAGTAACAGTACCAGTACCTGGACTTGTACTTGAAAATTTTTAAAGGACCAGTACCGGGACTTGTACTTGAAATTATTTTAAGTACCAGTACCGGGACTTGTACTTGAAAAATTGTAAAGTACCAGTACCGAGACTTGTACTTGAAATTTTTTTAAGTACCAGTACCGGGACTTGTACTTGTACTTAAAATATTTCAAGTCCAGGTACTGGTACTGTACTGGTACTTGTGCTTGGAATTTTACAGGTCTGATTAAGACACATATGTATATCAGACTAATTTGCCAGGACAGATTTTCAGTATTCGGCTGTACCCTAGGTCTACTGTTATCCAACAGCTATAAATTTTCCATGGATGACGAGGCGCAGGAGCCGGAGCATAATCTCCATTGCTGCCGTTGGTGTTGTACGAAAAGCACCTGTAATACTTAGACAGGCAGCTCTCTGCATTTTAGTAAAACTGTTCAGATGTGTCGCTTTCTCTAGAGCATTTCACCGCACCATGATCACATATGCAAAGATATGTCTTACAATCCCGGTGTACATCCAGTACGAGATGCGAGGGTGTATACCCAACACTTGCTAAAATTTTCTTTGATGATAATATCAAAACGTTAACGATAAAAATATTTTTTATGTGCAAAATCATGAAGTTATTTGAAAGATGGTAAACCAACTAAAAATGGACAATTGTATAGTATTTTTTGTAAACGCTTTTTTGTTTTGTATGAAAAAGTCATCATTCATTTATAACGAAAAAGAACTCGAATGACTTTATGGACAACCCTAAAAATAATTAAATTGCATCATGAATGAATTTGTTTTGAAGTTATTTAAACAAAACGACTAAAATTTATTACAAGATCTTCATTTTATTTTTTAATATTTTTTTTTCCCTAAAAGGACTTATTCAATTTAACGGTTTTGGTTGAACTACAGGTCTACCAATAGTTTTATGACACAAAGAATAATTGACCGCGAGAAATAACGTCCTCTAGTTTCAGTGAAGCTAACACTTGGACGACTGTAGGAGTGAAATGGGATGTGGAGGCCTATACTATGAAAAGAAAAACTGAACTACTAGTAACAATAGTAAATCCTTCCTTCGTTTTGTTTTTTATATCAATTACTCCACCTGCATATTGTGAACTCATTTCCTACGTACTTTAATGCCACTAATCCTTCGATTCTCGATTTGCTTCTCGTAGCCGACTGTGACAAGGTTTTATCGCACGACCAAATTGATCCACCTAGCATTTTGGACCATGATCTCTTATTTATTAGCTATGAATTCTCTCTAGATCCGAATCTCCATCATTACTCTTATTCCTACCGCGATTATAATAACGTTGACGCTAATGCTCTAATAGATGAATGTACATCCTTGTGTTGGGACACGATGTTTAACTCTGTCTCAGTAAACCACCAAGTGTCTACATTTAACTTGCTTGTTACTAATCTGTTTGAAAAGTATGTATGTCCCTGTCAAAACGAAATGTGTAACTGCGCATGGCTGCCTGTGGTTCTCTGAAGGAATGCGATTTCTTATCTCTAAACGTGAGTATCTGTATCATCATTATAGGCGCCTCAGAACAATTGAAGCGCTCAGGTTATATAAGATTGCACGAAATAAAGCTAATCTGGCTATCTCACGTGCTAAGCGTCAGTACTATTCTTCTAAGTTCAACGTCAGCCTTCCTCCCCGAACACTATGGGGAAATTTAAAACTGGCGGGTGTATATGGCAAAGACAGGAGTGATGACTGTAGCCTAAACCCTGACGAACTAAATGAATTTTTCATTTCCGCCGGAAGCTCACCTGTGATAACTATAGTCAACCCGGCCTTCCTGATTATCTACTAGAAGAATATGCTACCCCTAATCCTTCTAACACATTCTCGTTCCGTGGAACTGATTTAAATGAACTTACCGTGGCTATCAGTAGTATTAAGTCAGATGCAATCGGTCCAGACAGCTTGTCACCGCGGTTCATCAAAATGTTATTCCCGTACATTGGTAAGTATACATCTTACATATTATTAACTCTTGCCTAATACACATCTAAGTTCCCTAGTGAGTGGAAAATAGCAACTGTACTGCCGGTGCCCAGGACAACCCCTGCTGAATCTCACGCTGATTAAGGCCACTAAGTTTACTATGTTTTCTGTCGAAAGTACTAGAAAAGCTTATGTACAAGCAAATACGACTTTATGTGGAATCCTGCAACCTATTAACGAGTTGGTAATCCGGCTTCCGCGCTTCCCATAGCTGCGAAACCGCAGTCTTAAAAGTATCTTCAGATATAAGATTGGTTCTTTTGGATTTTTCGAAAGCCTTCGACTCTGTAGACTATCGCATTCTTTTCCAGAAGCTGTCATCATCTTTTAATTTTAGCACCTCAGCTGTTTCCCTGATCAACAGTTTTTTATCTCACCGTGTCGTCAACAAGTCAAGGTGAAAGATTTACAGTCCAGTGCGCAGCCGGTAGAACGAGGGGTTCCCCAAGGATCTATTCTAGGTCCTATGCTTTTCTGCTTATTTATCAACGATTTACCGAGAGTTGTTCATGTTGTGAAAATTCATTTATATGCTGATGATGTTCAGCTGTATCTTAGTAGACCTATTGGCCTCCTCGAGGATTGCGTGGCACAAATAAACTCTGATTTGGACCGAATTTGCACCTGGTCTAACTATAATCGGCTGCTACTAAATCCGTGAAAGTCACTCTGTGCTATCTTTTACAATAGCACACTCACATTGAAACCGACATACCGCCTATACTGTTGAACGGGGCGTTTCACTGCCTATGTCAAATAAGGTCACCAACCTTGGGATAGTGCTAAACCCCAATATGAAGTGTTGCGATAACATTAATATTACGATCAGAAAAATCTATGGGGGCTTACGTAGACTGTGGCTTTCAGCGAATATATTATCCAGTCGTACTCGTCTAAATCTAGTAAAAACACCAGTCGTGCCTTATTTCATTTTTGGATATTTGGTCTTTCCTAAACTGGATGGTATCTGTACACGCAAGATGGAAGTTGCCCTAAATGACTGTGTGAGGTTCATTTATGGGTTGCGTAGGTTTGATGATGTCTCTCATCTCCGGTCTTGCTTGTTCGAATGTTCTTTTACCTCTTTACCTTAAACGAAGAAACTTGGTTTCTTTGTACAATTTGTTAAAATTTAATAAGCCAGAGTACCTACGAGAACTTTTCCATTTTACTACCTCCCAACGAAATAGAAATTTCGTATTGCCTCGCTTTCATAAGACTGTAATGGATAACTCTTACCTTGTCCAAAGTATCCGTCTGTCTGTGGAATGATCTCCCTGTCAGTATACAGGCGGCTGGTACCATCAATGCATTTAAAAAAAACTCGTTAAAACGCACATAATATAGCTCTTTTTTCACATTCTTTTCTTTCTCTCCACAAGGGAATGCTAGTTAGTTGATAGTTTCATAGTATACATAATCATTCTTATTTTTTTATTTTTTATTTTTTATTTAATGTTATACTTGAATTGTAACTCCTACTTAATGATACTTAGTTTTTATTTTTTTTTTATTTTTTTTTATTTTTTCTTTACACTTTTAATTTCGATGTAAATGATTCTAGCTCCACTACAATAGTTGTACTCAATAAGATTTCAATCTTGTGTACTTTACCGAAATAAAGTTTGTTCTATTCTATTTTACTCCAAACCATTTATACAATTTATTATTTTCTTGGTACTACAATGAATTATAATTTAATTATGAATTTTTCAATAAAGCACTTAATAATAATTAAGCACTATCGCTAACCGTAAATATAATGAGAAAAACTAATTACAAATCAATACAAAAACGGGAGTTGAAACAATCCAATACATTAAGCACTCATTTGTAATTAGAACGAAAAAAATTATAAATGTGACTGGGTGACATTTTGATAGATCTATAAAGGTTTGAAAGATGGGAGGAGAAAAATTCATTAGGGTCCCGTTTATTGTGTTTAACACCAGTTCATCTCACACAAAGTAGTACTTAGTATACATGTACCTAGATTTAATTACACTTAACATCGTATTACAATACTTATCTTGTAGCTAAAAAAAATAATTCTCGATATTGTTACAAACAACATTCAACTAAATAACGACGAAAATTTTTTTTGGAGAATACCTAAAGGCATACAGAATCCCACATAAAATTCTTAACAAGAACAATGCCGCAGCAAGGACTTTTAATAAATCGCGAATTAATTCTACTCTATATACCTAGTTCTGTAGCATATCGGTAGGAATAAACAAAGGATTCATTACATTTCAAAACAAAAGGAATGTTTCTCACTTAAGAGAGCGAGGAATCTTGTCGCGCGCTATTTCATTCGCAATGAACAAGCTCTTCAAATTCCAATTGACAACGATGCCTTGATAGCGGTGGGGGTGTAGTGGCAGTAAGCTAAAACACAAAAGTGCTCTTCACCATCATCAATGGGGGCTAAAAGCTATATCGAACAATAAGATCTGCTTATTGATGACATGGCAACATGACAAGAAGAAGCTAAAAGTACCATGGCATCCCAACCCTGACTTATCGCCTTCCATCTATCCACCCACTCACCCACCTACCCGTCCCGTATAAATGAAGGATGAGACGATGCCGAAACAATGGAACGCAGCTTGCTCCCCTTCGAAGACTATACTTACAACTACCAGACTACATCGAATCGACAACATAAGGTAGAAGAAGGGTCGCCCAATATATTGGATAGTGGAAATGTATATTAATATTTGAACAGAACAGCAACTGCAGAGCAAAGCTGCTGAAGAAAAATCCCCACCCCTCAATAAGTTTTGTATGAGTACAGGGAATAAGGCATCAAGCTCAAGGAATAGTTTACACTGTTTGCATATATATAGGGGCACTCAATCAGAAAGTAAGCGGTATAGTCAGGAAGCAAGCATGCACAGTATTCTAAGACTTGTTTAGAGCTATTTCTCTATAGAGCGACAGGTGGAAGGCTAAGTGAAGAGGTCATGCATACAGAATGGCGAATTTATGTAGCAATTTATAAGAGGTTTCGGCACTCGTACTACATTGTACCCATCATTCCACGCATCCAATGAAAATGGGCTAATATACAAAATATATTAAGGAAGCTTTAAATCGATTTCTCTTTCCGAAACATTCATTGCTAACGCAAAAATAACGTTTCAGTTTCAGACCCAGAACCAGAGAGGGAATGAAGAAAAATAGTGTTATACATATGCATGCATGTGCTGCTGCAAGGATATATACTACATTTGTAGCAATATTTCTATAGGAGACGCCAATCCTTAAGGGCAAACCAAAACAATTCCTGTCGCAAAGGAAGGAGAAAGAAGAAAAAAAAATATGCAAGAAGAAGGAAAAACTGTTCGACACCAGCTTAACACACGTAAAACACTCGCTCTGATGGCATTTTCTTTTTCAAATATTTTCGTTTCTGCACTTTCATTGATTTTCCTTCAAATGAAAATGTATTCCCTATTTTTGTTTTTGTTTTTGTTTTTTTTTTTTTTTTTTTGAAGGAATGTTTTTGCGCGAAGATAAAAGCATCCGAACCAAATGCGGGAAGTTGCATAAGAACGGAGAACGGGATTACGGTGTATAGAAGGATGGCAAATGCCATAAGGAAGTCAGTATACCTACAACTATTTTCAGAGATAATGTTGCATTTGGTTGCTCATAACATGCTTTTCGAAAGCTTTTAGCATTTTTCTCAGTTTCAAGGATTATTTGCAGAGATTTCTTGTACTTTTATGGCTCACCAGAGACCTGTATGCCAACAAAACTCTTTACTACTTATCCGTTTCGGTACACAGGTATGTAGCAAATAGTATAGGTACATAACTCTAATATACAGAGTTACCTATACTATATATGTACATATGTTCGATACGTTATGGTACATTTAAAACCTCAGGTTTATAACAGCAACAGCACATACGACAAGAGAGTAGAAAAGTAGTATTGTGAGATATTTTCCTTTAAGAAGATAAACTTTTGCCAACACTGTCGAGGTACTTTTCTCGTTGGATTTGGATTATGGCGATAAGAGAATGAGAAGAAGAAAATTTACTTAAAGAGTTTTCCTCTCAACTATATACACCTACGTACAGATATAGTAAAATGGCATCTCCCCCGACTTAGTAATTGAGTTCAATCGAAACTGGAGTTTTATGTGAGGCACGTACGTCAAATAATGAAAATATTTTATGTGAATTTTGGGTAATCTTTTTTGAAGAATTGTATTGGTGTAGGTATAATGGAATTTTTTTTTTATTGATTTTTCCAAAATTAGAAATTGTTTTTAAATTATGCGATCAATATAAATGGTAAAATTCAGTAGGAGACTGGGTGGGAGTAGTATAGAGGAGCGGTGCGAAACAGAATTTTTTCGTAGAACTAAAATATATCTGAGGAAATTTTCTAAAGGATACACGTTTTCCCGACAAAATGGCTGAGACGATCTTTGAATTTTTAGTTAATTATTAACAACATTTAAAGCCTTCTTAGATAAAACGATGTTAAATATGAACATACATCCCCTGAAATGACACCTCTATTGAGATGAAAAAAAGGTGAAATGGTGGTCTTAAATGAAGCTGGAGATAGTGTTACAAGTGTTACAAGAAAATAAAAAAAATTAAAAAATGCATCCTTTCGAAATTAAGGGGGATTTGTAATTTTGGGTAGGTAATTTTGCGAATTCTATCCCCAGTAGCAAAATTAATAAAATTATGCATAATAAAGACAGGTATAACTTATAAACCGTTGCATATGTAGGATCAAATGAAAAGTAACATTCTGAAGTTTGTAAAGCTTGCAAGAAAATGTGGTGGTTATCAGGCATTTTAGCGGAAAGCCATTAAAATCAGGGTTCGAACATATCTGATATTTATTATAAATATTAAAATATCGGATATTTATAATATACAGGGTGTCCCACGTAACGTGTTCCCTGAGCATTTTTCTCGAAAATGTGCGGAGATATCGAAAAAGTCCTAATAATAAAAGTTACGCATCGTTAGTCAAGGTATCCTCTGGCATAGCCAAAGTCCTTGAAAAAGGACTTGGAAAATGGATATATTTAAAAAATGTTTTTGAATTCCGCGAACAAAACTAATATGAAAGTGTTATATTGAAAATTCCAGGTTAATCCTTTATTATCGAGATATAAGGCCTCAAATTGTACTCTATGCACCGTGTTCCTTTGCCATTTTTCTCGAAATTGCACACAGATATCATCGAAATGCTAGTACCAAAAGTACCAAAAGCTACCCATCATAAGCCGGGCTATCTTTTGGTATGGTCAACATTTAAAAACAAAAGCCACACGAAAAAAGGATATCTTCGGTTTGATCCTTTTCGTCCTTTCTGAGGATGCATTTTGTCTACATTGAAGAATTTTCAATAGGTATACCACTTTTTATCTAATTTGACTTGCAGTTATTCATTGTAGCCAAAATGACTCCTCAGAAAGGACGAAAAGGACCAAACCGAAAATATCCTTTTTTCGTGTGGCATTTGTTTTTAAATGTTCACCATACCAAAAGATAGCCCGGCTTATGTTGGGTAGCTTTTGGTACTAGCACTTCGATGATATCTGGGTGCATTTTCGAGAAAAATGACAAAGGAACACGGTACATAAAGTACAATTTGAGGCCTTATATCTCGATAATAAGGGATTAAACTGGAATTTTCAATATAACACTTTCGTATTAGTTTTATTCGCGGAATTCAAAAATGTAATCTAAATGTATCCTTAATGAGGACGAAAAGGACATTTTTTAAATATATCCTTTTCCAAGTCCTTTTTCAAGGACTTTGGTTATGCCAGAGGATACCTTGACTAACGATGCGTAACTTTTATTATTAGGACTTTTTCGATATCTCCGCACATTTTCGAGAAAAATGCCCAGGGAACACGTTACGTGGGACACCCTGTATATCCGATATATATCAAAAATTTGATATATATCCATTTTGTACGACAGCCATATTATTATTTTATTGTATTATTTATGTGTACTGTTTGCATATGTGTTTTATAAACATCATAAATTATTAAAAAAAAAAACTAAAATAATTTTATTGTTTTATTTAGGTACCTATTCAACAAAATAATTAAAAATAAACTAAAAAGCATAAAATCTTCTTCGCAGGAAAATAAACTCAAAAAGATAAAATGTAATAAATTCTGATCAATCAGTGGATTCATTAGCTTTTCATCAGTATAAATAACAACATTTATAGGTAACAAAACAGGAAACATTACAAACATAACTCAATATTTATAAACAAATCAAATAAGTCTTTTCGTTATCAAATCAGCCATGGTTTACATTTGGTAAACACTATTAATTATCAAATAAAATAAAATAATCAAAAAGTGCCGTGTTCGTCATTTTGAGTGCAAGGAAGATGAAGGTCATGATCATCTTCCGATTCTGAAGCAGGACTGCATCAGCAGGTTGAGTAATATCTTCATCGTGTGTTGGATCTGATAGCCAATCCAAGTTCCTTTTCTTTCCTGAAAACTTGGTTAAAAGGCGTTTAAGCAAGTACACCAATTTATTAGCCTTGTCAATTCCCAAACGGTTTCCCAGCTTTGACTGCACCAAACCAAAAATCCTTTCAAGATCCGTTGAGGATGCAACTGCAGTCAGGAATTGCTCACACACATTCAGGAATCTGTTTTCGTTTTGCTATCACTGCCATTGAACATCTGTGGTGTTCAAGTCTAAAAGCTTACACCAATCCATTGGTGGGGTTGTTTGAAACTGAGAACCAAATAGATATTATGTGACCATTGACATAAATTCTATTTCCAATTCTTCAGCAAATGCTGTGTTTTGTTCATCAGGGGTCAAGTTTTTGCCTGCCAATCTTTGATCAAGAATATTTGCCAAGTAATGTGGTGCACCTAACGCCATATCGCGCATTTTGTTGAAAGCAGATTTCACTTCAGTCATTTGAGTTGATAAATCTTTCTGTAGGTTGTTCCAAATTTCGACATCTACTGAAATCGTCTTGTCATCTCGTTGGGAGAGATCTAAAGCTCTTGCGATTGAATCCAGTCTTGCTAGCAAATGCAAAGAATTATTGGTAACTTGAATGTCGTTGCCAATTTGGTAAATGTCACTCTCAATCGCTTCTCGATGATTTTGGCAATTCTACACTAGTATTCCGCGATTTTCAATCAACGAATGATCGTACTGTATCACGAGTCGAGCTCCAGCGTACGACAATAGGCATGATCAATTTTTTACCTTTGGTTTATTTATACCACGCTGCTGGCAAATGTTTATTCCTGAAATATTTAACGACTTTAATGACGTGTTTAGTGATACCTTTAACTTCTACATATTCAGCAAGTAGATTTAACAAAAGTGCAGTACATCCATATTGGATAATATCAATGTTTTCTTGCATTTCCAACTTACGTCGCATCTTAGTGACGTTTCCAGTATTGTCCGTAACAAAACTGCGTACATTAACTCCGAAATCTTCTTCAGTCTTTTTGATTTATTGCTTAGCAACAGTTGTCAAATATTCGGCAGAATATGAATTACCTGACGTATCGACGAGCACGGAATCTCCTTCACCTGTTGTGATGCTACAACAAATAATCGATTCGTTGTGTATGTTCGACCAGCCATCTGAGGACATTGAAACGGTTTTTTCCGCACAGGAGCGCGCGCGACTTTTATGGACGAAATCGACGGGAAACGAACAGGTTCTATCGTCTGATTCGTCTGTTCATTCTCTATGCATTGATATACATTGATAAGGGACATAATGCCCTTATTTAAATAGGAATTGAGGTATAATTTGCCGGGAGTCGTATTGTGTTGATATATATCACAAAAAACCATTTGATATATATCGGATATATATCGGATACATATCATGATATATATCCATTGATATATATCCTCGAACCCTGATTAAAATTTAAAAAAATAGGATTTTTTCCCCAATGTTTTTTTAATTTAATGTCCTATAACTAGTGACATAATCGGAGTGGAGTGTTATTTCGATATTCGTGGGCAATCTTAGACAGTTTACCATAATCTGAGCTGAAAATTACTGTTATATTTGTTATATTTTATACAACAATGAAGCTACGGATGTTCGGAGAAAAGGTTCCCAACATCACAAATCCTGCCTCAAACTGTTGAGAGTCACTTACAAAAGCTTAGATTTGTGTATATTATGGTGCCATTGGATTCCTCGCGAATTAAGCGAAAAAAATATGGCATACCGGAATACCATTGGTTCTTCTTTGCTTTCTCGACAGCTATACCTCAGCAAAAGTATATATGTTACAGTGAAACATCGAAATCTGGAGAAAGTCGACTTTCACCGGTGAATGTCAACATTCAAATAGTTGCTTGGTGTATGTTCGAAATATTTACTAAATACCCTTATTTCTGACTTACACCGGTAAATATCGACATTCACCATGCACTAATGGTGAATGTTCAACATTCACGGAGATTTATATTTTCTTCTCCGTAATTTAGTCGAAATAAAACGTCACAAGGGTCACGTAACTTTTTCGACTCTCTTTCTGAGAGGAGTGATCCAGAATTTAAAACACACAGTACATTCTAAATGAGAAAAGAAAATAATATTAATAAAAAAATTACTTAATTTTAAATACTTACTTAAATATTTATTTAGAACAAAAATACTAAATCGGCCCCCCTCACCCCTGTAAGTATGTGGAATTTTTCGGAACGTCTTAAAAATCAGTTCCACCCATCCTCTATCGATCCCCATTAACACTTTTGCTCTACTACTAAATTTGAAATTTCCCTATTGTAGTACTAGATTTTTTCTACATACTTTCATAACTTCCGTAAATTAAGTCCGATCGAGGAACGGTTTTCACTTTTACCACTGGACGGCCAATAGCTACAATTCGTAGAACAACTTTTTTTTTTTCCATTGGCGTCATTTTTTGGATAAACTTTTCGTCAGAAGTTTAGTACAAATTTTAAGGTGCATTTTTATCTCAATTTATTGCTTTTACGTTTTTCTCTATAAATCTGTCAAATATTAACCGATTTTAATGATTCAAAATTTTATTTGGAGTAGGGCGTGATGGTCCATCGTATGGTGTACCGCTCTATCTGCTATAATCATCGCTTCCGAGGGGGGGGGGGTGGATATCGTTTATCGATAATAACTCGGTATAGGGGCGTCCGATCGTTAAACTGAGTATGCAGTTCTACTCATCTAATTAGTAGCTATCTTTCATGCAAGAACACTTTTTTCCCCGGGGATATTTAGGGATGGTGAGTAGGTACCCCCGGCGAGGGGTAAGTGCCACCATGCCATGTCGCATATCATATGAAATGTATTGACGAGTACTATCGAGCTGTGTACCTCTTTTTCTTATTAAGCAACCTTCGTTCAAAGAAAGTTTTCAAATTACATGTCTGTACATATGTAGGTATGTATTAATTCATCCCCACCTCATAATTCGCCTAAATATAATCCGATTTCAAAAATTCCTTTTGATTATTTTGTGATTTTGTGAGACTATTTCACACCCCCTCCCTTTTAATCGAAAAACTTCATTTGGAAACTTTCTTCTACGAAATCCAGATAAATCCAATTTTTGAACTTTTTATGGATGCTCGCTTACTACAGGATTACCTATACAAAATTACAGCAACATAGGGTGTTATTTACCTATTTAAAAACAAATAAAACTGTCAGAATTTTTAAGGCGCACTTTAATCCATCTAGCGGCAGTTCTACGAAACTAACCTACAGGTCTCTTCTATCTCTGGCACTTTGTTTAAAGGCATTCGGCCCTTTGGTTTAGATTCGATAGCAATTTAAGTGCGACAACTCCCGCGAAAATTTCTACTTTTTATATTCACTGACTGAACCGTGATATTTTTATGAAACATTTTAGAAAATTTATTTTATTTAGAAACTCCTTGACATAAGCCGAAATACGCGTATCGGTAAAGAAAAAATGAATAAAACAATTGAAACAAGTATATAAAAAAGATTTTTTAATTTTTAATTTTCTACTTTTTCCCTATCAAAATTTCGTGATTTTTACTTTCACCCTTACCCCGGCATGTGGGTACTTTTTGAAACGTATTAGCGAGTACTATTGCATGGTTTTGTTTTTTTTTAATTAACTTCATTTTAACCCCTCTTTTCGACATTTTTTTCCTTATAATTCTTTAATTATAATTTTTCCGGGGTCCATAGTTTTTAGAAATGAGTAATGAGTACTTGGACATACCTTACGTTGTACTGGCTTAGGAAGGCAAGCGTTATGTATTGATGTGTAAATGTACGCTAGGTACCTTTCAGGAAATTGAGGGAGTGCATTCAGGTCGAAAAAGCGTCATATAGTTACAATGTTTTTCGAAGAACAATGAAGGAAGGGAAAAGTGCGTACATGGAAAATATTTTGATTTGTGCATTATTTTAGAAGAAAAAGTGGATTATGTTCACCTAAATGAAAAAGTTGATTGAAAAAAAAACACTACGAGATATCTCGTAAGCGGCACTCAGCACAGGAATTTTATTCACCGACGCCAGCTACGAGTTATCTCGTAGTGTTTTTTTTTTATTTTCAAAGTACAGTAAATCCCATCTCCATACTATATCTCTAACTTAATATTCTTAGATTTTGCTGAATTCCGTGTTTTCTTTAAAATATAATCTTGGCATCCAGGGCATGAGACTCTAAATTTTTCTGGCAGATATTCATATCAGCAGTAGTTTAGCTTTTACATCGGCTATAGTCACATTTGTAGTCAAATTGGCATTTTTGCTGCAAATGAAAAGTCATTTGGCTCCCGCTCGCGGTAGCCAACATTTTAATACATCCTAGGAGGGTTCTCATATTTTAAATCTTTTATGTAAAAAAAAAAAGAAAAAAAAAAAAGAAAAAGTTGTCTAATATTCAGCAAAAGTCCTTGTAGGTTAGAGGACCATTCAAAATATCTGGCTTTTCAGGATTTTAGCACTTTTCCCGATTGAAGTATACCCTACCTAAAAGTATGTAATTTTTCTCCCTTGAACGACATTTTTTAAAAAACGAGCGGAAAAATTCCTCAATTTACTCAAATCATTCAAATAAACAGTGAAAATCATAAAAAGTGGGTAAAATAAAACTGATTTGTAATACGGAAAAAACATTTTTTTACACAATTTCATCTAGATAGATTTTATCCGTTCATTTATTCTTTTTTTTTCAATTTTTGTCAACAAACATTTTTTTCCCATATAATATTTACCATGACCTAACCCTTTTCGCAAGCCCAAAAACCTAATATCACCTAGAAAATGAAGACCTAGCTGAATAAGGTGCTTTAATTTATGTCACTTAAACCCTATATGATTCGGTTTTGCGTGTTAACCATCCATCGACCTCTGTATATATACATCTAAAGCTAAAGGCTAATGCGGAAAACTTTTTTGAGTGTATAATGACCCGACCTCGCATAAATCTCAAAAGACTTGACATGGGCTCATTTTATTATTTTTTTTTATTTTTTTTATTAAATGCTCCGATATGGCATTATAATTCAGTACAAGCCTATTGAATTTTGACGGGGCCACAGAGTCGTTTATCAGACACACGCAACGCCACCCAAAACTATACACTATAAAAAGCGCCCTTTCGTGCTGACAGGTAAAGGTAAAAAAAACAAAGCATTGAATAAAGGTGAACTTTCGTTCTACTATTATATGAGCTATGTAGGCAGGTTGGAATGTAGGTATGGATATGTATATGTGCCTGAACAAAATTTCCCTTTATACCATACACAACAAACGATGCTCTAAAGTTCAATATTCCGCTGGTTGGCAGACCGAAACGATTTCCTTTTTTTTTTATTATTTATTTTTTTACATGATAATTATTATGACCAGGACTGTACCGGACAGAAAGTTTTTAATCCATTTTTTTTATATACATATTAAATTTATTAAATTTTTTAAAGGGTTCCCATTTTCCATACACAGCCCAATGTGGCATTGTTGTTGTTGTTATTGTTGAGTTAATCAGAAGAGGGAATAGGTTCAGGAAAAATTGAAGAACTTTCGTAGACGGATTTGGTGGAATTGCATTCATTCGAGGCAGAACGGCTGCGACAGAGCCAAGTAGATGGTGGAGTGAGTTGGGCTTTCAATTTTTGTGTTTTGTTTTTTGTAGTTTACAGTTTTGTATTCCCTTTATTTAGCCGTTTACTTTACTATTTATCTTTTAATAACTCAAAAGCTTATTTTCTGTCATGACACTGCCTCAAGTCCTGTCAAAATACTAAAGCAAGCACTACGTCTAACTTTGTCTAAAGATTCAACGAACTGAGAAGGACTTGTATAGAAATAAAAAGTTGAGTACAACAAGTATTTGTATACCATAATGCCTATATGACATGCACATATATATATGCATGTACATAATTTATATACATAAATCAGGCTGGGCACCCCGCCTACATGCATGAAGGAATGCTAGTCCTTTGCTCACCCTAGAAATTAAAGGAAATGTCAGGGGGAAAAAAAGGCAAAACAAAGCAAGAAATCCTTGATGAAAGTTTTTCATAATACGCCTTTGTACTGTAACAGTTGAGTCTTCCAGTGTTTAGCTATTTGTGAATGTTTTTTGTATGTTTGTTTTTTATTCAGGCAGGATTATGTGTAATTTTTTTTTTTTTTTTATTATAATTTTACAGATCTTTGCTTAGTGCATATTGTCCAACCATACTAATTGTGCTCCAATGGGATGCTGCATGGTTGTAGGAAATTTTATCTTCTATAAAAAGTAAATTAATTAAGTACACATTTGACAGTTGTCGTCTGCGCTTGCTTAGATAAATTTTTGTTTAACGTATCCCGGATAAAATTTTCGTTTATGTTTTAAAGTAAATTTTTTTTTATATGATCGTCGGTCGCCGGCCGTTATAGGGTTGAGATTTTGTGAGATTTCCTAAACCGATTTGCATTTTTTATTTTACTTTAAGGCAATTTTTAGTCAGATTGAATCAATCAGTTCGATGAGATATACTTGGGTAGCTAGGCCTACTTATGTAAGATGTACATATATATGGTTATATGCATGTATGTAAATAGGTAGAAAAATAATTTTTATTAATTTATTATATATAAATTGAATCAATACAATATACAGAATATTTTTACGGAGTTTTGATCATATATAGGACTACTAGACAAGTGCTCTTTACATATTGCGTTCAAAGTAGTCAGTTTAGCATATCACTTTTGTGCAGTGTTGGGCAAAATGTAATCTGATTAATGATTAACAATTACAATTAACCATGTAATCTGTAATCAGATTACTTTGTAACAGATTGCTAATGTAATCCATTTCCATAATTACATAATGTAATCGATTAACGTGTAATGTGATTACAAGTTAATCTGAATACACATTAATCGATTACAAGTTAATCCCACTACATGTTAATCTAATTAATGTGATTACATTTAAGACATTTAAGATATTTGTATTCTAATTCTAATCTGATTGATATGTAATCGAATACAATTTAATTAGATTACTTTGTAATTTGACTATACTGTAATGGAATTATTAATTAAATTACACTGCAATCAGATTACGCCCAACATTGCTTTTGTGTCAAAATTCAAATTATTCAATTGATTAATGATGTTATTTTTTATACAATATTTATTCAATACTAGAGGGAGACCAGCGTTGCGCGGCGATAATATAGCTGCCTGGATGGGTGGGGGTGGGGTGGTTATAGATGCATAATATCTAAGACTTCATCTGACCCAATCGTGCGATTCCGTACTGTACACAGAGAAAAATAATTTTCTAAAATCGAGAGAACGGTTTTCTTGTTCGCACTTATCTTAAACTAAGAAATGTTTTCTTAGAATAAGTCAAACTTGTTTTCAAATGAGAAGATTTTGCATCTTACATATAAAACTGTATTGCAATCTTTTGAGAGAAGCTCGCTTAAAACTGTTAATAGTTAAGCATCGATAACACTGTTGATTTTTCTAGAAATAATTTCAAGAAAACTTCCTTCTTTCAAGAAATATGTATGTTCTTTGATTAAGCTCTTAATAAGGGTTTTCTTATTAAGTGTTAGTGGTTGGAATTTATAGTTTCATTTGAACATTTGCTGAGTGCACATTGAGTAATGTTAGTATAATTTTTTGTGATTTATTCTGTGGTAATATTAATATTATTTTAACAATGACTAGTGACGACATCGATCTGGCATTGTTAATGGAAGATCCAAATAATGTCATATATTTCAACGAGATTGAGAGTTTACTTTGTAGTTGGAATATGTTGCATTTTTTTTTTTTTTTTTTGGTTTTGTTTTGTTTGTTTGATTCCAATTCAATAAAGAATTTTATTCAAAATTGAGTGCTTTTATTACATCGGTTTAAGTAAATACCCGTACACGTCAGAATTGTTTACTGCTTACCTCGTGAATTGCTTATTAAAAGTATATGTGGCATATTATCAAAGGCTTAAATTTTTTTTACGGATACGGTTTCAGCTGTTTCTGGAATTGTAATTTATACAGGAACACAAGAAAAGTTTGATATCCATTTCTTGTATAACCTATTCAAAAAATAAATAACTCATATTTGTTTAGTAAGCTAAATTATGAGATATGATATATGAATCCCCTTAATTCCCTTAATGTAGCCATTTCAATTCTATTTTCACCCATTGATCTCATTGTTAATCCTGAATTTTCTTTTAAAAGGTGCACATCCTTGTTCCAATTCGTATTCTTGTACGAAAAGCAAAGGCCGTGCTATTAAATAAATCCGTAATCAAGGTAACGTTGTGGGGTTGGTAACAGTTAATTACATCATCGATAAAAGCCCAATTAATAGTGCCCAATGGGAGAAGGAGGTATGTTAAGAACTTGATGAGGTCGCCAAGTGTTGTGGTATTTGTGGGATTTTTTCAGTTATCATTTTCTACTATCATAAATTAGTCGTGGAGGAAATTTGGAATTTTCGATTGAAATTATTTAAAAATGATACTATTTTATTGAAACCTTCAAACTAATTTTACTTGTAGGAATTGATCCTTGATGAAATTCGAAACTATATTAATTCGAATAGACCGGTAGAGCTGATTTATTTATAAGAGCAATCACTCTTACTTCAAGAAAATTATTGCTAAAATTATCAAATGAATTCAAATATAAATGTGAATCAAGATGTACTTGTTTCTTGGGCTAAGAGAATTGATGTCAAAATGTGGTTTTTGGGATACTTTTAAGAGAGAAATCATTCTTACTTCAAGAATCTTATTACTTAAGTTAAGAGCATAAAGCAATTGTTTTAAGCAGGTGTGTCTGTCATTCCAAGATATAGTCGTTTCTCGGATTGAGACAATTTATCTCATAATGTGATATTTGATAAATGCAATGTTAGAAGAATCTTTTTTTTTTCAAAATAAGAAAAAAAATCCTTGGCCGTTTTTTATTGCAAATTTTGCTTATTTGAATCGAGTTTTTCTTAAAAATAGCTAGTTTTTTCGTTCAGTGTAGGGTTTCACTATTTCACTCTATAACTGTGTAGCAACACCAAAAAGATTGCCCGATTTGCTCCACTTTTGGACCTGTATTTACAGTTTTTATGAAAACGCCGTGTAAAAAATATGAGCTCTCCACGTCGCTTAGTGGGACAGCGGCCCTTCAAAGTTGGCCATAAATCACAGGCATGATGAATGAATTCCTAAGTTGAATAATTCTTTTCAAGGGGGTGTTATTAAAGGTATATACGAATTATGAACATTTTCGAAAATATGAACTTGGAAATTTTAAGCGAATTTTATGATTTCAATATGATTGAATACAATCCAAAGTGTGTTACAGATTTTTGAATTTTTGTTTTGGAGAGGAAAATCTAAATATACTTTTTTTGTTGTTTTCACTTAATTCTTACACCTTTAGTGTTCGAAAATTTTCAAAATTAGATATTTTGTTTAACGAAAATTTGTATTTCTCGAAAATATATATTTTTTTTTTATATCATACGACATTATTTATTATTCGATATCAACACTTGGGTACTGCATTCTGGGCCTTACACGAGATTTAAAATCCAATTTGAAGCGTTATATTGGCGTTATATTGAAGCGCGTTAAGATGATCTTCAAATCCTTGAGATTTTCTTTAGGACATTTTGTGCTAGGCTTGATCTCTTCTCTCAAAAACATTATTTGGTCCTCAATTTAATTGTGCGCTTAGCTTCTCATAAAATCAAAAAAAAAAATTCTTTTCGCGTTATGAACATTGTATTGGGACTCATCCCCGAAAGTAATATTGGAATATTTGATCTTTATTAAAATTGACTAACTTTGAAAAAGCTCGACAACAGAGGTAAAGAGCAAATAAGAGCAGGCAGCAAAATGGGTTATGAAATATACAAACAATATGTCCATTAGAAAAACGAATAAACCAAATCCCGATCTGGGGCGGGACACAACTAATAATCTACATGCTTCTGAGAATTATTTAAAACAACTAATAATCAACGTCCATTTTATGTTGCAGTAATGATTTGAAACTACATACAGTTTTTTACTAAAATGATATTACAGACCTGAACTTAAAGGTTCCATAACGAAAGAGTGGAATATTTCAGAAATTAAATTCACAATAAATGCGCAAAAACAGGTAAACACAAATGAATAATAACACACGAATCACCTCCGCAAACAAATGGCTTCGACTGAGTCATCCTGGAGAGGAGCGGAACTGAGTTGACGACCGTACGCTGTTGGTTTATTGTGCGCAGGACAGTAAGATATGAAAAAATAATAAAAACAATCGCGTATGTGCTATTTAATTATTTGGTTTATAGCCAACTCTAAAAGTCAGGTGCATCGACGCATTCTCAGGCAGCTACCAAATATATAGTAAAAGCCCAAAATTTTGTATTACAATACCAAGAGAGGGTTGCCGAAAAAAAAATTAGCCAAATCGGTTCAGCCGTTCTCAAGTGATTACCAAAGAACAACGTTCCATTTTTATACCCTAGATGAAATCTATAGGGTGTACTAAGTTTGCCATTCCGTTTGTAACGCATGTAGGTAGAGACAAATGGATTGGACACGCCCGTACAAAATTAAAAGTTATTTTGATTACGTCCGTCCGTCCGTCCATCCGTGCGCACGATAACTCGAGAGCGCGCTCACTTAGAAAGCTGAAATTTTGTACACGGACATTAAAAAAAAAAGTAAAATTAAGTTCGAAAATGAGATAAATCGGGCAACTCCTTCGTGGGGTTGCCATACAAAAATTTCGTTTTCTACGATATATTTGGACACTACCTGAGAACACGTCGACATAGAAAGCTGAAATTTGGTACACTCTGTTTTCATACAAATAGCAAATAAAATTTCAAAAACGAACTAAATCGGGTAACCCCTTCTTGGCGTTGCCATATAAAAATTTTGGTTTTTTACATATACTTTGAAAACGATCAGTCCTAGACATTTTTATTGTACTAAAAACTTCTTCAGAATAAGAAATCCTATAAAATTGGTTATAATTATTTTTTCTGTCTGACGAGCCGTTCTAGAAATATATGCGAGAAACCAATGCAAGAAATCAAAATTGCTCAAATGGGTGACCATACGAAATTTCATACGTGCATTCATCTAGGGTATCATGAGAATTGGTCTTAGACCAATTCTTGCTTTTACACTTGTTATTTCTATAGAGTAGTAAATACATTGATTTTCACTCTGGATTGGTGGCTCTTTTCTATTCACTTCAGTTACATGTGTAGTATATGTAACTGTAAATTTCCATTCCTGACCGGTTTGAAGTACTCTCTTCCCTACTATACAGGTTGTTTCCTGGTGAGAGGTCCAAAGCGGGGATGATGATAGTAATCACCATGGCAAACAATAAATTGTATGGCAGGGTGGGGCTACTTAACAGTTTCGGAGTTACAGGGTGATTAATAAGATATGATGGTTTTTCAAAAAACACCCTGTATCTTAAAAAGTACAGGGTGTACGATTACCTTTACGATCTCATTGTGGACGTTATTTAAAAAAAATATATCGGCTAATCTCGGTATGACCTGAATATATCGTGAGACAATAACTCTTGAACGCATACAAATAGCACATAGGGTGTAATAGGTCAAATTAAAGAGGAGAATCCAAACTTTCCAATAATTGTAAAAGAAAAAAAAATGTTGAGCAGTTTTCTTTAGGTCAAGTAAAAAAAAGGTAAAAATCCGAAATTTTTATTTTAGACCGCTATAACTCGGGAGAGGAGAAGAGACGTGTACGAGGCTGAGCAGTTTTGGAAAATCTATGTCTAACGGTGACCGTACACCCTGTACTTCTGTATTCTACCTTCTGGGGTGTTTTGTGATAAGCTAGCATACTTCTTAATCATTTTGTAGCTTCTAAACGGTTGTCATATAGGTGCCTAGGTGTTTATTATCACCTCCCACCCTTTTAGACCTTTCATTTTTAGAAAAACAACACATCGAGAAGAATTCATTTTGGGTTTATGACAATTATTGCAACTGATTTAGTATGACATTGCAAGATTTTCCGAGCGGTAGGTATTTACTGAAAATAAATGTGTTTTTATATTTTCATTTAAAAAAAATTTCTGTACAGTTTTTATCATCATTTGCTGTACCGGTACCGGTTTGGCAAATTTATTCACGGACCCATTTACCTTTTTAAATGTTTTTTTAATAGAGTTTGTCATATTCACTTCTAATTTGTCATTTTTAATATCAACCCAGTATGAAATATATCCAAAGGTTATGGATAGGTTAAGTTTAGACAAGCAAAACATTGTCTGGATGGGGGAGTGGAAATTCTTCAGATATTTTGGTATATGTTTTTATAAATTATCCTGTATCTTCTGTATATAAACTTATATACATAATATAGGGTTTCCCAGGCTCATATGACTATATTTTTCCAAATGATTCCTCTCATCCAGACAAGTAACAAATTATATTACAGGAGAAACAGGGGAGGGGCGAAATATCACCCTACCGGGTTACAGGGTGATTAGTAAAATATTTTCTTTTTTTATTAAACACCCTATATATTGAAAAGTACATGGTATACGGCCTACTTTAAGACGGCATTGTATGCAGAAACTTAAAGTCTCTCCTATGAATGTTAAACCACCCACATATCCCTCTTCACTCCAGAGTTATGACGCTTCAAATTCAAAATTTCGGTTTTACATTTTTGTTTATTTGTATTTTTCAATTATTTGTTATAAATACCCCCACTAACTTACATTTTTGTTACAAAACTTTACAATTATGTTCTATCTGTGACAGGTTAAGGAGTTATTAGCTCTTAACCTATTCAGGTCATACCAAAATTTTACGATATTTTTTTAAAATGACGAGTTTTCAGTTACTAACTAAGGGAACAAATTATCTGTGATCTGAATAGGTTAAAAGCTAATCACTCCTTAATCGTCACAGATAGAACATATGTGAAATGAGGAGACAGACCCTGGTCTTCTTTAGATATTTTGGAACAAAAATTTATGTTAGCGGGGGTATTTAAAAAAAAAACGGAAAAAAAACAAAAAAAAATTAAAAACCGACATTTTGTATTTGAAGCGTCATATCTCTAGAGAGGAGCGGGGTATGGGGGTGGTTTAACATTCATAAAAAGACCTTAAGGTTCTGCATACAATGCCGTCTTAAAATAGGCCGTTTAAATGTGTGAATCATCGTAGTCCCCTTTAAATTTTCTGTTACTCCATTGAATCTCCATTTGGAGATTGAAGTTAGTCAGTTATTCATCACTAATTTCGTTCTTCTTTTCCTAAAAGTTAAGTAAGATAAGAATTCTAATAATTTTATTTGTGCCTGGAATGCATGTTTTAAATCTTTAAAATTTGCCGATTTTTGGTCTGCTGAGTCATATTAAAACAAAAAAATCAATTTTAGTTCCAATTATCACAGAGGCATAGTGGGGGTATTCACTCTTTAATATATCAGTGTATCCGATGTAAAAATACAACAAGAATTTACAAAAACGAGTGAACACACCCTTTAGCCTTTAGCTTACTTCGAAATGTAACAGGGTGATAAAATGGCCCCATAGGAGCTCTCCTCGACCCCGGAAAAAATTGAAAAAATCGTCAAGATTCCGAGGAGTCATAGTTATTAAAGAAAAAAAGAATTATGAAGATCCGGTTAAAAATAGCTGAGATAAAAACAAAATTACCTCAACAGAACGGCTTAAATTAAGGAAATGCCGGTTTTTCATGGCGTTTCTGACCGTTTTGGTCGTTTTCAAAGTTTTTATTTCTACTATTACTACTTATTTTTCAGTATAACGTCAGCGGATAGAATGAAGCCTGTTTTGTTTGGAATGCTTATTTCCAATTAGTTTTCCGCTTTTCCGCTCGGGCTGATAGTTTAGGAGAAAACTTAATAATAGTAGAACAACATCCTTTTACGACGGCTTTTTGCCGTGAGATGATGTAAAAATTTACAATTTCTCTTTACAGAATAACGGTGCTTCTGAGGATTTTTTTTTGTAAAGATGAAAAAGTTTTGTAATCGAAAAAAAATTGAAAAATAACTCATATGTAGCAATGGAGTATATGGGACCCAGATGAGGAAAAAATTTGAACTTCAGGAGGAAAAACTAATTGAGAAAATGTGTCGAATTGAAAATAAAAACATTCTAGTAGATGAGAATTTTGTTACCTTTAATTTCAATGTAAAATTTTTTCTCTAGGGGCATCTGTTATGTTGCAGAGTCCGACAAAGAGAAAAAGGGGCTTTCAGGTAAAATGTAAGAGGGTGGAAAAAATACACTACGAAGTATACCGGATTGAAAATTTAAAAACGCCATTCGATAGAGCTCGGCGAGGGCTTTAATTAGACACCCCACATGCCATATTTGGGGCTTGAGGGGGTGGGGTAACAACCCCCACCCTAACTTTTTTTTCATAACTTTAATCCCTTCATCGAACTAAAGACGAATCCAAAGTTGGTTTTTTGTTCCGTCCCTCCCTCTCCCCGCAAAAAGGTTCTAATATTGAAAATAATTAAAGCAAATTTCTGAACTTCAAATACTATTATTAAGTAATTTAGGGGCGAAAAAGTAAATCGATTACACCAATTTGTTTTTGGTGATGTTTTATTAAGTTTTCCAGAAAGTTTCATGCTGTTTGATGCGCTATTACTTATGTTTTGGGTTTACAAATTTGCAATACCTTTTTTTGTGGCGGAGAACCGTGATGCGAGTAGATATGTAAATTGAACACCCTGCTAAATCAACCCAGTACCACCTAGAAAAAATATAAGTGCACCAGTCGATAATCCTCAAAAGGATCTAAGTACAACTATACAAGTCGGTTTACACTGCCAATTTGTGAATGTAAAAATACAAGACCCTTGTATTGCATTTTATATGCATAGGCCTTGTATTACTTTACTGGGTTGTAATCAAATACATCTTTTACAACGATACACTCTTTGATACAACATTGCGTGAATAACCCTAGTATATAGCTCATCTTAAAGAGACAAGTACAGTATTTCAGAGAAAATTATGTATAAAATGCCTTTTATAAGAAGAAGAAAAATATTAAGGATAATAAAAATTTCATTTATTCTTGAATATATCAAAATGCATCATCTCATCCTTACGAATAACTGCCTACATACATACATATACATATATACAATGCGATAGAATATTTTAATTCAAAAATTAGCATCAATTAGTGAAAAGAACAAAGATTCCTGACCTATATACATTCATTTGACATTTGAATTCAAATATTCAAAATGAGAGTAAATAAAATTAAAAAATTTTACATCAAAAGTAAAAAAAACAACAACAATAATTAAGTGTAAAATAAAATATAATTATTTTCTACCACATTCCTCTTATAATAAATTATTTATTTGAAATCTTCACCTTAAATGAAAATTTAAATCCTTAAAAACCGCAAGCAAATATCCCAATTAATTATAAAGCTCCATTAATAAATAATTCATAACCTAGTTTCATTTCTCTCAACTGAAACCACTCAACCAATTACAATTATTTCTCACAAATACTTACTTAATTGGGTTCTCACTTTTAATTACCAAAAACTTTGATAGGGCGAGCACTTGAACTTTATAATTATGACATCTCCACTTCTGTTGTGAATATTTTCAGCTTTAATTATCTCAACTTCATTGTGGATTGTGGAGCGGCGGGTGGTGGTTGCTTCTTGTCACGCAAATTCAAAATCTGTCACAATGAATATTCGTTTACGCATCGATAACCGCAAAGCCTTTCAGCTGTCAAACCCATGATCCGATTTTCTGTTCTCAAAAATGAAAATGGTAATACTTGCGAATATTCATAAATTTTGTGATGTTTTCAAAAAACAAAAACCGCATGCTTTAGGAATTGAGTCTTGAATCTTTTGTTCAATATATATTATTTAAGTAATAGGTACATATAATATAATTAAAGGAGATGCAGAGGTTCAGAGAGATTTGCCACAGAATAAATTCTCTATGGAATTTTGATATCTATTGAAATTCATATTCCCATCATCTAAAATTAGGACTGTCTCGAATAAATTCTATCGTTTCTATATTATATTTACATACGAAGGGCAGATAGACAACCACAAATTCCCTGTCGTAACATATCCACGAAAGGTGTATGTTTACACACAGTAATGAACCCTTCAGAGGTTCGTGGAATCCTCATCGTTTAAGGTACTGCAGACACACACACACACACATCTGAACTTATTCTTATCACGAAACATAAACCTACCTCGTGCCATATAAGTTCCAGAGCAGAATAATTGAAGTAAATATTTCCACATGCGAGGACATATCCAAATTTCAAATTAGTACTGTTTACGTAAGTGAAACATATACCTATATCAGGTGTATGCAGAGCTCCAACAACCCATGTAATGCGTACTTACAATATATGTAGGTATGTACATATATCGCATCTACTCTTTCCCCTACAGAATACCACCAATTCTGACGATGAACACGTATATAGGTCTCTTTCAAGTGTGTGGGAAATTTTATTTCTTCTAAGTGAATATTCTCGTTCGTCGTTCATTCATGTCCTCTTCCCGGGTGGCGCTGGCTGCTGTAATGGAGCTTTCTTGTAAATTAAAATTAAAATAATAAAATTTGAATAATTGATATGAGTGAAGGTAATTAAAAGGCACCCGGCAGTATAGAGAATGCCGCCGAAAATAATTAACGTCGTCTTCATGTCAGGTGCACTTCATTTATTATAGAGTTGTGCTGGTTTTTGTATTCGACACGCATCGTTGCGTTGCGTGAATTAAAGATGCGTGTGACGTTCGCGGTTAATGAGTGATTTCTTTTGTGTTTTTTTATTTATACGCGCGTCTTGGGGTGGAGGGGGACTTATAGACCTTTTATTTAATCTTAACATGTAGAAAACATGTACTTAATGCGACAGGAGTTGAATTTATTAACACGAATTCTTTTAAGGAATTTTTTTTTACGTATACTTAGGTACTATCGAAAGTGTTCGATTTTATATTTCAATTTCAAGGTTATGTTGTGATATACCTACATCTAATTATGTATGCATGTGCTTACCTGTATAGATATGTATATAGATTTGGACAAATGAGATTATTCCCCCGATTACCTCCATACTGGTTTAGATGTGTATTTTACTGGTGCTAAATGGCTGAAACTATGGTCCTTGTTGCAAAATAGTTTCAACATCATGTTTCAAGAAGAGAAAATTGAGAGCTACTAAAAGTTTTTCAAGTTTACTGTTGTTAAAAACTTGTTGACGAACAAAGTAAGGAGTCCTTTTAGACAGAGTATTTGAAGTTAGAGGAGCTATTAAATTAGGATAACGAAGAGATTTCAGAAATTTTTACTTAAGTGAGAAGGTAGATTTACATATTTTTGGTGTAAATTATATAATGGAATGATGCTCAACGAAGATGTACTATAGCTAAGAGGACAACTATGTGAGTAAATTAGTTTCCGTAAGAAAAAGTTGTGATAATATTTGGCAATTGACATAAGAAGTAAACGTCTGAATTTATACCTTGGACGTACGGAGTGTAAGTCTGTAATTAGGGATCTTGTAGCGTTCCAAATTTTATTGAAGCAAATAGCCGAATCCGCAACCTCCAGTCTCAAAACCGATCTCTAGTTAATACACATCACGCGATCGAAATTGCGAATATACGTAACTGTACCAATAGAGGCCTTACCAAAATTCGAAGATTGGCGAGGGCAGATCGAAAAATTCCGGCTCCTTCTTCTTGCAAAGTAGTCCGAGACTAAAGAATAGAAAAATCAAATAATTGTAAAGAAAATATTAAGTTTATTTAGCTAAAAATAAAAGTAATTAAATAAAGTGTGTAACAAGTAAACTAGTAAAAAAGAAACATAATAAAAAAGAAACAAGAAGAACTTATATAAAATTACAAGTTAATGGCTGTGCCGACCCCCTAAGAGTATGCGAATATGAAAACAACCACAGACTACGTATGACAAGCCAAGGATTTAATAAAAGTTGTTCAAGGAAGAAAGTTAAAAGGGAAAATAGACCACGTGGAAGCAAGCCCAACATCGAGTACTGCGGCGACCTGGCCAGGTATAGAGATAAGTAAAAATAAAAATAAAAGGAATTAATTGTTATATATTTATTAATTTTAGCCATTGCTTGATATTTATTTAATTAACTGTTTATTTATTTATTTACACATGCGCATGAATTCTAGTAATATGTCCTAAATACATAGACCTTAGAATTTAGTCAGTGATAGCATATAGCATATAGCATAAGCAAAATTAGAGTAGGAAATTAAAATTGCAAAAAAACAAAAAAAAAAACAAAAGAGAGATCAATTAAATAAACAAACATAAATAAAATCGTATGTGTAAAGTGTATAGTGTTTCAA
This sequence comes from Dioctria linearis, assembly GCA_963930735.1. NCBI lineage: Eukaryota > Metazoa > Arthropoda > Insecta > Diptera > Asilidae > Dioctria > Dioctria linearis. The sequence continues at coordinate 33,244,262 of OZ005742.1, read as the reverse complement.
AGAAAAAGGAGCAAGAATTCATCCCGAATCAAAGAACAAAATTACGCGCAAAGAACTTAAAATAGGGCAAAAGAGCCACCGATTTCATCATCCTGTGGACTAACGAATTGCTCTCATCCGGGTAAATTTGCCACAATGCAAAAAACAAAAAATACTACAATCTAATCAACATTACTCAACTCAAAAGCTAAAATTGGTCTACATAAAACCAGACCTGTAAAATTCCTTGTAAATCTAGTAAAATCTTTTAAGTACAAGTACAAGTCTCGGTACTGGTACTTAAAAATTTTCCAAGTACCTACAAGTTGCGATACTGGTACTTAAAAGTTTTCAAATACAAGAAATTTGCCGAGCAAAATGACAAATTTGACCAGAATATCGTGCGTAAAGCTTTGTGGCGGAATTTGCAACATGAAGGTGTCGGTGGAAGTAAAAGAAACAAAATTATTTGTGATTTAAAATCCGAAGACTTAATGTATTTTTCTCGTCTATCAGCTCTGCCCACAGTGGCAGTTAGTTGGGTGCTTCTTCCGTGGCGTCGACTTCAATGACCTTCTGAATGCTGTAAATTCAAGTCTGAGGCATTTGGGCCTAACAATATTCGACCTAGGTTCACTAGGCTTTTGTTTCCCTTTATTGGTAAATACATTTTTGCATATAGTTAACTCATGCTTTACGTCATTCTGTTTGCCAGCTGCCTGGAAGATGGCAAGAGTTCTTCCTATTGCAAAGATATCTTTCTCCTGAATGTCACCAGATGACTTCTGCCCAATAAGTTTATTATGTTTAAACAAAGTCTTAGGATAGCTATTATATAAGCAAGCAGACAGTCGAATTTGTCGAGGCCAATAATTTTCCTGCAGGTTTTCAATTGGGTTTTCGAACCTTTCTCAGCTGTGAGATTGTAGTTCTGAAAGTGACCTCTGATTTGAGAAAGGCCTGGGATCAGGACAAGTTCAGTGTTTTGGTACTTCTGAACTTCTCGAATTTGTATTCTTTGCCAGAGACTTGTTTTTTTTTTTTTTAATTTTAGTAGTTCTGCCATTGCTCTGGTAAGGAATTTCTTGGCAGACCGGAGCCAACGAGTATATATTAATAAAAATTCATCCTCTGCACTGCTTTTACTTTGTGAGGTGCCTCAGGGTTCAATACTCGGACCTTTGCTATTCAGCTTGTTTATCAATGATCATCCAGATAAGATGTACAGATTCACTTATATGTCGATGATGTATAAATCTGTTTAAGCCAGCCATTGGTATTCTTTAAGACTGTATTGAACGTATGAATTGTGATTTGTAAAGAATTAACACCTGGGCCAAATGTAATCGTTTGATACGAAATTCTGCAAAGTCTGATTTTATTAAATTTTGCAATAACTATTTAATTTAAATTCTACCAGTGACTTTAAATAAAATTTTGCTGCCTATTGTAAGTACAGTTAAAACGCTTGGAGTTGTCTTGAATCAACACATGAAATGTTGTGATTACATTAAAGCCATGGTCAGCAAAGTTTATGAAGGCCTCCGATGTTTATGACTTTCATCGGGTCTGCTGTCAGTTAGCATGCGCTAAAGATTAATTAAAGCTTTTGTTTTGCCCCACTTCACCTATGTTAGAAATGTGTTTCCCAAACTGGATAGCGTTTGTGCCAGGAAAGTCACAGTAGCATTCAACGACTGTATTCGGTTTGTTTTTGAACTGCGAAGATTTGACCATATGTTTCGCCTTTCCTTTCGCGTTTGCTCTGATCCTCCTTGGCTACGTATTTGAAAAGGCGAGCTTTGTTTTTCTTATATTCTCTACTTAACTCGAACAAACCAGGGTAATTACTTATTTCAAATTTCAAATTACAACGTCACAACGTTACAGGAACATATTGATTTCATTAGTCCTGCATGCAACGCTCTTCTCTTGTTCACACAGCTCGTTTATGGAATAATCTTCCTTTAAATGTCCAGAGTGGTGGCACTCTCTGTTTTTTTTAAGAAATGCCTTGATATACATAACGTAACACTATTTTTTTCTTCATTTCCTAGTAGTGTATGTTGTACAATATTTTCAATTGAATTTAACTTCTTTAATTAATAACAATTTCTTTGGATTTCCTTTACCCTTTTTACTTCTTATTTTACGTAGTTTCTTTTCTATCACCGCTTTATTTAACGTACAAGAAAAGATGTGAGCTCTTGTGTACAATAACCGTAAATAAATATATATATTATTTTTAAATCCAGGTACTAGTACTGGTACGTGGTGGTAAGTCCCACATATCAACTTATAAGTACCTACCCAGTGGGAATGGAAGCGCTCAAAGACGAATGCAGGAGCGCTCCTTTGGAAGCTTATGACGCTTCCCCACCGTATCCTTGTTCTTATCGTTTTAACGTGAGCATGTCCGCAGAGGGAAGCGCTCAGTTGCAGATTCTTGGGACGCGTTCTTGGAGCGCTTGTAGGGTGGCACTTTTGGAGCGCTTGCAGAATAGCATTCTTGGAGCGCTTGTAGGGTAGGCGCAGCAGTTTTGAAGCGGTTGTGGGGAATATAGAGGGAATCATTTTTATTTTGAATGTGCTGCATTTTATTTTAAATTAAATTAAATTTCAATTAACCGCACACTTCAACTGCTTTCAGATGCATATGAGTCATCTGGTCGCAACAAAAATCGAATAAGCCTAAACTCAGAGAAGAGATCTGCTTCCACAAAGATTCCTTTGGCTATGGTAAGAGAGCACTTCGAAAAAAGCTATTTTCTGATTTTGCTGAAGAAGCGCTGCCCTTTACAAGCGCTTGACATATCTCCCGCTGGATAAGTATGCACTAATACCACAATACCGCCAAGTAAATACTTAAGTTCACTTTTCAAATGTCGCATAATGATTGCATTTGTGGAGCATTTACAAAACCTGCAAATGATAATAAACGCTACATAGGTGCGGAGGAAGAGAAGGGGGTGTTGCACTTGACTGCCAACCTTTGTAACAAAGGATATCGATTTAGTATGTCAATTTCTGTCCTACTGTCACTCATATACAAATGTATACCTCTGTTGCAAAATTATAAATCTACCCAGAAATTTGAAGTTTTTTTTCTATTTTTCAATGGAAATTTGAAAAGTTTTGTTTAACAAAAGATTGCTAACACCAAAGAAAGAACTTACATTATGGCAACACTGTACGAAATTTCTGCTGTTGCACAATTATAAATCCTTCACTGCATCAACTTCCGGTGCCATCTTTAGTAATTGTGCTTCTGCAAACCATGTGAAGAGCACTAAAACATCCGGCGAGCTAAAATGAACCTGTTTCCACGATTGTTGCAGGTCACAAAGACGCCAGGATTAAATTCCAGAAGACAACGTCGGCATTGGTTGGACCTCGGTAGGTACGGAAATTTCAAAAAATTATTACGTCGATATTTTTCAATGGAAATTTGTGTTTAGTTTATTTTTTCAGATTAAAACAAATTCAATTTTGATGGTCCAGATAGGTTTAATGAATACTTTGGAAGGAACCACGATATTATTCTTGCCGTAATTACGGGGGTGGAAGTTTAATGGTTTTGGAGCGATTTCCGTTGATAAACCCTTTGAAATCCAATTCACTTCTACTTGTATGTATAGTGGAAATTACATCACTGTTCTCGGAAGCAGCTTAGTTAATTTTCTTGAGGAAAATCGACTCAAGAGCTGGGTGTTCCAGAAAAACAACATTCATAAAATTAGACAGACGATGGCATGGTTTCAAGTCGATTCGATAAAAATCTTAAAGATGGACAGCGTGCTTTCCAGACCCAAACACAATGGGAAATATTTTGTGGAATTTTATTTTAGTTTCGCGAGTTTACGTTGACCAATAGGGCAAATTGAATAGCCGGTACGGTTGGTAAAAAAAAACAATTTTAAGTAAGAACAGAAGAATTTTAGAAGTAGTGAAGGCAGAAAAAAACCAAATAAATTATTAACAATTATATAAAAGTGGGTTTTCATGTAATTTTACTAGTGGATTTATAATTTATAGTTATGCAAGCAGAAATTTGGAAATTCTCAGAAAATCTAAAAACTTTACAGTTGATGCAGTCTTACCATATTGTAAGTAATCCCAAATAACGAAATTGAGTGTTCTATTTTATTTTTTTTTAAGTCACTCACTTTCGCTATTTGGGACCTGTTGATGAGTCAAAACCAAGACTTGAAACTTGTCACCCAAAATATAATGAGTTGTGCGATGAAATAACAAATAAACATTTTTTCGCTTCTGCTATTATGCCGGAAAATAGAAAAAAATACCTTCTTGTACAAATATAAGTTTGCTGCTGTAAAAAAATACGACCAATTTTTATGATACCCTAGCTTAATGCCCGTATATAATTTCGTGCAAGTTTGACTGTTAGAGTGGGTTATTCGCATCTATTTCTAGAACGGTTCGTTGGACAGTAAAAATGATTATTACCAATTTCATAGGATTTTAATTATATTCTGAAGAACCTTGCAGTATACCTACAATAAAAACTTCTAGGACTGATCTTTTTCTCAGTATATACGTAAAAAACCGCGATTTTTATATGGCAACACCAAGAAGGGATTGCACGATTTAGTCCATTTTTGAAGCTTTATTTACTATTACATTATTATGAAAGAAAGTTGTACAAAATTTCAGCTCTCTACGTCGACAAGTTCTCAGGCAGTGTCCAAATATATAATAAAAAACGAAATTGTTGTATTGTATGCAGTGTTGCCACTCCGGCGTAGCCCGAAAGTGATTCACACGTGAAAAAATTCTAAAAAAGCTTAAATTCTTATATAAATATAACTTAAAAAAATTATTTTTCATAATTTATCTGCATAAAGATTGCTTACAAATATTTCAGTTGGGTCGAAATATGTAAAGTTGGTTTCGTTACTACCGTAATAAATTTAAAACCAAAAAAAAAAGAATAATCCAAATTCGACATATGTCTAAAAGTAATAATAATCTCCCCCTCTAACAATTGTTTTATTATATAAATCAGCCGGAAATGTAAGTGAAACTCTATACCGTAGTCAAATAGTCAAAATATTTGGGTGGTATGCCTGTAGCCACACGTTGCCCAAAGTATGCAATAGGTATGAGTGTAGCCAAAGTGGCAGCACTGATTATATGTCACCCCTACGAAAGTGTTACCCGATTTGTCCCATTTTCGAACTGAAAGTGGCCGAAGCGCACAAAAAAGAAATATAGTGAATAAATGAAAATTTAAAATATGTATGAAGAAGGGTGGTCTACGAATAGTTGACAACCGGCCAGCAATGGATAGTAGAAAATTGTGTGGTAGAAGATTTTTTATTAATTACTTTTTTTATGAATCAATCTAAAACTGAACGGTCACCTTATGATGATTATTTTAAATTTATTACAGCAGTTCGTTTCTGTAATTTAAGTTGAGTAAATTCTCTTATTCGATGATGTCAAGCAAGCTCAACATCCTTAACTCTACTAAACTGCATCGACAGTCGACAATGGAAGACAGTTAAATGTGTTTTTTGTTCTCGTTTTTTTCACAAGCGTTATGCCAAAGTAGATGAAGCATTTTTTAAGCTAATTGAGTCAAGTGCTAACATTTGCTGGAAGTGCCCCGGTTGTGCTAATATGTCTCTCGATACACTGATTGACAAATTATCAGTTATGTCATGTGAACTTAATTCTTTAAAAAAACAATTTCTAAATGAAATAACTTCTTTAAAATTTGCTAGTAAATGATCGTAATAATGAGTCATCCAACAATCTTGGGGTGACCATTAACTCATCTGCAAGATTGAATGCTGCCCCATCAGTTAAATCTGTGTCATCGAATGATGCGAGTAAATCTGCTAACCCCAACCGTAATCCCAATACTGATCAAACGGCAGCAAGGTCATCATCAGCAGTACACGATTATGCATTATCATCATCTTCTGCTAACGCAAATGTTTGCTCAGCTGAAATAAATTCTGGCGGTAATAACTGGTACACAGTTCAAAATAAAAAGCGTAGGAATAAGAAAATTGTTGGATCTGCAGCCCCTGTGTCTGATTCCTTGTTATCAACAATATGAAATATTTGCATATTTCGCGTCTGCATCCTAGTACTACGGAAGACAGTATTATGAATTATGTTGCTGAAAAGACGGATATTAAGCCCGAATTACTTAAGTGTAAACGCCTTATCAAAAAAGACACCGACGTTAGTTCATTGCGTTTTACAACTTTCAAATTAGGTGTACCTGAGTACTTGATTCCTAAAATGCTCGATTCTGATATTTGGCCTTCAGGTGTTTACGTACGAAATTTTATAAAAATGTCAAAAAACTTGCCAGCAATAAATACTGCGAGTGTGTGTTGATTCTTTCTTTACCAAATCAAAGCAGTGAATTGGATCAATTATGCGTACGCATCATTAAATCACAGTTTGACTCATGACTCCTTGGATTTGTGTGTTAGTTATATACCTCCTGGGTCTACGCTGGATCATTATAAGGATCACGTCAATAATGTATCGGCTTTATTCTATAATCAAAATCATAATCAACTGTATAATCTCGGTGATTTTAACCTAAGTAGTGTAAAATGGAAGTTGAACGATGATGAAGGAATGTTAATTCCAATTAATGTAATATCTGAACGTGACCGATTTCTGATTGACAACCTGATAGGCTTAGATTTAGTTCAGGTAAATGATGTATGTAATAATTCTGGTAAATTCTTAGACTTGATTTTTTTAAGCAATGATATAATATATCGAATTGATGTAGTTGACTTTCCCCTCTCAACTTGTGATTTCCATCATAAAGCGATTAAATTAAATTTGACATTCTATGATTTTGCTAGACAGCTTGATGATCATTCTAGTTTTTCATTTAACTTTAATCGTGCTGACTATGACAATTTAAACACTTTCTTTTCTAATATTAACTGGTCTTTTTTATGTACATACTAATTTGCAGCAAGCCTACAGCAAATTTCTTGAAGTGGTTCATGACGGCTTATCTAAATTCGTTCCTATCAAACGTAAGCGTATAAATAAGCACCCGAAGTGGTTCAATAAAGGTCTTTCTAAATTGAAGAATGTTAAACTCAAGGCACGTAAGTTTTACAAATCTACTAATGATCCAAATAACTTAGAAAATTTCAAGCGATTGAGGAAAGAATATGAATTCTTACATAGATTCTTGTACAGACAATACGTGTGGTCAGTTGAGTCTAGCATAAAATACAATAGCAATGCTTTTTGGTCTTATATTAATAATATGCGTCAATCTTCAGGTTTCCCTAAGGTTTTAGAGTATAATGGTATTAAATCCCACGATTTACAAACTGGATGTGATCTATTTGCCGAGTATTTTAAGACTGTCTATGGTACCCATGCTGATTACTGCATCACTACTTGTTGTCAAATGCCAGTTACCTCTCCGTTGGACATCGGCTTCTTATCGGTTGAATATGATGATGTCTATCAGGCATTATGTAATCTTAATTTAAGTACTAAACAAGATACTAATTACCTATGTCCCTCGTTTTTAAAACACTGCGCAACATCGCTATCATCTCCTTTAACTGAAATTTTTAATCTATCCCTTCGGTTAGGAGTTTTTTTGTATGATTGGAAAATTTCTTTTATTACACTAATTTTTAAATCCGGGTTAAAACATGATATAAAGAATTATCGTGGAGTGTCTGTGATGAATAACGTTCCGAAATTATTAGATTCTATAATGAATACTAAAATTAGCTTTATTGTAAAGGAGTTAATAGTCTCCCAGCAGCATGGTTTTTGCTCTGGTAAGTCCTGTTCCACAAATTTGGCAATATTTTCAAATTTTGCGATTAGTTCTATTGAAGAAGGTGCCCAGGTAGATGTGGTCTATACTGATTTTGCTAAGGCATTCGATAGGGCTAATATTCCGCTTCTAGTTTTTAAATTGCAATGTATTGGCTTTCATTCATCTATCTTGAAATGGGTTGAAGCAATATGTGAAAATTGGCAATCATCTCCGTTACTTTTGGTGTTCCTCAAGGCAGTCATTTAGGACCCTTACTTTTTTTGCTCTTCATTAATGACATAGTTAGGAATTTTTACTTCGCGAATTATTTAATTTTTGCTAATGATCTTAAACTTTATACAAGACTCGATTCCTTGAACGATTGCTTCTCACTTCAAGCTGATCTTAAGCGGTTATTTACATGGTGCTCCATGAATAAATTAGAAGTAAATGTTTCCAAATGCAAAATTATGAGTTTCACTAGAAAATTCGTCATATTTTGCTTTAATTACACGATCATTGATATTCTCATTCCAAGAGTTTCAGAGGTCAAAGACGTAGGAGTAATATTTGATCCAAAACTATCGCTTCACATGTTTCACACTTAAAGTTCTGTATTATTCGCTTTTAAGATCTGTTCTTGAATACACGTCTGTCATTTGGTGCCCCTTTTATGATGTTCACATTAATCGTATCGAATCTGTACAAAAATCGTTTACTAGTTTTGCTTTATACAAATTAAATTATAATCGTGACAATATGCCACGTTACCGTGTAAGATGCTTGCTTTTGGGTTTATCAACTCTTCAGTTCAGACGTGAAGTGAACTGTGCTACTTTTGTAAGAGATATTTTATCTTATAGAAATAATTCCAATTCGTTCACGAAATTTGCTGTATGCTCCACAGCATAGAACAAACTATGGCACCCTATGGAACCTATTTCAAATTGTATTTTACTCTTTAATTCATTTTCTGCATTTATTGATTTTACAATGCCTAGGAAAATATTTAAATCACCTCTTTATGAGAATGCTAGTCGCTTAGTTTAATTTTTTAATTATTATCATCAAGCAAATTTTATTTAGAAATTATTGTTTTGCTTATAAATATGCTCATTAATAATTTTGTACTTTGTAAATCAAATGTGCTAGTCTGTAAGATAATCTTATCGATAGACATATGAATAAATTAATAAATAAATAAATAAATAAACTAATTGAGTTTATTGATATCTGTATATACTAGTTGAGAAAGATGTGGAGAGTTGTTTGACATTGGAAGGAATCTTCGATTTTGAAACAGAAATTGAAAAAGAAGAAATTTTAAAGCCTGCTCTTTTATTGCATGCTGTCATTATTGGTTATTCACAATAATTTTTTGAAAAGTTTTTTGAAGTATAAGTGAAAATTATATTAAGTCTGTCTGTTTACTCGAAAGTTTTTACTCCGTGTAAAAACTTTTACACATTTTTACTCACAAAATGTCTGTTAACTTTTAGCTAGTAAAAATCGAGTAAATTTATACGTTTCCCCTCTTGCACAAAGTTGCACATTTTTATTCATGATTAAGAGGATGTGTAACTTCGATATGCAATCAACTGACTGTCAAAAGCATTATATTTGAGGTTAAGCCAGTTGTTGTGTTATCGAATGAATGTCAAAATGATAATCTAATGAGTTAAGATTTTTAAAAAAATATTAACGAGGGGGAACTTTTTAAAACATATTTCAAATTAATTAATTGTTGTCTGTTTTAGACAGAAATCGTAGCAGCCAAATTTTTGACACATTGCAAGCTGAACAAAATTTACTCAAGAATTGTCTGGTAACTTTTCCTGCGTTATCCCCTCTACTGTATAAAAGTTTTTACTTGATTTTTACTCAAAGATTTTTGCTCAAAAGTAAACAGACAGACCTATTGTGTTTAATTTGTACATGTATCAAGAAAATATGGCCAATAAATTCGTGCTAATATATGGAAATATTTACGACCGAAGAAATATTCTAAGGATCCACCGGCGTAATTTAAGAGATGCAACCAATCCTTTTAACATCCCTGAAGCGAAATTTGTTGAGCTGTTTCCGGTTTACCAAAGAAGGAGCAAGAGGAATTACTTAACGAATTAAGTCCACATATGAAAAATGCAATTAGAAGAATATATTTTCCCAAAAATATAAGGATGTGTGCTGCATTACATTATTATGCCACACCGGCTCCTTTTTAAGGGATTGTGGGCAAGATTTTATCTGCCCAATTAGCAAGACGATGATGTGCCGCATTGTTTATAAAATAACATATGTTCTGCAGGACAAACTTATGAAAAAGTATATAAAGTTTCCAACTACGCAGCAGAAACAAAATCAAATTAAAAGACGATAATTTCTATAATTCGGATTAAGTGAACCAAGTGAACCAAATGACGCATTTCAGATTTTATGACCCAACCGGTTTTCCTGGGGAGATTGGAGCATTAGACTGTACCCATGTTAAGATTAAGAAACCATCTTTGGAAGTCGAACACTGCTATATAAGTCGTAAAGGAATTCATTCGAAGAATGTTCAACTAATTTGTGATTTCGACCTGGAAATTTTCAACTGCTTATCTAGATTTGGTGGTAGGAGCCATGCCATGCTTTTATCTGGAATGCAACCGAAGCAATAGCATTTGTAGATCAAGAGTTTCTGAATAATGAACGTGAAGTGTGGCTGATCGGCGATTCCGGTTATCCACTGGAACCATGGTTAATGACGCCAATCAGTAATCCTAATACTGTAAAAACCAACAAAAATATACCGATGCCCATATTTCAGCTAGAAGCTGTGTAGGGAGATTGAATGGAGTCTTGAAAAAATTATGTGCATGCTTGTCTGGTAATCGTGGCACTTTAGTTAACCCTGCATTTGTGGGCTCTATCATAAATGCTTGCTGTACCCTTCACAATATTCGGCGAAAATATAATTTATACTTTACGCATAAAACAGATAATGGAGAAGCACAAATACAAAGCTCGTATTTAACACGGGCTGGGGTTATTAGAGAAAGAATAGTAAGGAATTACTTTAGTGCTTAATTGTGTTGCTTTTTCCTTTTGCTTTTTAACTAATAAATAGTTTATGAATTTCCTTCAACTCGGTTAAAAAATTTAACATATTTACATTCATTTTCTTTAATTCTTCTAACATCGCATTGTTCTGCTGGTCCACATACTTCTGCGCTTCTTCAAAGCAGTTTTTGAATGAGCTTACTGATTTTCCTTGAGGGGGTATTCTAGTGTAGAGGCCCGAATTTTAGGTGATTTTTGAAGTGCCGCAATCAACATTTTTCTATCCATTTTTTTATGAGTTATTTACTAACATAGCAAGAATACAGAAAAAAATTAAAAAATTAAAAAAGTTAAAAATTCAAAAAATTAGCAGCTGATGTAGTGGGGGGCCTCAAAAAATTGGCGCGTGATCATGCCCACGATTCCAACCCGCCTAGCAATCCGAAAAAAAAAAAAAATAAAAATAAAAAAGATTATTAGTCTAGAGTAATGTCGCTATGTCCGGAACTAGGGGAAAGTTGAAAAATTTTTTTTCACAAAATGGCCGCTGCAAAAAAAAAAAACAATTTTTGTACCACTTTTTTGACTTTTTCGAATTTTTTAAAAATAGTAAATATTGAAATTTTGGGATGCGGCTAGTTCCGGACATAGACAGGTCTATAAAGAAGACTCTCAAAAAAGTTTCAAGTAAATCAGTCCAGTAGAACTTGAGAAATCGTGGGCATCGTCTTGAAAAAGGCAGTTTCGAGAAAACCGCGTTTAAGGTGTAACACCACTGTAATTTTTTTGAAAAATCGTTTTTTTTTTATTGGCTTAAAAAATAGTTTAAGAAAATAGAATAAGAAAAAAAAAAGGTCCCGTGCGAGAAAATTTTTTTTTCCTTTGAAAATGGAGGTCGCCACCAAGCGCGTCAAACTTGCTCCGAAACATGTCCCGGGAAGATGGCTGTGGAGCCGCCATTTTGTTTTTTTTTCGCTGTCAAAAATTTATCAATAAAGTTCAATATATGCCCGATAATACTCTTAAAAGGTTTTTTTCAAACACCTTTAATTTTGCGAGAAAAAAATTCGTGAAAAAACCTTTTTTTTTAAGCCGTTATAGAGGCGTTACCCCTTAAAGTCCATACGTCCACGTGGTTTGGAAGTTAGAATTCAACTATTAGCAGCTGGATGCAAGTGAACACTAAATATAAAAGATACAAATTTGAAAAATCCTCTTATAGGCATATTCTTGAATAGTTAAACTTTGAAAATATGAAAACAAAAAAAAATCGATTTTTTCGAATTTCTAGACTAGAATACCCCCTTAAGGCGTTATTGCAGCTTGTCTGGTTTCTCCTGTTGAAACCGCCGTAGATGTTGGTTTCTCTTCCGGTTGTGATGGCTCCTCTATCATATTTGACAGCTGCTCTATGATGTTAGGCGTTTCCACTTCTACACCTGTTGTTGAGCCAGCATCAACAGAAAAGTTGACACAAGTCTGCAAATTGAAAAATTAATTTTGTGTTATATGTGCTTTCTTTTTACCGTTTTTTCATTAAATCCTGCTTCCGGATTAGCTGCACCTCCTTCAACTAAATCTTCAGAAAAAAAGTGAATAACTTCTTCATCCATTTTCTCTAAAGGTTTTGCTCCTTCGCTAGAAGAACGATATCCAGTATGGTTTGTTTGAAGTTTTAATAAAGTAATTGAAACCTACTCTTGTCCATTGTTCGGGGCTTTTCTTTCCACCACTCATTGAGGTTAACTCAGAAGCATCATTTTTCCAGCATAACTCGTGCTTGATATGCTACTACTTTTGGGAGTATATACTGTCCACGACCAACACTTCGGTTAGATTTCATTAAATCCAACAGTCTTAAGTTTTTGTTGCTTGGTTATCCTGCCTGGTGAATTTTTTCTGCTAATACAAAAATGTGAATTGTTTTTTTTTCTTGTATACCTATTTAAATAATGTATTGATATGTATATAATTTAACCCTTTACGAAATGCTTTTAATTAGCTGTAAAAGTGACTCACAGTAGAATATTAAGCCGCCATAAAAGTGACATTCAACATTACAAATAATTTTTTTAAAACGCCATCCAAAATTTTAATAAATATAATATACAGTTCAATAATTATGTAAATATTTTGCAAAGCTTAATAATAAATAAACATATTTTAACTTACACATGTTTCAGTTTCTCGATTCAAATTCATTTTCCGTTAATTTTTAATTTTTTCTCATTAATTTTCTCAACTGTCGTCCACAAACTCAATGACCAGAACTTTCCCGGAAATATTTGCAATTGATAGAGAACCGAACTCTAATCGCGGCATTACAGAAACACTTCTATGTAGTTGTCTATACATATGGTGAATAGAGTTCTGTACTAGGCATAATAGAGAATAGAGTACAGAATGAAGGGGAAGGAAATTAAAGCAATCTGCATATGGTATTTCGACACTTATCAATTAGCTTTATTAATATCTATACCCTAAAAAGAAACTCTCTCTTGCTTTAATATAGGCTGAAATTGTGGACATCACTTCCAAACCGTTTCTAAAATTTTCCCTTGTAGCTATTTTTCATTTTTGGAAATAAATAATAGTCAGAAGGGACCAGTTCTGGACTGGGCTGGAGGTCTGGTTGGGCATAATGGACTTGCAGCTGTCCCGTACAACAGTCCTGTAGACTTTTTCCAGCTCTGAACATGAATATAATTGATAATCGCGAAAAGCAGACTGTTGTAGCTTGGTTGCACTTATCACTAAACCAATAGCAATTTTTCTATTGCTTAGATCTGCTGTAAGAATACAGAATGTCAAGACTTATTACATATTACTAAACTCCAGAGTGCATCTCCCAAAAACAAAACAGATTGGTCCATTAATCTCCCTGATTGGGACTTTCCCAATCATGCATTTTTATAGTGCCAGAAAGAAAAACATATTCTCAATAACTGCCAACAAAATAAATAAAATTAAAACATTTTCCAAGTTAATAAAACACACAATGGTTGGAATGTATAGATAAGTACCTACCCATAGCGAAATTCTCATAAATTTGTACACTTCAGGCATCTGCTTAACTCCGCCTAGGTAGGTATTATACCTATGCATTACCCAGGAAATGGTCTCTTTAAGTAAATGTATTTTATAGCAATTTTTCTTCCATGCCACCACCATCTGTATACCTACCAGCAACGTTTTAAGGGGATTTTTGTAAGTTTAAGTGAGCGCACTAAATTTAATTTTCCTCCTCAGGCCTGATGCATTCTGTTGTCTTTCCACAGTCGGAAAACTTTGCTAAGAATAAATTTTAAGAATGGCTAAATTATATCCTTGGTATAGTCCTTCCGAAATTACTTTAATTGGGCATAATGGTTACGAAGGATAAGAGAATTTTGTTTGTTAAAAAGTTTTTCATTTATAATTTTTTATAACGATTATATACGAGAGAGAAATAATATTTAAACTGAAACAGTTTTTAGAGATTTTTTTTTTTAATGTAATTCGTGTTAAAAATATTGGATCCAATACATTTCCACCAAGAGATATCCAATGTTTTGGCAATTGTTGTTGCTTTCATTACGTACGCAACACTCCTCTCCGTGGCAGGTAATATGTAGGTAGCAAACTACTAAAGTTAATCGAAGGCTGTGGTCCTATACAGGGTGTCTCGTAAGTGGTGTGCTATGGATGGTTCAGCTTAACGAGCAAAATTGTATGGGTGGTGGGGGGAGATTAAAAATCGTAACGGTTTTCGAGATACTGGGACTTAATGGGATACCCCTATTGTCCTAAAGATCTGCAGTGGAACAGTTTCTGACCCGTTAACATTTTTGTTTAATTTATCACTGCGGCTCGGCAAATTTACAAAGTTATGGGAAAAGTCGTTTATTGTCGCAATTTTTAAGACCGATAAAAGGGCGCTTCTTACCAACTGTCGTCCCATTGTTAAATTGTCTTGTATTCCCAAACTGTTTGAAACTTCTTTATATGAATTCTTGTATTTTCATTGTTTTAGAGCTCTTAATCCTTATCAGAATGGTTTTATGAAGTGAAGGTCAACAACAACAAATTTGCTCTAGTTCACATCTATCTGTATCGAACCGTTTGAGCGTGGTTGCGAAACTCACTGTATTTATGCAGAATTCAGCAAAGCTTTTGACTCCACATTCTCTTCTGTTATTTAAACTGATATCCTTAGGTTTCCCAATTTGGTTGTTGAATTGGTTATCATTCTAACTTAAGGATCGCAAACTTAGGATCCAGTTCTGTTCTGCTTTGTCTGAAGAAATAACGGGTTACTCCGGTGTTCCACAGGGTAGTCACTTAAGGCCCGCTCTCTTCATATTATTCATAAATGATGTTTTCTATGTAGTTACCAAATCTTATTTGCTAATATTAGCAGATGATTAAAACTCTATAAATCTATCGATTCGCATTTTGATTGTCTCAAATTGCAGGAATCCCTGGGGCCGGATTCACTAACTCTCCACTCGGAATTCTGTAACTCGTGGAATTTGTATTGAGATTTACCAAACTCTCTATTCAACTCGGCAAAACTATCGGCTGTGTTAGTTGTGGAGAAGTAAGAAAAATATTTCTCAACTGACAGTTTTGTCTAATTTTATTGTCCTTTGTGAAGGTACCACTGTACCTAGGATTTTTAAATTGATTTATGTATTCACTGCATATCCTGACTATATTTACAAAAACAAATTATGGAAATCCTTGCAATACTTACCGAGAAATGAAGACTTTGGTGTCTCAAGGTACCCGCTAAAAATTGTAATTCACGCGAAAATGGTCAATTTGGTCGTCTTCCAGTACAGAAGAGATGCTATAAAATTATGCACGTCAAAGCTTGTATGTAGAATGAAATTGCTTCTACATTTTGTCCCCTAATTAGATATGTAATTAGTTTTTGATTCCGGTAAATAGTTTTGGAGATAACTGTAAAAGAAGTGAATCAGTCCTTCTTAAGTCGTGCAAAAATGGATATATTTTCAACTCATCATTATGAAGAACTGATAAGTCGTGGAAATTCACTTTTCAGTAGAAAAATTTTCGCAACAGAGTACTAATATGGATGTGAAATAAAGAACGGTAGAATTATATGCAAAATCTAGGAACTGGGGTGTATATGACAAAAGTGCAAAGAATCCGTCTTTCGGCGGTAAAAAGTCAGTTATGAAGTTAAAATGATAAAAAAATCTACACCACTCGATTACCCGTTTCTCCCTCTTTACCAAATATGACGTATTTTGGACAACCCCCAATGGGGGTGGTACGACCCCCCCATCCCCAAAAGCCCCTCCCTCAGAAATTGTTCACCTATATTTTTGTACTCTAGACTCTAAATCCGTAGGAAAAAACCGAAATGCTCTACGACCCTCGCACACAGAGTTATCCGTCTTTCAATATTTCGATACTTTTCACGTTTTCTTTAACTCCTCAAGTATGTTAGAGAATCTCGAATGGAGAGTTAGGGAGTTTTAACCGGGAAAAACGAAAATTCTTATCTCCCAAACTCCCAACTCTCCGACTTAGTGAATCCGGCCCGTGGGCAGACTTGTTGAATGGTGTACAAAGAGCTCTCTCTTTTTGAACATTGATAAATGTAAGCTAACCATTTGCTCTCGTAGGGGAGTTCCATCGAATGATGTCTATGTTATGAATGGGTTGTTACTTTCGAAAGTTGCTGAAATATCTGACTTTGGGGTATTGTGTGACTCTAAACTCACTCTTAACTTCCACATTGATCACATTATTGGTAGGGCGAACTCAATTATAAGTTTTGTAAAGAGCTGGGCAAAAGAACTTGATGATGTCTACATAAGACCTCCAGAGGTCGAGGTGATGCAATTTAGGGACTATAAAAATATTAATCTGCGAGATGTTTCTATCGAGTGTGATTCTTTAGATTGGTCTGCCCTATATAATACTTCCTCAACAGACGAACAAGCAAATATTCTGAACAGTCGAATAAAATATTTGTATGAGAGGCATGTTCCGCTGCAAAGAAAGCGCATTTTGGCCACTGGATGTCCATGGTTTTCTGCTGAAATATATACTCTCATTATTGAGAGAGAGTATCTCTATCGACTCCATCGTCGTGTGCTAAAACTAGTTACAGCAGGCAATTGTACAGACTGGCTAGAAATCGAGTTACTGCGGAAATCCGAAGGTCAAAGCGTTTGCATTTTACATCGAAACTGAACCCCAACTTGTCCCCAAGGATACTGTGGAAAAATCTTAACAGGGCCGGCATTAGTGGAAAGGAGTTTAGTCCTGTGCGCGAATTCAACCCGGATAACTTAACTTCACTTCCGTTCGCCCAGCTCAAGCTCAAGCAGATCTCTCTTATGACTCTTCTCCTTTAACTGAACATGAAATAACTTTCTCTTTCCGTTGTGTTGATGCAAGTGAGGTGTTAAGGGCTATCCATGCGATACGATCAGATGCGCAGGGAGGGGATGAAGTTTCTCCGCGATTCATTAAAATTGTTCTACCGTTCATAATTAGACATTTATTACATGTCTTTAATTCCTGCCTGACCGTCTCAACTTTTCCGCGCTTATGGAGAACTGCCACGGTGCTGGTACTTCCAAAAAAGATATCTCCCAAGGATATGAATGATCTGCGGCCGATTTGCATTTTGTGTTTTTTTTCTAAAGTTTTAGAAAAGTTGATGGCCGCGCAGATACAGGAGTACTTGGAGGATACGAACTTTCTCTCTGAGTAGCAGTCCGGTTTCCGTTCTCACCATAGCTGTGAATCAGCTGTAACTAAAAGTGACCAATGATATACGATGTTCACTTGATAAGGATCACATTAGCGTTCTTGTGCTCTTGGATTTTTTTTAGGCATTCGACATTATTAGTCATCATATGCTTTTGGATAAGTTGTCTTCAGATGTTGGCTTTTGTTCTTCTGCTGTTCAGCTAATCCGGAAATACCTTAACTGATAGGTGGCAGCAAGTTAAAGTGGAAAATACTTTATCTGGTCTTCTACCGCTCTATTGCGGAGTTCCTCAGGGATCAGTACTTGGACCTCTTTTGTTCAGTATATTTATTAACGACCTACCGGAAGTTATAAAGGATGCAAAAATTCATATGTATGCTGACGATGTTCAGATATACCTAGACAGGCCTATTGGGCTAATAGAGGATTGCTTTGCTCGCTTAAATGACGACCTCAAAAATATACACAAATGGTCAGTAAACAATCAGCTTAAGTTGAATTCATCAAAATCACAATATATGATAGTCCACAATAATAGTCTTCATACTGATGAACTTCCAGCAGCTGAGCTCAACGGAACTAATCTTACATTAG
This sequence comes from Dioctria linearis, assembly GCA_963930735.1. Classification (NCBI taxonomy): domain Eukaryota; kingdom Metazoa; phylum Arthropoda; class Insecta; order Diptera; family Asilidae; genus Dioctria; species Dioctria linearis. The sequence goes on along the minus strand of OZ005742.1, from coordinate 33,226,116 downwards.
TGAATAGAGTTAGAAATCTAGGCATAATTATCAACTCCAATATGAAGTGCTGTGATCATCTTAATGTTTCTATACGTAAGATTTATTATGGACTTCGGCGGCTTTGGCTGTCCGCCGTTTATTAAGCAAAGAAATGCGACTACGGCTTTTTAAAATTCTTCTTTTGCCACACTTCACGTTTGGTAGTTTAGTGTTTCCTAAGCTTGGCAGCACATATCGACGTAAGCTTGACGTTGCCTTCAACGACTGCATCAGATTTATCTTTGCCCTACGCAGATTCGACCATGTGTCACCCTATAAATTACAGCTTCTTGGTTGCTCACTGTCCACGTATCTCAACCTAAAAGCGCTTTACTTTTTAATCAATTTACTGCGCACGAACACCCCAAAATATTTGCTTGATAATATTCAGTTCTTTCAATCAGCCAGGAATCGAAATTTGGTCATGCCACGGTTTCGCAGAGCCATCTTTGAGGATTCTTACTATGTTCAGATCTTTCGTTTATGGAATAACTTACCAGCTAATATTCAAAACGCCGGTTGCTTCGGCATATTCAAGGTGCCATTTTTCTATCTGGGCTGCTGCCCAGTGACCTAAGCTCCCTGAACGCCGGCAACAATTTCGATGTTTAGTTCTTTCATTCTTTTATTGTTTCTTTAAAAATTTAAAAAATTATTTTATTTATTATTATTTTTAACTTGATTTTAATAACTGTCTTTCTTTTCTTTGCATTTATTCTATTGTGTCTTTTTTTCTCTTTTATCTTTATAACATAGCTTGTTTATTCATTTATAGTTTAACATTTAGTTTTCGTGCCTTTTTTTTTTGGTTGTTCTACCTTAAGTTAGTATTTTATTTATTTATTAGTATATCTTTTATTTTTGTTTTTAGTATTTTATTATTCTTTTATTAGTTAATCTTTTTAATTTGCTTTTGTTTTTGATTTTTGATTTTCTTATTTACCAAATAACAATGTACTAAAAAAGACTGTAATATCTTGTGTACGTCTTTACATTAATAAATTCTAATTCTAATTCTAATATTAATAAGACTCAATTAAGAAAAATCCTCAATAATTGTTCTGAACTTTGGCTTTAATTTACATATTGTGTCCTGGGATCATTGTGTAGCTATAGGCATTTACGAAAATAAATAAATGAAATTTGGGTATGTTTTCATAGATCACCACCCTGTAACTCTCCACGTTAGACCCTATGATAATGATTTAAACTGTTATAGGTAGATAATAATCGTTGCACCTTTCTAATGCTGATAAATTTTCCCCATCATTCCTTCCGGTTTAAAATTATGACTCGACAAAGTTAAAAATTTTGTAATATTTTTATTTAACTACTCTTTTTATCAAAAAACTCGTCATCAAGGCCAACTGGGATTCATATTGAATTTAAGAAGCCCAAAAGCTTAGCTTTAATATTACCTATTACACTCTGTACCCAAAAAAGTGACGGTTTCCGCGTTTTTTTGCACATTTTCTTGAACATATTCATATAAAGGGTTTTCCAATAAGAGGTGTTATTTTGATATTCAAAGAAAAATACCATTTTTTGAGATAAATGATCGGATCTTTATTTCATTATAAAGAGGAAGGTATGCCGTTAATAATGGAAAATAATATCAGCCAAATGACCACCACGACCACGCCTACAGGAACATATCCTTTTCATGAAATTTTCCATAACAAAATCGCAAAGTGGCTGCCCTATGTCCTCGATAGCCTCACGAATTCCATCTTTGAGGTCTTGAATCGACGCTGGGCTGTTGGCGTAGACCTTCTCTTTCACGTGGCCCCAAAGGAAGAAGTCGCAAGGTGTTAAGTCACAAGATCTCGGTGGCCAATTGTGATCACCTCTTCGAGAGATAACACGGTCCGGAAACTTTTCCCGTAAAAGATCAATGGTTTCGTTGCTTGTATGGCACGTAGCGCCGTCTTGTTGAAAGTAAACGTTGTCCAGATCAATACCATCCAATTCCGGCCATAAAAAATCATTAATCATCTGTCGATAGCGCAATCCATTCACCGTAACTGTTGCTCCAGCCTCATTTTCGAAAAAGTAAGGTCCAATGACCCCGCGGGACCGTAAACCGCACCAAACAGTCACACGTTGAGGATAGAGAGGCTTTTCAACAATAACTCTTGGGTTTTCCGAGCCCCAGATGCGACAATTTTGCTTGTTGACGAAGCCATCGAGGTGGAAATGGGCCTTATCACTCAAGATGAGTTTTCGATGGAATTCCGGATCATTTTCATGCATTTCAAGGACCCAATCAGCAAAGACTCGACGTTGTTGATGATCGGCCGGCTTGAGTTCTTGTGTTAACTGAACTTTATAAGCCTTAAGACCCAAATCTTTATGCAAAATACGGTGTAATGACGTTTGTGGAATGCCTAATTCCAAAAAACGACGAGGAATGGACAAACCTGGGTTTTCTTCAACACTTTCGGCTACAGCAGCAATATTCTCGGCTGTTCTTGAGCGACGTGCACGGGTTTTATTCTTCACATCACTAACTTGTCCCGACAGCTCGAATTTTTCTACCAATTTCTGTATTGCGGTCCGACAAGGTGCTTCACGACGACCCAAAAATGTTCGAGTTTTACGAACCGTCTCTGCCACATTTTCCCCATTTTTATACCTTAGATGAAATCTAAAGGGGTATACCAAGTTTGTCATTCCGTTTGTAACACCTCGAAATAATGATGGTAGAGCAAAATGGATTGGACCCACGCATAAAATTAAAAGTTATTTTGATTTTTGCATGTCCGTCCGTCCGTGCGCACGATAACTCGAGAACGCGTACACTTAGAGAGCTGAAACTTTGTACACGGACTTTAAAAAAAAAAGTAAAATTAATTTCGAAAATGAGACAAATCGGGCAACTCCTTCGTGGGGTTGCCATACAAAAATTTCGTTTTCCGTTATATATTTGAACACTGCCTGAGAACGAGTCGCCGTAGAGAGCTGAAATTTGGTGCATGGTGTTTTCATTGTACTAGCAAATAAAATTTCAAAAAGGGACTAAATCGGGCAACCCATTCTTGGTGTTGCCATATAAAAAATTAGGTTTTTTCTGTATACTGTGAAAACGATCAGGCCAAGACATTTTTATTGTACTAAAAACTTCTTCAGAATATGAAATCCTATAAAATTGGTTATAATCATTTTTTCTGCCCGACGAACCGTTGTAGAAATATATGCGAAAAACCACTGCAAAAATCAAAATTGCTCAAATGGGTACCCATACGAAATTTCATACGGGCATTCATTTAGGGTATCATTAGAATTGGTCTTAGACCAATTCTAGCTTTTTCACTTGTTATAGTGAATTTTAATAATTTCAATGCGTTGTTGAATCGTGTATCGTATCATTTTTATTAATGGCGTAGTTTCTACTTGTCAAATGTCAAAACATGACAGCTCCAAAGGTGACATCTACCGAAATAGCGGGCTAATTAAAATAACACCTCTTATTGGAAAACTCTTTACTTGTCACCTTGCGTAGAAAGTTTTTTTTTTTCACACTTGCATTTCCTTTTGGGTAAATTGCATTCCTTCAGCCACTTTAGAAAATTTTATCAATTCAGTCAGAGTTTAGAGCGACTCATGATTTTTGCTGAAACTTCCGACATTGCTCCTGTATGGGTTTGTGTGTATCTACTATGTACATATCATCTACAATTCCACTCTGAAAACCAGGAATATATCCGCATTTTTGCCATATTTCTACAGACAAAAACTTATAAAAAACTCTGCCATCGGTATCGAATGTGTTTCAAACAACTGAGAAAACAAAAATCCAGCCTCAACTTGTTGTAAGATAAATGTCATCTAAACTAGTCATAGATTAGCATTTAGTACCTGTACGATGATGGTGAGATTGTGCTCATTTGAGCTCTAGATAAGCTATTGAGGTTGATCTCAACCATTCGAGATTTTTCATCATGATTAAACTATATTTTTTTTTGCCACTCCAAGTCATTGCTGCAAAAATTAAATGCAGTGTCATTGCTCATCTTTTAGCCATATGACCCAATATTAATATTTTAAATTACTTTATGATAAAACTCAAATTTGTCAACCATATGTCACCATCCACCATTTGGTGTCCCTTTTCAACACTCGTAATTCACGGACTACTGCTGCTGCATATGAATTTCTAAAAATCTGCGCTTCCAACACCTACTTAGCTTGAACTTTCGACCTGCATTATCGATGCATCACATGCTGTTTATGAAGTTTTTTTATGAAAAAGAAAATGTGTTAGAGATTTTATTTAAAAACTCTAAAAATATGTGACCAAATGGATAAATTCATTATGTACATATATTGTGCACAGATAAATTGCCATAGAGATGAAAATTGCCATAAATAGTGACCGGATCATGGCACTATCCATAGCGCCGATATAATGTCGCGTAGTGTAATTTGGGTCACGTATTAGAAATGAAATTTGCTTCAGGAAACGAGCAAACAAGAAAAGTTTCTCGGTTTGCTGAGGTCGGCAGGTGTACATAGAGAACATCTACCGGTAATCATGCACCTATAGTACCGACATATATATATGTACATATATACACCTGATAAAGGGAATTTTGCCTTTCTTCATTTCATTTCTACTGTACACTCCTGGATTCTATGTAGGTATATAGGTACTCCTGGATTATTGTTCTCATGGCACGTAAAATTCCTCGGCCCATATGTTTCCTTCTCTCCGTTGCATGTGACCTGAGAGCGCGATGATAAGATAGAACCATAGATATCACTGCTATTCTTAAACTTTATGCAAATTGTTCTACGGTTGGACACCAATTTCGTGTTTATTTACGTAGGTATAATTTACAGGACAGGAATCTGTATATGTGCTCATATATATCCATACATATAAAGTTATTATCGAGGAAGAAAGTTTTTGTGTGATAGGAAAAGGAATATTTCCCTGGAAGTCACAAATTCCTGTGGTGGATTTATTTTGAATTTATCAAATTATTACCAGAGACGTGTATAAATCATGTGGCCGCAAATTGTATTACTTGAGGTCTTTTTGAATAATTCTAAATAGAAAATGTATGTAAATGCAGTAATAGAAATGTGTGGGAATTTTCTTTCTTTGTATACTGATGAGAGAAAATACTTTAACGATTTTGGACGGTAGAGTTAGGAGCATTCATATTCAAAGTATCTCGTAATAGTAATAGGATAGCTCGAGGCAAACAAAAAAATTGTATGGCTTTATCGTGGTAGAATTCAATTTTGTGGAGTGAAGTAAAAAATCTACCCTAAATATGTTCATTGAACCTAATATTGAATTTTGAATTATTTGAATTTACAACTAGTTCAGTAGAATAGGTTAGCTACGTCTTTGTCTAATTCTTATAAAAGCTGAGTTTGTTGTGTAACGTCACTGGGTGACGAAGTCGAAACGAAGATTTGTATTCGGACAGGCCCTCAGGCCCGGTTCTAGTAGTTTTCTGTGTGTAGGCGAGATACGAAAAACAGTGAATATCTGAGCTTAATACATAAATTTATAATTTAATAAGAAAAATTAAACAAAAACAAAATAAATAACAATTCAGTTTATAAAAAATAAAAAAATAACAAAACAAATAATGATTAAAAGTGAATTTTTCTCGCTTTAATTCTCCAAAATCCTTAACCAAATCTTCCATATCTAATTGATGAGCAATTTCTTTTTCTATGGAAATCGTTGCTAGACCAACTAAACGATCTTGACACATTTGTGATCTCAGATATGATTTTATTATTTTCAGCTTTGAAAAACTTCTTTTAGCACTAGCAACTCTGACTGGTAACGTTAGCAGTATGCAAAGTGCTATCGACAGGTTTGGGGACTATGTACTTCAACAAATTTAGACGTGTAAATATATTTTAACACACTTTTTGGATCGCTTTTCCAAGTATCAAGTGATCTTCCTATAGCTTTAATTTTATCCCAAACTTCGACCACGTTGATGTCTGATTGGCCATCAGATGTAAGCGCTAACTGCAAGTCCTTACATTGTTTCAATAATTCGTCATCAGTAAATTTCTTACTGCCGATATTGTAAAGAAACCCAAATAACTCGATATATTCCGATAATTTGGTAAATCTTTCATTTGTTGTTTGAATTTCGATGTCCAATATTCGATTAAAAAAACATACTCTGAAGTTTAGTTCTGGTGCTACTATCGATTCATCACGACCTTCGTATAAAAATTGTCTACTCTTTCTGCGAACACGTACGGGTTCTTCCTCACAAAATCCTTCAAAAGTTTCAAGTTCAATTGCCAATTTTTTAGCTTTTTCAATCATTTCTGCAAATGCTTCATCAGAACGATAATCGTACAGAAAAGATTTGGTAGGGTTTAAATGCTCTAAAGTCAGAGACAAGTCTAAATGCTGTGATTACAGCATTTTGCTGACAATGTTAATTTGCAATAAAATGTCATATCAAAATAGCAAGGAACCAACAAATTTGAAGTTTGAAATATTTCTGGCTATTCCCTTAGATTCTACGCAACTTTTTACTTGTGGTGGACTTGTTAAAGTGTTGTCTTCAGCTATTTCAAGTAGGGCATCGTAAATTCCATCAATTTAAAAACGAAGCGCCCGAACGGCATCTTACCTACTTTCCCAACGAGTGGCACTGAACGGCTTTACAGTAATATCACGTACGTGTTTTAATAATACATTCCAATGGTGAGTTGATGCTGAGATAGAGTTATAAATGCATTGAATTAAATCAAAGAATGCGACAGTCTGAATACAACTATTATCTGCATCGTTCTATACCAAGCTGAGAGAGTGGGCACTACAAGGTACGAAAAAAGCTCGGGGATTTAGTTGACGAATTCTGGCTTCAACACCATTATACTTTCCGCGCACGTTGACTCCATTATCGTACCCTTGTCCCCTCATGTCATCAAGATTTACGCATAATTCCTGCAACTTATCGATTACAATTTTTGTCATATTTGCACCAGTTGTATCATATAATTCAAGAAAAGTTACGAAGTGTTCAGAAACTATAACTTCAGCTGTTTTTTCTGAAGATGGTTCAGTTGCACTGACAAACCTGAAAACAACTGTCATCTGCTCCTTGTGGTTTATATAATTGAATAGTACTTTGCTTTTTTTTAGTTTTGTTAAGACGTGATCTTTGAATTTATTGGGAAGCAATTCAACGATTTCATTTTGAATTGTTTTTCCGAGATATGTGGTGTGAATTTTACTTGTTGTTATTCGTCGAATATGTTCACTCATAATAGGATCATAATTTCCTAAGTATTCAATAAATTTCATAAAATTTCCGTTATCTGGCTCGAAAAGCTTTACACTGGTTCCTCTTAATGCTAGATTTTGTCCAGCAAGAGTCCTAATTAATGTTATTATTCTTTCAAGAACTTTTCGCCAATGTTGTGTTTCAGATTGAATTATTTTCTGATTAATGTCATCAATGTTAGTCCCTGATTTAAATCTCATCTCCTGGGCACTTGATGTTTCATGTCGTTTGATAATAACAGAAAGGTTTTTCCAATCTCGGAATCCGTCGTTCGATGACAAGGAAAATTTATTCAAACTGAATATCTTACAACAAAAGCAAAATACAGAGTCTTTTGTACTAGAGTATACAAGCCAAGTGCGTTTAATTTTATCACCGTTAGACATTCGGCGATAAAAATGAAAGCAGGAAAATTTTCTACCTTTTTCATCCTCGGGAAATGATATTATAGGCCAGTTTGCCGGATCATTAAAATTAAGAGACAAATTTTTCACTTTGATTTTCATTATTTTCCTTTTGCCCTATATCATCGACTTCTCAAAAAGTGCAACAAAGCATTCTTCTGTTTTCCAGAATTTGACTCACGTTGAAGCCTAGTATTTTTGGTATTGTGATCCGGACAAGCGTTGCCTCTTATTCCTATCCATTATATTGTATCGGTTAAATAATTTAAACTAAAACAAAAAATAAAGCATTTATATCCAATTATTTATATTTATTTAATTTACTTACCTGCTCAATTACAAGTTTAAATTATAATATATTAATATGATAATTAATATTGATTTTATGGTACACCATACACTTGAGAGCCAAGTATTTGTAAAACTTTGTAAAAATTTTTTTTTTAATGTTTCTTCTTCGACTTTTAAAAAAAATATGAAATATCCATAGCAACGCTTGTATATTTATGTAAAAAAATTACAATGTTCCCGGAAAACTCACCACCGCCTAAGCAAAATAATTTCGATATTTACAAAAAAAAAAAATAATAAGAAAAAAATATGAATGAAGTTACTTTGTTGCAATTATAATGGAGTAGAACAGAAGTTATTAAAAAAAAGAGATTTTATTTTTCTTGTTTAAATTGACAAAAAAAAAAAAATAGAAAAGTGCCGCCGTCGCCTACGCTTAAAACCGGGCCTGCAAGCCCTCATTATATTATTATACCCTAGATGACATCTATAGGGTATACTAAGTTTGTCATTCCGTTTGTAACACCTCGAAATAATGATGGTAGAGCTAAATGGATTGGACACCCACGCCGCATAATATTAAAAGTTATTTTGATTTTTGCATGTCCGTACGTCCGTCCGTGCGAACGATAACTCGAGAATGCATATACTTAGAGAACTGAAATTTTGTACACGGACTTTAAAAAAAAAAGTAAAATTCAATTCGAAAATGAGACAAATCGGGCAACTCCGTCGTGGGGTTGCCATATAAAAAATTCGTTTTCCGCTTTATATTTGGACACTGCCTGAGAATGCGTCGACGTAAAGAGTTGAAATTTCGTACGTGATGTTTTTACTACATTAGCAAATAAAATATCAAAAATGGACTAAATCAGGCAAGTCGTTCTTGGTGTTGCCATTTTAAAAAATTTAGGTTTTTTACGTATACTTTTAAAACGATCAGTCCAAAACATTTTTATTGTACTAAAAACTTCTGCAGAATACGAAATCCTATAAAATTTGTTATAATCATTTTTTCTGTGCGACAAACCGACAAACTTGAATAGATCGGTGACCATACGAAATTTATTACGGGCATTCATCTAGAGTATCATAAGAATTGGTCTTAGAGCAATTCTAGATTTTTATCTTGCTATGCTTAAGGTCGTATCATCTGAATTTCGTTGTCTTGAAGGCGTCACATTTTGATAATGTAATCCAGCAGAAGAGACCTCTCCCCCTGCCTTCCCTTTAAATATACGCTTCTGTTTACAAGGTATACCAAGTTTCTCATTCGGTTTGTAGCACGTAAAAATAATAATAGTCTAGCAAAATCAATTGGACAGTCACACATAAAACTTAAAAATTATTTTGATTTTTGCATGTACGTTACGATAACTCCAGAACACGTTGAGCATAGATAGCTGAAATATTATATATAATATAATTATAATATTTTAAAGAAAATGTTGTACTTAAGTTCGAAAATTAGATAAATCGAGTAGGGTTTCCATATACAAAAAAAAATCTTTTTCACTATATAATTTGGCACTATTGACTGAGAACGGATTGACACAAATAGTTGAAACCTTGTAAGTAATTCCGTAAAAAATAAGAAATATGATCTCAAATCTTATACATCCGGCAAGTGGTTCGTAGTATTGCCACAAAACAATTTCATTATTCACTATATATTTCGGCAAATATTGAAAACGCGTTGACGTAAAAAGCTGAAAAAATTACTATCCTCTTTGCGGAGTTTCCATACAAAAATTAAAATTTTTCACCTAGGTATAGAAAATAGTTCTTCGCGAAAAACCGCTTTAACGACTAAATTTTCACACAGGGTGGCTATATATAGACTATAAATAGGAGCAATCATTTTGAATACTGTAAGAATTATTCTTGGACCAATTGCAACTTCTTTCGTAGTTTTTTTTTCTAGTTGACTCAATTTAATTCGAAATATCGAAATAATCACGATTTACCAAATTTGTGGATTTTATAGACATGATCTTTGTATGCAGTAAAAACTCGCTTTAACGAAACTCAAGGGACCGAGCAATTTCTTTTTTTTATATAGAGTTTTCGTTATAAAGAATGAGTAAACAAAATATGTAGGTTCGTACGGGCAAAATAAAGCTTATTAGTTGAAAATGATAAGTGAATTTCAAAATTTGATTTGTATGTACATAGTTTGACTCATCCTTTACGCACCGAATCAGTCAATGGTCAGTTAAGGCTATAATCACAATAAACAAAAGAAGGGCACTATTAACACGTACTTGACTTAGATTTTTTGGCACAAGCTGCTAGTTTAGACGGCATAGTTTATATTGTGCTAAATTAACTTAAATTTGACAACATGGTACAATATGGTGATTTTACCGTAATTATTTTTTTCAGTGTATATGGGAACCCTTTGCCATTCTACGAATGAAGAAATATTTCCCTAATCTTTTTCATAGAATATGTCATCGAATTCAACAAGTCCAAAGCCTTCAGTTTATTATTTCTTCCTTGTACACAAAATGACAACCTCTTTTGGGGGTTTCTTTTGGTCCTTTTTTTTCATCTAAATCTATCGACATGTATGTCACAGCCTTTTTCTGAAAGATGGAAATATTTAGGAAAAAGTGAAAGAACTGAAAAAGGATTACATTTGTGGGTCTAGGGGTATGATAAGTCATTTTAAACTGAAATTTCTCAGCTCGAGGTGAAAAACTTATAAAAAAAAATTTGTCATATTTAAATTAATAAAACCGAAGAGCTAAAATTTCGAACTGTTAACTTTTTTGAACAATAGCTTTAAAACTGAAGAGAGTAGAGAAGAAAAATGTTGTTGAATATCGTTCAAAAGTTACAGGTTAATTTAGAAAATATAAAAAGAAAATGTCTAACTTTTCCTACCTTCTAATTGAATTTTCCAAATATATGTAGTAATTTTCCAGCCAAACAGAATTTATTAAATTCATCGCGAATTTAGTCAATATGAAATTGATCAAGTTTGCTGCTAAATCGCAGCTCTAAAATTGAGTGGAAAAAAACTCTTTTACAAACGAAAAGCATTAAAAAAAAATTCTATGCAAAATCAGGCGTTTCGTAGCAGGAGGTAGTCTATACTAATCAGTACGGTTTGATTCTTGCCTGCCGTATAAGCCAACGTGAACTGCCAAGTTGACCTCATATATGCACTTAAAAATAATTTTTAAGTGTGAATTATATATGAGGCGAAATACTACGTATTTACTTGAATGCCTAGCAAGATTTAGACCTATCGGGACTAACATTTTTTTAGATAGTTTTACTATGAAATAAATTCATTCGAATTTAGTCAATATTTTGTTGTTAGACGAGCGTGAAACGAGCTGTGGCCAGTGATGATGCCAACCACACTTCTGCATTGTTTCCTTCCGAGCTTTAAGAGAAAGTCAGAGAAATTCCTATTAGGCCCATCAAGTAAAAGTTTTGTACACCTGCAAGCGCTCAGATTCGCCCATAGTTCATGCGAAAATCCATTTTAATGAGAGACGTGATTACCTAGGTGGCAACGCCTACAGCGGGTTTCTGTCCAAGGAAGGGAGAACCAGAGCCAGACTGATCCCAGGAACCCACTGTTGTTGTGGATATACTGGTTATCCACAGACGTCCTGCAGTCTCTCAGTAATGGTAATAGTTAGGTCGGGAATACTTTTTTTCGTTTTTTTTTTCATTACGCAGACGCAAGACCTATAGTTTCTTTTTTGTATCCTAATAAAGTTTCTTTGGTTTATTCTAACCTTAAAGCCTACGTCTTAAAAATTCAGGAGAACATTTGCCTAATTCTCACTAATTTTGGTTGATCTTTCAGACTTCGGTTTCTTCTTATTTGTCCCTTTGATTCTTTAAAACTGATAATATAATATCATATAATATTTGACTACAATATACGCATACCTTATAGTAGTTGTAATGTGAATGGTATATGTATTTAAATTCATTGAAAAACGAAGACCTTTTTTATTGGATCAATAGATGAAGTTGAACGTAGCAAGTCAACTTCCAAATTAGCAAAAGAGTTTACAATCATATTTTCAAAATCATCACAAAGTCCATTTCATCAATTACCTTGCATACACATTTTTTTCAATCACTTGACACTATGCTTTTCTTCATTCTATTCATCCACCCACAAGATGATCTCCTCACTTCAGTGAAACTCATCAGCACATGTATGTTGTAAAAATTGAGCATAGAGTGTCACTTTGAAGTGGTGTAAAATATAGTGTAAATTTATTTTGCAAATATGTGTCAAGTGTAATTTTGAAATTTTTGTAATATAATTCGCATCATCACATTTAAAATACTCAAATCAAATGCAGATATGAAATTTTCTACAATTTCGGTGTAATTTTATATCTCGAAGATTCTTAAATGGTATCAAACTATCCGAAATTACATATTAAAAGTGCAATTTTACTTCGATTTCGATGTAATTGTTTTCATAGCCACTTCTCGACTCGAATTTCAAACTTGGATGAAGCGAAAAACTTTGAGTAATATTCCACTTAGTATACACTTTCCTTATGTATTTTTACATTAATGTGTTTAAAATTTATGTGTGTAAAATTACTCGCTTTACAACATCATACTCCCAATTTTTTACACTTTCCTCAAATACTTTTACAACATGTGTTTTGAGGGTAAGATTATTTATTTTATATTGTAATTTCCTTCTATTTGTGACTTCAATTTAATTCAAATTAATCAATGTAATTGCGTAAATAGATCAAATTATGTAAGAGTCTATATTTTCAGTCACAGAATCGAAAGAAAGCCATTTGCTTGTAATACTTATAATAAATAGGAAGTAAAATTATTTAATTATTTCTTAGGGTGCATACATTCATTATACCTTTCAGGGAAACTATGTTGTTCTACTATGCATCTGGTTACCCACAGGTGCTGGTAAATAGCTCTTTCCTAAGAATTATCAACGTCATTTCGGTCTGGGATGAAACGAACGGATCAAATATAGCTGCAGATAAATTTGAAATCTTAGGTACACATCTGCAGGAGACGAAAGTGTCAAGAATTTAGTTTTCAATCACGAAATCCTATACAAAAATAGCTTAGAGAATATACGGGGTGTGTAACTCTCGCATAATCTCAACTGGAATAGACAAGTTATCACGGAAGTCGAAGTTCAAAGGAAACAGAATAACTGACTCAGTGAAATTCAGATAAAATGCAGGACTGCAATTAACAACAGTTACGAAGGTAGCGAGGCAATTCATAGTGGGGGAAAGGTATACTCTAAAATTAACCATCTATAGTCACCTATTCAAGGGATACTCTCGGTACTTTACGGACCAATCCGATCTAAGGCTTTCAAATAGAAGCAGATTTTCCGCCGGCATTCTTCCGCAGAAAAATTAATGTTTTTTTTGTAACAATATTCACGATCCTAACTCCCCATATATAATATATAAATAAATAAATAAATAAATTTCCTTTATTAATTTACACAACTGAGTATATAGGTTAAACAAAAATAATGCGTATACTAATGACATAATTCAGAAAATAGTGTTAGGGAAAAAAAAAATAAACACAATACTAAAGCAGAAAGAAAAGTTAAAAAATAAGAAATTAAAAAAAAAAAACAAATTAAAACAAGGAAAATAAAAACTAATAATATAATAATTTATATATACTTACTAGAAAGAGTTAAAAAAAAAACACAAAAATGTAAGGACGCTTAAAATAGCTTAAGGTCTCCATCCTGAAACTCCGCAGACTTCGAAGTGACCGAACATGAACAGGGAGACTGTTCCAGACTCTGACTCCATAGACAAACAAAGTACGAGAACTACTATAGGGTCTTTCAAATTGAGTTTTTAAAAGTACGCGCCTGTGTAACACACTTCAAACATCGAACGCACCCATATTATATGTCATTTTGACACCTGAAGGTTTGCCATTTATAAAAATGGAGTCGTATACATTGGTGCTATGACGGCAGCTGACCCCATCATGTCAATTTCTCGACGTTCACAACAATTGGGACTGTATGGCGTATTATGCACAAAGATTTAGCGTTGAAGTCCTACTAAGTTCAATTGACACAAGATCATTCCATGCGTCGGGTCTTTGCCAATTGAATACTGGAACAAAACGACGATTTAAAAAAAAATCATCTTTTCGGACGAAGCACATTTCGAGATCGGTGGCTACGTTAATAAACAAAACTGCCGTATTTAGGGAGAGGAAAACTCTCGCGTGATCCAATAGAGGCGAACGCATCCACAAAATGTCACTGTTTGGTGTGCATTGTAGTCTAGTGGTGTGATTGGTTCGTACTTCTTCGAAAATGATGCTGGAAGGGCCATAACCGTTAACGGTACCAGATATCGCGACATGATCACAACTTTTTTATGGCCAAAACTGAAAAATATTGTTACTGAAGACATGTGGTTTCAACAAGGTGGGGCTACGTGTCATACAGCCAGAGAAACTTTGCAATTACTGCATACAAAGTTTCCAGACCGTGTTATTTCCAGATTCGGTGAGGTGAATCGGCCTTCAAGATCCTGTGGTTTGACATCGTTAGACTTCTTTCTCTGGGGCCATGTGAAAACACAGGTTTACAAGAATAATCCTCGAAACGTTGAAGCATTGAAAGCAGAAATTATTCGTGTTATTGGTGATATAGAGCCGCAACTATGCCAGAATGTAATTGAATATTTTGATAAAAGAATCAGGTACCTACTGTAGAGACGCAAGAGGTGGTCACATGAAAGATATCATTTTTAGATTATAAATGGCAAACATTGTATTAAGAAAAAAAAAATTTTTTTTTTCAGTCTCAATTCAAAATGTCTTTTAATTATTTACTTTTGAAAACTGAATTTGAAAGACCCAGTATATATGTGATATGAGAGAAATTCAATATTTTCCTTAAGGAATGCAACAAAATTATTATTGCTTATATTATGCACAATAACGCACATAAAAGCTAATCCAAGTATAGTAAGTGATTCAATTTACATCCAAAAATTTGTTTAATTACAGCTGATACATGATATTATCTCCTGTGGCATGCATTGAATTTCACTTTTAACTTTCTACGACTTGAGCTATCAATATTTATATATAAGAGAAAGATCTTGATTAAATTGAGAGATATAGGAAGCAGCATTAATTTTATATGTTAACAGGAATAATTGTACATCATCAGCAAATAGTATGATGGAAGAGTACTTAGGAACTAACACGATACCATTAAAGACCTAGTATTGATCCCTGATTGAAGAGGTAATATTTTTCGAGACCGCATTCAAGACAGTATTTACCCTCTACCCTGCCTACGGTGAGTTAAATAGGACCATATAAAGATCACTGCAGACTGATTAAAATTGAACTAAATCATACATTTTTGATAAAGAATATGAAAATTAACAGAATCGAAGGCCTTGGAAAAGTCCAACAAGCATAGTATTGTGTCATATCTCAGTTCAATATTTCGTCTAACATATTTATTAAGACGTAGCAGTATTGTGTTGGAACATGTGACGTAATCTCCATCTTTCTGAGGGACAACAAGACTTAAATAAAAATTCGACAGTCGCATTCCCATTTCAGTTATTTAATTATAATAAAATGATATTTATATATAATATAAAGGTATATAAAAGTAACAATTTAGTCGTAAATATAATTAAACTCGTATCCCTATTGAATGACAAAAATCTAACAAACCTATGCCTGTATCGCTACTTAACCCTATGTTCCTTCGTTTGAAGATCTTGGATACTACATTTCGTGTAGCGGCTTGCAACAATATAGAAGCAGCTCTTATTCTGGGTTCAGGTCGATCTGCTCGTTGACTTTCTTCAATTTCCACGTGGCGTCTCGGTCATGTACTATCAATCCCGCGTGGGTTCTTAGGAACTGGAACTCCGTCTTCCTAGCGATTACTTCGTTGGATCCACCAGGTAATTTTCCTCTTTACTCTTCACTAACCACAGAAAAGATATGGTCACCAAATGACTCGAAGAAATAAATTGGAATTATTTTACCTCTCTTCGCCGTCCTCTATTTATTTTAATCATTCGCAGCCGGGTTCTTCCTTCCACATTTACTTAATAATTCTCTGCTGCGATTCTACGACTTCGATTAAATCTACAGATACTTTTCCTCTCCGTACTTTTTCTCCGTTTTTATTTTTTTTTATTTTTTATTTATACTTTCTGCTTCATTCAACTTTACTGACTCCACTTTACCAACTCGTGACCCTTTCACCTTAACTTTACAATGACAATATGTCCTCCGGAAATCTTTAGGCTTGATGCTTCCTCTTTCGAAAATTCGAACCTGATCACGCTGCCTCCTCCGAAATTACGCCGTTTAAAGCTGCGCACACATCGACTACCTTCTGCCTACCCAATGACGGAACCTCTTTACTTACTCTGAATCGCTACTTCCCCTAATTCGCCTGCTATAGAGCTGCTAAGCTTTTCACTGATAACAAATCACTCTAATAATAATTGTGAGGATTAATTTTATAAATGCAGAACTCTGCTTAAATGCTAGGCGCCCTTCTAACTACCTTAGCTACTTATCTATTCTTCAACTACGCCTATGTTCACAGTGTTTAATGTAAAAACTGCTACTGTAGAATTCCTTAAATCCACTACCTAATCACATCTGGCATCTGGTTGACATTTCTTTATGACAATTATACTTGACAGTTCACAATCAATTTATTCATTCGGAAAAGTGCTTATACATTTAATGATTGGGTCTTTCACTCCGATTAACCAACCCCATAACCTACACATAGTATTAAACACCCTCACCCGCTACGGGGTAAACAAAGATAATGTCCCTGAGGAACTTCTCAAGCAGATCTACCTCAATCTCACGACTGAACACTCCAAAGATAGCTGGCTTATCTATGCCACTGACGCATCCTATTCAAAACCTTAAACGGGAATCAGTGCAATTGAGGCCTCGACTCTTCGCGCTCATACAAGCAAATACGACTGTTTTAGATCATCCACTTCGGGCGAACTCCTAGCTATACAACTGGTCATGAACCTTACCAGCACTTTATTGAGGTCCAAGATTATCATCCTCACTGACTCCAAGTCCGCTTGCACTACCATCCTAAACCCAAATGACTCCTACTACGCACACAACATATGCAACTTTACAAAATAGTGTGGCTTCCAGGGCACAAAGGTCTTCCTTTAAATGAACTGGCTGACACAAAGTCTAAAGAGGCTCTAGCCCTAGAAAGAATTTCGGAACAAAAAATCTCAATCAAAGACTCTCTTTCCATGATTAAAGAAAAATTACAATCTGCCTGGCACGACGAATTCTAGCCCAAAAGCCTTATCAAGGGTACCTTTTTTGCAAAAAATTTTCCCCTCCCCCATAAGCCCCCCTGGCACGAATGGTGCCTATCCTCTAAAGAAACCAAATTCCTGAATAGACTATTTTCTGGCCACAACTATGATGCTAATCTTTTCACAATTATAGGTAAATTTGACTTAGTCATGTGTCCTGATTGTGGCGTGCCAAACACCATCGAACATAGTCTAATCAGTTGTAAAATGTTGGACAACACGAGAAGCAAATACAACATACTAATGAATGCAACCACGTTAGAAGAAGTGCTTACTCCAATAAGCCAGGACAATCTCAAGCAGATTGTCAAATATGCCAGTGAGGCTGGACTTCTAGCCTGCTGACCTGATTTTGACGCACTACTCCTACAAACAGCCAACCTCATTATCCTTTCCACCTCCGCCCAACAATACATCTACTCTTTCCCTACTTCCATCCCACCATCCACTCTCAACACCCACTAATTTGACTCTCACTCTAATCGACACAGCATACACCTATGAGCCAAGCTAATTATCATCATCACCAATAATTTGACATACTATTTGGCGTTATACCTTGTAAGGTCGAGCCAGGAGAGGAGGAACTCCAGCTCCCACTCAGTGGAGTCCACAGTTCCAACTCTGAAACCAAGAGATGAAGAAGAAGAAGAAGAAATACATTTAATTTTTGTTTTAGTTAAAAGTTAGTTCAAATCCGCGTTTATTTGATGTGACGTGAGTGAAGCCACCCATAGAGTGGAGGGTTTGTGATACCCCAAGTGCTAATTACCATATGTGGTATAGTTTAAATTCTTTGATAAAATTCAGTTGATCTTACCCTTCGACGACGTGAGAGAAGTATTCCAATCGTGAAATTCATGCTTAAATCTACCGTTCCATTATATAATTCTAGGTAGACTTATTTATAGTTATTATTCATGCTTACGCTCTAAATTGATTCACTCTTTAAATGAATATATCTCAAGAACACCAACTTATCTTTCTACTCTTCACTTGTTCACTTATTTCTAGGTTACTACAACATTTGTTTCTTCTATTCTTTTGTTTATCCAATGTGAGCATCCGCCTATTTGAGCATGAGGGTCTTCCTTGGAGTGTTAAATTTCACGACTTCCTAGATCTCCCTGCTAAATGTGGACTGAGCGAGGCAACTAATCACTAATCTCATTGAGCTCCTCTTATTTACGCGAATTTTATTTCGATCATGGTGCATTAATCCCATTCTGTATTACCGCGACTGTTATCTACATAGGTATATGAAACGACCCCGTCCGTTATAAACTTCCGTATAATTCCTAATCTGCTCATAGAGTAACCTCTCTAGAGCCTTAGATAGTACTGGAAGGATATTTATAGGTCTAAAGTCCTTCGGCGCAGAGGGTTTACTTCTTCATCTTCTTCTTCTTTGTAATTTTCAACTGGGACAGAGAAGTTGATGTTGTAATGGCCATGTTAAAAATATATACCATTGGTCTAATTAGAAAAGGCAAGATGAGCTTAAGGAACCGTATATCAATAGCTGTATTCTTTTGTGTACCTTGTTCTAGAGCAAGGCCGCCCAACTATTTTTCCACGTGGGCCATATTTTCAATTCATTACCGATTGACGGGCCAAAAACAAAAAAAAAACAACCAATCAAGCTCACGACTGTAAATCTAAGCATTGTAGGTAAGTGGTAGGTAGGTTCTCTCATATCTTGGCAATCAAGATATTTTAAAGATGTATAGGAACAGTCAGAGTCATGTTCAAACTACGGAACTATCCTATCCTAATTTTATTAACATGTGAAAGGCCGAGTGTGTGAAATAATAAAACAATCACGCTGTTAAGTACATATACAGGGTGTTCCGTAAATGTCTTTAATCCTTTAAGGGGATGAAAGTAGAGGTCATTTGGGTCAAAAAAGTCTAGATACTTTTATATCGGACTCCGCTGGGTTTTCGAGTAAATCGATAATATCGATTTTCGAGATTTTGCATACCTCTTCAGAGTAATTTCGTTATAAGTTCTATTGTAGGTACTGGATTGTGACGATCAAACCTTTATTTAAAAGAAGACATATTGGCCCTTTTATGAATGTATAATAAGTTATAATTGTGCCTTCAATTATTTAAAAAAAAGCAGTTTTCTCTAGAATTTTTTATTTCACCAAAATTTTTGTCGCGCTTCAGTGTACATTTATTCGAAATATCACCATTGCACTAACTTGGCAAAACCATGAAAAAATTTGCGCATTATGTCTCCTTTCCAAAATGACCTCCCTAAGTGCTATCAACAATAACAATCAAAAATTATAAGCAAACATTTGGAAGATGTGCCCATCGAGGTAATCTTCAGTTTTTTCGTAGGATTCTATCTCCTCCTACAGTTTTTAACCTACGACAACCATTTATATGTCATTATACGGGAATCTGAACTGGCTATTAGATAGGGTACATTTTGATTTCGAATTTCGAAAATTGAGGGGGTAATTTCGAAAAAACACTTTTTTACGAAACTTGATATTTACGTAGATTTCGTTATTCCGCATCTTCATTTTTGCGGGATGGGGGCGGGAGTTCAAAGTTTCAACTTTAAGCGGCTACATTTGAATAAAAACCACAAAAAATGTTTTTCCATTTATGAATTTAGGACTTACTTGCTAGAACAATGCTTGGTTGAGAAAATATAGCCGCTTAAAGTTGAAACTTTGAACTCCCGCCCATCCCAGAGCTTGCCCCTCCCGCAAAAATTAAGATGCGGAATAACGAAATCTACGTAAATATCCAGTTTGGTAAAAAAGTGTTTTTTCGAAATTACCCCCTCCATTTTCGAAATTCGAAATCGAAAAGTACCCTATCTTATAGCCAGTTCAGATTCCCATACAATGACATATAAATGGTTGTCGTACGCTAAAAACTGTAGGAGGAGATAGAATCCTACGAAAAAACTGAAGATTACCTCGATGGGCACATCTTCCAAATGTTTGCTTATAACTTTTGATTGTTATTGTTGATAGCACTTATGGAGGTCATTTTGGAAAGGAGACATAATGCGCAAATTTTTTCATGGTTTTGCCAAGTTCGTGGAATGGTGATATTTCGAATAAATGTGCACTGAAGCGCGACAAACATTTTTGGTGAAATAAAAAATTCTAGAGAAAACTGTTTTTTTTTTTTAAATAATTGAAGGCACAATTATAACAAATTATGCATTCTGAGAAAGGCCAATATGTGTTCTTTTAAATAAAGGTTTGAACGTCACAATCCATTAATTACAATACAATAGAACTTATACCAAAATTACTCTGAAAAGGTATGCAAAATCTCGAAAATCGACATTATCGATTTACTCGAAAACCAAGAAGAGTTCGATATAAAAGTATCTAGATTTTTTTGACCCAAATGATCTCTAATTTCATCCCCTTATAGGATTAAAGACATTTACGGAACACCCTGTATACATAGGTATTTATTTAAAATAAAAAACTAATGGGATCTCTGAACAGGTTTCTGAGCTAATAATTTTTCAATATTTGGTTTCAAATCGGAGGTCGATAACAGCATCTAATCAGAAATATGTTTTGCTGACAGTGAGTTGTGGTATTTATTTTTCAGATATGTAAGCGTTGAAAAAGCTTTTTCACATACGTACGTTGAGCTAAACCTGCATATAATATGCAATGTTAGGTCGCGCATTTTTGTGTAGTTATCTTTTGATACCAATTTCCAAAATTGTTCATATTCGTTTGACGACCGGTTGAGGTTGTGAAGTCAACGATTCCAAAAACCGCTGCTTAAGTGATATGCTGCTTTGAATTTCAGTTAATTTCGTTGAAAGTAATTGAAACGGGGCTCATAAATAGCAAAAGACTTTTTTTTTTGTCAAGTTCGAAATTCTGAAACCTTTTCTGAAAAGATTCATACAGTGATTGTATTTTTGACCAGTATTTTACGATGTCAATTGATGCTGTTTTTAGCTGTCCTCTCATATTCACGAGCGTAGGAAAATGGTCGATATTGTTTCTGTCTAAATTCGTAGAAAACAGTACTAATCTCGATTTGAATCCGTTAACCAAATCAACCATTGTTGGAAAAGAGCAGTCCTTACCGTGCAGCTTTAGGTTAAGCATATTGAGATAATTGGTAATATCAACTAAAAGTTCAAGATCACATAACCAAGATTCATTCTTAAGTACATACCTATATACCTAATCTACATACCTACCTGAATCAAAATAATTTTACTTGCTTATATAAACTCTGTAATTGATGGTACCCACAAATTGATTAAAATAATCAATAAATAGGCAACAACTGGAATGCTTAGTTTCAAGTCAACAAAAGCTGTGCCAGAACCTTGCAAGAATGTCAACGTACAAACCAACTTATTACCTACTGCCTACAAGACATGCTCAATAGAAGCTTGTTACAATTAATTAAAGACGTGCCTACCTGCCATCTAGCTAGGTACATGTAACTGTCCATAGGTCACATCACTACTAACCTGCATACCTACCTAAACACGAACTAAGGCACAATTTACCTAGCATAAGCTTTTCGAGTAAAATAGTATGAAGGTAGATAGGTTAGGAAATCGTAGGTCCTAGTTTCAACACGGGTATAAAATTAGGAAACTGTAAATTCGTATGAAGGTGCTTTTTGTTTTTACTAAAGCACCAATTTCAGTATTAGGTCCTTCAAAAGATAACTACTACTGAATCTGTTTGTCAACACAAAAGATCACTCACTCACTTTAATGACATGTTAGCGAAGAAGCAGGCGAAGCAACGAGGAATAACTAAAGGACATGCAATCATGCGCACGATCCGTGTACATAAGCGTAGGCAAAATGCCCTGAATTTGTGACTTTCTATATGTTTCATTCCATCATTTTTGTTCTTCCCTTTCAAATTCATAGTGTTGAAGGTTTTGGTTTGTTTTGGATTTGACGCATTGGCGCAGGAAAAACCTTGAAATAACCGAAGGGAGCAATCCCGTTCGCTCTGCGCTCGCAGGCTATTGGTGCAACAGAACCGTGTGAGTTGGCGGGCAAATTCAAATCCGTTATCAGGCCACTCCGTGGCCCGCGGGCATGGGGTTGGATGGACTTGTTCTAGAGCTCCCATATATTAGAGAGAACAAATTGTTCTGTTGATTGAAGCGAACTATTTGTAGTGCTCGCTCATTTTATGTCCGCAGAAATCCGTTATCAGGCCACTCCGTGGCCCGCGGGCATGGGGTTGGATGGACTTGTTCTAGAGCTCCCATATATTAGAGAGAACAAATTGTTCTGTTGATTGAAGCGAACTATTTGTAGTGCTCGCTCATTTTATGTCCGCAGAAATCCGTTATCAGGCCACTCCGTGGCCCGCGGGCATGGGGTTGGATGGACTTGTTCTAGAGCTCCCATATATTAGAGAGAACAAATTGTTCTGTTGATTGAAGCCAACTATTTGTAGTGCTCGCTCATTTTATGTCCGCAGAACACGGCAGACAGAACAAAAGTTACACAAAAGAACACCTCATACATTTTCCAAGAAAATTTATAAATGAAGCGAACATTACAAATTGTTCGCTTCAGTCGACAGAACAATTTGGTTTCTCCAGTATATGGGAATTCTAGAACAAGGTACACAAAAGAACACAGCTTATAAATCTTCTATGAAAATGTATGAGGCGTTCTTTTATGTATCTTTTGTTCTTCCCTGTTGTGCGGACACAAAGGAACACAACTAATATATCATGCGGGCCTATTACATTTCATTTGATCGATTTTAATGAAAAAATGGTGTCATTAATAGTGATATTGCTGAAAGAGAATTGGGCGAATATATTATTCTCAGTATTGGGCAACATGTTTAAATTAGGTGAGAATTATTTACAAAGTAAATATTAAGTTCATCTAGGTGAATGACATTATTGTCATAAGATTTTGGGATAATTCTGGCATCTTTGACATTTGTCCAAACAGTACCAGATGACAAAGACAAAGATCCAACTTTCGACGAAAATACCTAGATCTCGCTTTTCGAATCTCAGCTGAAGTAATGCTTTGTAATCTTTCATAGTTTCTTTTTTGTAGCTTTTAGCCACGAAACCTTCTCCAGAGATTATATGCAAGATTTCCCTGAATTATTATTATTAATGATTTAACATATTTGTTCATCCAGCCAATGGAAACTCAGTACCTACAAGATTTAATTAGTTCCGACTTATCACATATAATTAAATTAAGCAAGCTTGAGACACTAACCGTAATAATATGTTGGATTGGTATTTAGAAGCTGTAAGTTAATATTTCCTACCCAACTGAGTAATTAAATGTTCTTTGCTTGAGTTATTGGACAACATATTAACGTTAAAATCACCACAAATTAAACTCAGCTGATATAATAATAATAATATATTTATTTCTTGATATAGTACACAAGATCAGTAATCTTCTAGTTCTACAATTTTTTTTATCTGGCGCTAGAAATAACTTAAAGTCTAATAACAAACCACACTGAACATGTTGGCTAATAAAGCTTAACTAAGGTAAAAATAAAGACAAGAAATAAAGAAATAACGATATATATAAGAAAAAAGAAAACAAAACTAAAGTAAAATAATGTATAAAGCTTAGTGATAAATTACTGTGAAGACAGAAAAAACATGCGTGCATACAATTAAGAAGACAGGAAACGTGCTCTAATAAGTCGTCTAAGCGCGTTGACCGTGACAGCCCCCTGTATACTCAAAGGGAGAGTTTTCCATAAACGAGCAATTTGAACAGGGTAAGAACTATCCGGGACTAATTTTCGGAAACCAGGAATAATGATGTTTTGATTTCGCCGAGATGTTGTCATTTGAAAAAATTCTCTGAGATAGCCTGGCTTACCTGAGTGCAACAAGTTATAAAAATATAGCAAAGCTCTTTGTTCGAGGTAAGTGATCAAAGAGTAGCCAAGTACCTGCGGTCGGTAAAAGGAGACATGATCAAATCTGCGTAGTCCAAAAACAAATCGTACACAATCATTAAACGCAACCTCAACTCTACGTGCACATCCCCTATCTAGCCTTGGAAATATCAAACTCCCAAAGGTGAAAAGCGGAATTATGAGTACCCTCACTAACCTTAAGCGAGTGCCAGTAGGTAGAATGCTAGCTGAAAGCCACAACCTGCGAAGACCACCGTAAATTTTCCTCATCATAGCGTTTACATAGTCACAACATTTCATTTCGCAATTCAAAACTATTCCCAGATTAGTGACTTTGTTTGAAAAGGGTATAGTATAGCCATTTAAATTCACTATTGGTATATCTGCCGTGTTCAGATTACTACTGTAGTAATAGATACACTTTGATTTCTTGGGATTGAGTGGCAAACCATTGCATGCCGACCAAGAGCTAATCCTATCAACGTCTTCGTTAATGCGGGCCATACAATCCTGAAGAATCCCAGTTGGTCTGCTCAGATATATTTGGACATCATCCGCATATAAGTGTATTTTTACATCTTTAACCCTTTGTGGTAAATCATTAATGAACATGCTAAATAGTAATGGTCCGAGCACCGATCCCTGTGGAACTCCATTTGAAACACGGGACAGTTTGGAGAAGGTACCGTTTACATTTACTCGCTGTGTTCGCTCAGCCAGGAAGGATTTTATCAAGCTTAAAGCAGTTCTGTCTAGGTTGAAGAAAGTGTGAAGTTTATGCAAGAGGACACTGTCGAAGGCTTTCGAAAAATCAAGTAGTACCATTGCACTGAAATAAATCTGATAAAGAGCAATTCTTATGTCAGAAGATACTTTTAACACTGCCGAT
Organism: Dioctria linearis; assembly: GCA_963930735.1. Lineage (NCBI taxonomy): Eukaryota > Metazoa > Arthropoda > Insecta > Diptera > Asilidae > Dioctria > Dioctria linearis. The sequence goes on along the minus strand of OZ005742.1, from coordinate 33,200,956 downwards.
TCACATCCATGAAATTTTCGAAAGCCTGATTGCTAGCACGAGAATAATTCATTTCTCTCCAAGTAGCAAACTAATTGCTTATACATAACTTTCTCCAACAATTTGGACAGAAAACATAGAATGCTTATAGGTCTGAAATCAGCAGGAGCCTCAGGGGTAGATTTCTTGGCTGTCGGTAAGACGGTGGCGCTTCTCCACTCGCTGGGAAAGGAGGACGACATCAAGCATGTATTTACTATATGAAGGATATAATGTGCAGTTAAGGGAAATAACAACTTAACAAATTTAGGGGATATATTGTCTGGGCCAGTAGCATTAGACTTTATCGAATGCATTGAAGTAGTCAGTTCGAAGAGATCAATCCCACAGAAAGGAAAACGATTTCCCGCACCATTGGACACAATATCGAATCGATTTTCATCATCTACGCCATGTCCGCTAACTTGCACTGGCGTCACTGAGAAACTATTAGATGCTGCGAAAAAGGTGTTAAGCTCATCAGGGGAAAAATCACATCCATTCTCAAATTTTCCATAGACACCGGCTGTCTTTAAGTTTCGCCACAAAGTTTTGGGTTCAAGATTAACGTCGCGCTTCACTGCGAAATATTGACGTTTGGCGCATCTAATTGCAGTTGTGACTCTATTTCGAGCAACTTTAAACCGCACACTGCCCCGTATAGCTGTATTAGCTAATGAAAAAAAAAAATCATCAATGTATGAAATTCTAGGAAGTATAGTCAAGACTTTATATTATAAACTCACTTCGCACTGAATGCTAACATACGAGCAATATTGCAGATATAAGTCTCAAACTTCTCTTCCTCACTAAGATCCATTCCTTTCCAAATAAAAACTCTTAACGTTATTCAAAATGGTTTATTAATTGACTCGAAAATTCAAACCAATTTTACAAGGTTAACTAAACTGACACTGCCTAAATATTTATCGAAAAACATGTTTTTTTTTTTCTGTATCAAAGCTTAAAAACGAGAAAAACGATCAAGAAACGACGGACCAACATTTTTTTCCCGCCAACTCTTTTTCTTTTACACCATGCTCTCACTATTTTTTGATAAATAAAAACGAGTAGAGCGACAACACTGGTCATTGTACAAGTTCAAAAACAGCATAAATTTCACATTTTTCCTTGTTTACTTGACTTAAAGTCGGCAGTTTTCTTCTTTCTGATCTGACGACTTGATCGGGCGCCACCAGTTTTCAAGTTTCCATTGGAATGCGGTACTGAGTAAAGATTCGCATGCGTCAAAAGGTTATCGTTTCTCCGCGCGCGGTTTTACACTCTCGCGGATAATGATTACGATTTATGTAACTTTTTTTTTTTTTTTTTTTTTTGCTTGGTTTCTATCTATCTTTACGCGGCCTCACACAGTGTGTTTGTTTATAGATTGTTTATTCATGAGAATTATTTAATTTTTTGCTTGTGCAGTTTTTAATTATATAAAAAATGATTAATTTTGTTTTTTTATCTCTCTATTTCCAGAAATTATTAATCCGCGGTTCATTGGAAGGTGAGTTTTTTTTTTATAGTTAATTTGTTTTACTCAAATTAATTAATTAATTATTTCACCTGTAATTGGGAGGAGTAATGGTAAGATATTTTTAAACAATTTTTTATTTCACTCTCCCTATCTCTATCTATCTTTCTCTGGGGACAACAACGTAATTGATGGGTGAGGTATATTATCCTGTGGGAAAATTTACAGCAGTTGTTCGTTAATGATAGATTTTAAAAATTCATTATTCGTCATTCTACCTCCATGTGACTTTGTGCACACTTAAAGCAGCATTTAAATTTGCCAACAGCTAGGTTGGTTGTAGGTCTTATAATGATATACGAAAAGCAAAGTGCATATGTATACAATGTGTGGGTAGCAGCAATTGAGGCGTTTTGTGAAAATTATTTATTTACTTGTGACACGACTTTGAAACATGATTTAAAATTTTTTTTTTTATGCACAGTTGCTATGTTCTCTCCTAGTGAGAAAATTGAAATTAATGAATTAATAGGAATGGATTTTTCTTGAACTACATACTTTTGTTTGTTTGTTTTAATCGTATAGAAGTTTAGATTACTTATACAAGATCTGTTGTCGTATACAAGTAAATGATTGGTTGGGCTAGCGTCTATTAAACTGTTAAAATTATTCAGTAATAATGTATTAGATATAAGCATAAAGAGTTCGTCTGAATATCAAATCTCAGTGGAACTTTTATAAAAAAAGGCAATGTAATACATTTCTATTATGAGCGATGACATGTCGTTGGGGATTTGAGCCGCCATTTCAAATTGAGAGTGATCTTATAACATTAACATTATTAAGAGAGGAAGGTCATGCCAGAATGTAATCCTTTCACTACCGACTTTTTGTACATCGAGGAAAAAATTCTTTTAGGTACATGTACAATTGCTTAGGGGCTTCCTCTCTTTGAGTAAAATTGAAATGAAAATCTATTTTTATATTCATTCACCTGGCAGATATAAAATGTCCCTTGTACAGGGCATCGGTAGTCAGCGGGTGTAGAAAATTCGTTCTCGTTATATTTGAAATTTATATAAAAACTCGGTAGGTACATGTTGTAAGAAGATTGCTATTATCAATTCTGTAAAGTACTTTCGGGTAGATATATATGATTGAAGAAATAATTAAAAAAATATATTAATTTTTAAGATATATATTGAAACAGTGGATTCCATGCTTTATACATAGAAAAGCTTTACATTATTCACATATTATAAAAGTTTTTTATTTGCAATCAGGATACTTGTATCTAGTGATTGTAAAATCGGTTACTCGATTAATCGGCCCTTAAGCGGGCGATTTCAGGATACCAATTAATCGCTTTTAGCGTCCTAAAAACCGATTTTTTATTATTGAAATTTTTTTCGTTTCTTTAAATATTCTTTAAAAAAAAAAAAGATGAAAAATTGCACATTCATTTAATTTCAAAATTTCACGGAAAAATTTTACTACAAAATAGATAGGTACATTGCAAATTATTTTCAGATACAATACTTTCATGTGTGCTGATGTTGGGTTCCAATAATGCATAAAATATCTAAAAAAAATGTCCAGTAAATTTCTAAGAACAAATTCCGGGATGCTGACATCACAGAACAGAGCGGAAAGAATCAGATCAGAACTGAATTGATACATTCGCAGTGTCACTGCACTGGAGCTCACTCAATTCTGTGTGTGAATACTCAGTGAACAAAACTTGCCGAAAACGTTAAGAAAGTAAGAGTTTAGGCTGAACTACAAGAGACGTATCCGTAAGTACATTTACTTACGTAAAGCGAACGTTCCCTTTAATTTAACAGGCGTGCACAAATCAACTTTAACTCGTGTGAGGGGAACATTCGTTAATTTTAAAAATCAAATTACAGCCAGTAAAGGTACGGTAAGAACGCGATGTGTCAAACAATTAAATTATTACTAAGTGATTAAAAGTGAAATGCAAAAATTAAAATTAAATAAAAATGGCACTACGATTTAATAGAAAAATCTTCAATTAAATCAACTTCCATTTGTTAATTTTTTCAAATTTTACCACTTTTTAAAATTGAAAACATTAAATATCCAGTTAATAACTCTTACGGAATGTGATATATATTTAGGCGGCTAAAAATACCAATTTTTCGTAAGTAAACCTCAGTCTCGCTCAATTTCGTAAAGTTATTTATTTCTATTGTAAGTTCAGCCTTTTCACTTAAAAAATTCGTTAAACTTCTCAAAAAGCGTTAACTTTTTTTTGGCGCAAACGATACATCTGTGGTTCATAATGGTTGTCAAAATTAGAGTAGTTTCCCCTCTTTTGTAATCCTCTACCGAATGTAACCTTTTCTTAATATTTTCTTATCGGCATGAGTAAACAATTTCTTATAGGTTTCTGGTGGAAATCTTTGCATTTTCTTAAAGTTATTCTTAACGCGTTCCTTAACTTTTCTTAGACCTGAAAGCAACTTTTTTTAAATATTTTCTTATCGAGATTCTTAATGTATTCCGTCCCATTCCTTGACGTCGACATTTATCGTTTCCTTAACAAATAGTTTCATAAACATTGAGATAGTAGGCAAGATACAACCAATTTGTTGATTCATAATATAAATTTTTCATTATAATTAATGAACGGGTTTTCGGTAGCTAAGGTACCATAATCAGAATAATATCTTCCAAACTCCGTTTTTATGATATTTCTCTAATGATCAGACGCGTTCATTAATTATAATAAAAAAATTATATTATGAAATAATAAGTTGGTTGTAATGTGTATAAGGCGTTTCGTATCAGCAGGAACCAATACTCTTCAGTACGGCCAGTTCCTGCCTGCCTACTTTTACAATAATTTTTGCAATCACTACTTGTATCTGCACCAGCATTGCCTGCTTCGACAAATGCAAGAAAATGACCTACTTGATCCAATCGAACATCCTTTGGTGGTAGTAATAATTTGTTTTTTATTACGTGTAGTTCCTGCTGCTTATAGAAGATATGAGCGTCCATCAACTTCTTCCACTTGTATAGAGAAGTGGAAGAAGTTGATGGACACTCAGTTCTCATCTTATCACTTTTATGGATCGATATCAAAGTGGTGCACAAATCAATTTTGAAAGCCATCAAGTCCATTTTCAGAGCAATCTTCTTTATACTCCATCAAACTTGCTGCAACTGTCATCTCAAAAAAGTGTGCATAGCAACACGCAATATCCACTTTTTCAATCTTATAAATATACGATAGGTAATATTGGATCATTTGACCCAATAAATCTACTCCTCCCATTCCTGAATTATATAATTGCACGACTTCAGGTCTAGGTGTCAATATATGTAGTTCTGGGGTTTTTTGTTTATCGTATAGTTTTGCTTCGTCTGTTTTTCCGATACGGACAAAATTAGATGCTAGATAGACCGCTTTATTGTCTTACCATTTGTAAATATTATTTTGTCATCGCGACTGATGACTTGCTTAGATGTACCACATCCTTTTTTTTCAATTCTGCATCTGAAGGTAGAGGTGGATTCTTGAAACGATTGATACGAACTATATCCGCCGCAAAATATTTTTCGACATTCAAGTTAGTATTTCCAAAAGTTGGTAAGATGTAAAATTGTTATTGTTCAGCGATGAACGAAACTAAAAAGAAAGAAAAAACAATTAGAAAAAATCAAACAAATTTAAAGTACTTAACTTAAGTACAAGCCATGGAAATTGACTGGCATATATTCCTCGCACGAAGAAAGAGGTACTATGTGCATATATACATACACCCATGAAATTATCTGAAATGAAAATAAAATGAATTAATTAAATTAAGTAAACAATTAACTACTTATATATTAAGAAACATCAACAAATCTACACAGAAAAGCATAAGTTTTTCATAACTTCCCCATGCAAAATGTAAACATAATAGTACAAAATAACAACAACACTGTGGGAAATTGAAATTATGTCATAATTAGTTAAATTTCAATGTCTCTCACTTGAAATTTGCACTAACTATGGAAAGATAGTTATAGAACATATTAATTGTAACAAACTATTTTCCCGCGAACAATTTCGAGGAAAATTACACATAAATTTTCAGCTTTGACAAGGGAAAACAATTTACTCAAAAATCGAGTTTTTAAAGGTTTTTAAAAACTAGCAACTCAAGAAAACCGAAGCTTATGAGTAATTAAAAAGATTTTTTTAAAAAAACTTCACTTCCCGCTAGGTTTTTCCGCGAAAAACAACAAATGAAAATCTCACCTGAAGACAGGTTAAGATAGCCAAATGTCGTAAACAAACGAATTATCTTATAAATTAAAAACATACAAACACTTATCAATGCATAAAACACAATTTAAATAACTTACCCTTGCATTAACAGTTCACTTTCCACGAAAAACCGCACGGAAAAACTCGCGATCGCGAACAGTCAAAACAATTTTATAAATATCGTGGAACTGTCAAATTTCATGTATTGCCAACATATGTCACATGAATTAGGGGTATTTTTTTACGACGAATCTGATGGTGGTATTAAAAAGATGCTAAAGTATCTCAACAAAAAGATATTTAATATTTTTTGATTTCTCATATGACTAATGAGAAGGAAAGGAAGATAGCAAGTGAAAGTGAGATGGATAAAAATACGGTCCACATCAAATTTTCACAACATGGATGACAAGAATTTAATTGCGCCATGTTATAGCACAATTTGGATTTTTAATTTTCATCCAGTGAAATTAAATTATGATGGAGATCTTTTGATGAGAAAAGATAGATGTTAATATTCCTCATCGAATGAGATAAATTATACATGATGAAAAATAACACATTCTGAGAAATTCACATTATGGTTGTAGGTTTCACACACACAAAAATGGCGGTTCAGACCCTATATAAGGCCGAACATTTGGATGGATCGCCCTCTTAAAATTTTCGAGTTCAAGCAGTTCAGTTCGTGGTATATATTTGGTCAATTTTTTTTTTTTTTTGTTTTTTAGTTATCGCTTTATAAAAATCGTGCAAATCAACTTATAATCTGCCTATGGTGAGCATAAGCTCACATGCGATTTTATTTTTGGTGAAAGTGAAAATTGTGCAAAGACATAATTTAGTGACATTATTGTGGTTAAGTGACTCATTTTTCTTTTTCAATAAAGTGCATCAATTTTAGTTTTTTATACTTACTAACATTTTTCTTGGATAATCAGTCAATATTAAATTAAAGTGTCTTGTACAGGATAAATTCAAGACTTTCCAAATCGAGTTAGCTGGGAACAGTGTTGGGCAAAATGTAATCTGATTAATGATTAACAATTACAATTAACCATGTAATCTGTAATCAGATTACTTTGTAACAGATTACTAATGTAATCCATTTCCATAATTACATAATGTAATCGATTAACGTGTAATGTGATTACAAGTTAATCTGATTACACATTAATCGATTACAAGTTAATCCCACTACATGTTAATCTATTTAATGTGATTACATTTAAGACATTTAAGATATTTAAGATATTTGTATTCTAATTCTTCATAAAACTCTCCAAAACTAATTTCGTACGAGAACAATACTATTTTCTTTCAATTCATTTCATTATAATATTAATTACTTTTATGTAATCTACAAAGTAATCTGTTACAATGTAATTAGATTACAAAATAATCTAATTATATTGTAACAGATTATACATTTGATAGATTACATATTCTCTCATAAGTAATCTGATTAAAATGTAATTAAATACAATTTAATTAGATTACTTTGTAATTTGACTAAACTGTAATGGAATTATTAATTAAATTACACTGCAATCAGATTGCGCCCAACACTGGCTGGGAATATAGCTGCGAATTATTTGCTTAAAATTGTAAATTATAAATAGCATTAAGATTATGGTTTTTAGGAACTTTCTAGATTTATTGTAGATAAGTGCTTTACTGTGAATTAGAGTGCTTAACCTAACCTGCATATGAAGTTTTTATTAAATCGAAATGTAAATCTATTGATGCTCGTTCTGATTTTAATATACCGCTACACTAACATAATCTACCAAAGATAACATCATCACATGTGGCTTGTGAACGGTTCTACAGCTACTGTTCTGTTACAGACGTGCTGAAATGCAGTATTATGAGCCTCACATCGTTTTTTTTTTTTTGTTATGTAGTTCCAGGAACTAATTACTGGATATTAAATTGTTTGGTGATCCTACAGGAACCAGGCTACTTGCGTAACATTTTTTGGTGGTTCCATCCAGGAATCATAAGTTGCGTAAACATTTTTTGGTGGTTCCATCCAGGAATCATAAGTTGCGTAAACATTTTTTGGTGGTTCCATCCAGGAATCATAAGTTGCGTAAACAGTTATGGAAATATAACGTATGGCTGAATACGTCAGCAAGCTTTAGTTAGAACTATTGCTGCTGAGAATTACAGGTTTTTGATAGTGATCTCATTGATTTCAGTGAGATGAGCCTTGATAAGCAATAAAATCATAAGGCATTCCAGTTTGCCCAAAAATTACATAAAATTTAATGCCCCAGAGATATTTTCAGTAAACGTTGGCCATGCTAATCGTTTCTGCCAAAACATATTAATACGGGGAAATTTCAATACAACCATAATTCCATGTAATGCGAAACAGGTGGTCTGTATTTCACTTGGCGTACACTTATTGAAATTGGTGTCTTGTTGAACACTATATATGTCCATTTGTGTAATGAGCAAGTGTCTTAGGAGTTCTATAATTACGAACAAATTGTATGGTACTGCTACTATCATTGGTTCGGATTTGTCTCCATTGAATTTTATTTTTCGATATGGTTTTCTGTTGACAACGATAATGCTGGAAGTCCAGTTGTATTAGACGGACCTGCTGTTGATTTCAAAGTATGTATTTCTTGTACTGCTCCCAATGTTTTAGCCGATAAATGAAGAATTTCTTAAAAACTTTCCCGTGGATGACACCTTTTATTTGGTTCAGTGAATGCAGCTGCTTCATTGTAATATAATTCATCATCTTCGTCATCGCTTTCTTCAATTCAGGACAGATTCTTTTTTTATGGGCATTTGTTTCAGCTCAATATATATATATTTCTAAACGGTCATCATCCTCACCGTCATTTTCAAGATCAGACATTTCTTCAATTCTAGATTTGGTTCTGCGTTAGATATTTTCCTCTATCCATTCTTCCTAAAATAATTTAATGTAAACGGACGCACATCAGCTAAAAACAAAAGTAAAATTGTATCAATTTCTCTAGAAAAATATAAAAATTACAACCACTGGTGTCCCGTACAAGGGAAATTAATTCTATGTGATCTATATAGGTATACTGTAACAGAACCACTTACCTGTTTTTTTTTATCCGATCGAATAAACATCCCTTCTACCAAAACAAACACAATCTGAATGCTGTGCATAATTCGATGAATATTGTGGCAGGTTGCTTTCCCATAAACCTGTGGGCGACTAGTATCCAGCAGTTTGGAGTACATTCGGAGAGAGAGTGGTATCCCCTGACGGGATTGACTATTGATTCGAAAATCAACACAGAATTGTACGAGTAGCAGGAGAAAACTACACAAAACCATAAATTAAGTACAACACAAAACAAAACACTGAATCGGACTTGACAGTTCAGTATTCTGATTTGTCAGTTTGTCACTGTGGTTCAGAGTGAAATCAAGAACCCATCCTTACAAGTTCGCGCGACACCTGGTCGTCACCAATAGACCACGACAGCCGACTGGATAGAAGGCGAACCCAGACGTGGCCGCACGGCGCCGAAGCTTTTTGCTGAATTTGTGCTTAGACGTAGAATCACAATGATCTTGCGAATGCACCACTCTGACCTATATTAAGTAGGAAGTAAATGTAATTCACCCGAGGTAAACAGAAATACGGGATGTCAAGGAAGAAAGTCAACACCACTAAATTGGTGTGACATTTAGTGAAGTTTGAAATACACTACTCTGCCAAATATAGAACGAATAACCAATAAATTAGTTTGCACATTTATTGAGTTTAACAGACACCATTTGAAAAATATAGAACAAGCAAAAAATTAATAAATCAGTTTTGACGCAAATATCGAGGAATAAAAGGTAGCAGCTGATGCGCTGATGTGAACCATAATTTTACTTAACCACCAACGAGAGCTTAGCAAGTATGGGAAATGGAAGCAATAAATATTTGTGACGTTTAGTAAAACAAGAATTAAAACAAAAAGTCAATTAGACTTAGATGAAAGTTGTAAATATTAAAATGAATTTCTAAAAGAAGTGTCAAATAGAATTAGATAAGAACTTGTAGAAGAATAAAATGAGCTTTTAGCGAGTAGAATGAAGTTTTAACAGCTGATAACCCTGAAAGGTAGATGTCGCTAGTTAAGATTAGATAGTGTTTGGTGAGAAGAAGAAAAGAGCCGAGAGACGGGGGTTGTTACAAAAAAAGTCTAGAGCTAAGAACAAAAAAGTTGAACGAAATAAAAGTAAAATAAAAAAAAGAACAAAAAGGAAGAATTAATTTAATTTAAAAGGATAAATAAAAGAAAATAAAAAATAAAAATACTAGTTTCTTTGGAGAGAAGACGGATTAATTTGCTTTGCAATTTTCAATCCTCAACTAGCAAAGTTTTATGTCGCCGTTATGGTACTCCCAGGTGAAAATCCTCGGTTTTCCTGGTAGCAAAGGAGTGTGGAAGTTCCTGAAAGATAAACGCGGAGCCAATCAGGGGCTAAGATAAGGTAAAGTATTTTCTTTTACATTAGAAGATCTGCTGGCCCTAGCCGGAGTACAATCGGGCACAGATTACGCTCGAATGGCTCAGGCCACACGAAAAGCGAAATAATTGCTGTAACGAAGTGAGGAAAACTGTGACAATACATATAAATGAAAAATTGTCAAGAATCTTATTTTATTGTTTTGAGAGTATCACGTAGAACGCTACTTATATAAAATTTCGCTGTAATTTCACTTAATTTGGTACTTAGTTGCCCACATTAGAAACAAATCTCACAACTTTCTCTCATAGAAGTTGATATTCAACTGACAAAAGTATAATTAATAAAACTATTACTAGTTTTACCATTCAAAATGTTCTCTGCAGAAGCTGGAACGATAAATAAAACTAATTTTGAAAAAAAAAAAAATGTTCTTAGAAGCATTTAAAGATGTGTGTGCCCTGTACAGGACACGGGTAGTGAAAAGGTTAAGACATGTACCGATTAAAAGTAGTACCTATACCTACACATATGATGTCCATTGAATTCAGCTTAGGTAGAATACATATTATGCATATCATGCCTTTCCAAAACTCTCCACAATTTATTAGGAGTTAACTAAATTTCATATAAAAAAGTCACAAAATTAAGGACAGCAACATTTAATTTCACAAACATTTGAAGTTTTATCCTCCGGCTGGAAGGACTAATGCGGAAAAAATACCTACCCTAATTTACATAAATAGAATTATACCAATGTTATTTTCCTTTTAAACTTGAAACAGGAATTAAATTTTATTTTAAAAGGGTATACAAATGTTATGCGGTTATGACATTTCATTAGAAAATATATATAAAAAAAAAACCGCACATACCTATGCATGGCATGTATTCTCCTCTAATTCATTTGATTCGCAAGCTTATTTTTGGATGAACGAAAGATATACATATGTATGTATATAACGAGGTACATCTGAGAAGAACATAAAAAATTCCATTTCCGGTGAGGCTTCCTGCGAATATCATTTCCTTTTATCCACGCTCTTCTCCAGAATAAAAGGTATGAATTTAATATTTGACTGTCTATTTTTAGAAAATCCTTTTTTTCAATATTAAATATTAATTTTTTCACCGGAATTTTTACGGAAATCCCTGCTTATTGCTTATTAACGTTATAATACACATTACGTACGTAAATTTCGTGCAATTACGCAATAAGAATTGAGCGTATAACGTATTACGAAAAAGTGAAGAAGAAATGTTCTTAAGACTTTGTATAGTATTAAAATAGTTCAAATTTTAAGGTCAAATGTTCAAATAAAGTTAAAATTAAATTTATTTCCAACGCTACACAAGTTAGACAAATCTTATAGTTGTGTGTAGGTAGGATAATGGAAAGAATTTAAATATAAACAAGTGAAAAAGCAAGAATTGGTCTAACAATAAGACCAATTCTTATGATACCCTAGAATCTAGAGGAATGCACGTATGAAATTTCGTATGGTCACCCATTTGAGAAATTTGGATTTTTTGCATTGGTTTCTCGCATATATTTCTAGAACGGCTCGTCGGACAGAAAAAATTATTATAACCAATTTTATAGGATTTCTTATTCTGAAGAAGTTTTTAGTACAATAAAAATGTCTAGGACTGATCGTTTTCAAAGTATATGTAAAAAACCAAAAGTATTATATGGCAACACCAAGAAGGGGTTTCCCGATTGAGCCCATTTTTGAAATTTTATTTGTTATTAGTATGGAAACACAGTGTACCAAATTTCAGCTTTCTATGTCGACGTGTTCTCAGGTATTGTCCAAATATATCGTGGAAAATGAAAGTTTTGTATGGCAACCCCACGAAGGAGTTGCCCGATTTGTCTCATTTTCGAACTTAATTTTACTTTTTTTTTAATGTGCGCGTACAAAATTTCAGCTTTCTAGGTGAACGCGTTCTCGAGTTATCGTGCGCACAGACGGACGGACGGACGGACGGACATGCAAAAATCAAAATAAGAAGAAGACTATTCCATGGGTCGAACTCGGCTCAACTCGCTCCATTTCTTTTAAAGCTGTCCACTTTTGTTGCGTTACGTTTTTGGACCTCCAACTCTTCCAATTTGCTTTTCAACTCTGTAAATTTTCCACTCCACAAGGCTTTACTTTTTAAATGGATCAATTGCATTTCTACAGATCCAGTATCAATTCCAAATGACTCAATGTGGATTTCGTTACTATTTGTGTTGAAAGGATTTACTAGAGCGGTTTTGTTGGTTTTTCATTGCTCAAATCTGTCAGCAAATTCATTATTAATTTTTTTTTTTTATAACTGTGCTGATGTAATGCGTGTCAACAGTTGCACTGGTTTTATCGCGATATTGCTTTAGAAATTGAAAATGAAGTAATTTACCGCTCTGAATATCTTCTGCAAAAGAACTAATTTTTCTTCAAAACAAACCAATTCTTCTACCAAAACATAGGCTGGGTATCCCTTTCCTTGCATTTTTAGATTCAGCTATTCGACTTACGGTATCGAATTTTACAATCATTATAAGTTTTTTAAATACAAAATAAATAAACATAACCTTTTTCTGGGTATACTAACAGATAACTAATAAAAAACCAAAAAACTCTTTTCCAGTTGAGCAAAATATTCTGATTCAAATTCTTTCACTAAGATTTTCGAATCAATGGTTGTCAACGTAAAGTTTTAGACATTTTTACATTTTTTGTTTTTTATTAGGTTGATCTGAGCTGAACTATGCGCCAAACGTCAAATACGCAGAACAAAATTACATAACTCTTCAAGCCCCGATTGTTCGTTTAAATTTGGCCAAAAAATTCAATATCGTAGTTAAAATTAAAATATTTTTGAAAAGAAAGCATACGCCATTCATTAAAAATTGCTTTTCGATTTGTAGTAATGTTTGAAAAAGTATCAATTAAATGAAGAATCGTTTTTTTGCTGTACGCAAAAGGATTCAAAATTCAAGTTAAATGAACATTTAATAAATATTGAATTGAGAATATAATAATATGCTTAGAAATCATATTAAAATAAAAAGATGTATCCATCTCTAAAAAACGAATCAAAGTATCCATTTCAAGAATTTCAAGTAAAATGTATCCAAAATGATACAATTGTATCCAAGTGGCATCACTGAGTACAACTAGCTGAGAGATAGAATCGGTCCCTAATCCTCATTAATCGATTCAGAACAATTCTTAAATGTTTTTTTTTTTTTTTTTCATAAAATAAAAATTTTATTTGTGTATGGAACTAAAGAGCCGCAGCTTCACATCCAAAGAGCCGCAAGTTGCCGACCCCTGATCTAGGGTATAAAAAGAAATTACTGAACTAAACTAAACTTTACTAAATTAATAATAATAATAATGATAAAGTACCTCGAATACAGATTGCCTGACTACTAGGGAACGAGATCAACTAAAGAGCTATGCAGATTTTAAATATTCAATTAAATTGTTCTGAAAAATATGATTGTCCCTGCTCCTTCTAAGGTGAAGAGGAAGAGAGTACTAAATCAAATTCACCATCACTTGAAAGACAGGTCGACCTAGGAGTCGTTAGAGTGTTAAGGTTCTTACGGATTGGGAAAAATCCAGTCTAGTATACAGATAGTCGGGTTGCTTGGTAATCATCAAATCACCAAGAAATATAATATCGCGCGTGATTTAAAATAAGTTTCAAATGTACTTCTCAAGTTTGAATTTAAATATTCCAAGACATTGTGGTATCGCCTCAAGACAAACACATACCGCACTGTATAGAATTAAAAGTCATATTGAACTTACGCAAAGAAATTGAATCAGAATTACGGAAAACTTCACATCCATAAGTCATGAGGGGAACAATTAATGATTTAACTAACATAATCCGGGTTTCGACAGGAATAAAGACAGTGCAGTGACAGAAAGTTTATGTGGCGTTCCATAAACCTTGCAGACAAGAGCGTTAATGTAATCGGAATTGTTGAACGTACGATCCAAAATTATTCCAAGATTCTTAACGGTACTACTGTAGGGAATAATTTCATTCGGAAAGTAGGAAGTGTCCAGTTTACTTTAAAAAACACGATAGCATTAGATTTAGAGGCATTTAAGCTCAAACTATTATTAACAGCCCAATCAAGCACATCAGCGAGATCTTCATTCATACGACATATGGCATCCTTCAGCAATCCCAACGGCCTAGAAATGTAAAGATGTGTATCATCAGCATACACGTGGTAATTATAATTTCTCAGAACCATTCAAAGATAATTAATGAAGATAGTGAATAATAAGACACGCAGAATGGAGCCCTGAGGGACTCCACTCCGCAAAGGCAGCAAGCCAGAAGTAGAATTAGAACAGACCACACTCTCCGGTGACGCCCGCTAAGGTAAAACCAAACCAACGTGCATGCAGAATTAGACAAATTTAAATTAAAAGCTATAGCTTATCTAGCAGCAATATGTGGTCAACTGTGTCAAAGGCCTTGGGAATGTCAAAGAGGGTGAGCGCCGTAAATTTATCACTATCAAATGATTTCCTAATATCATCTGTTATATTGAGCAACGTCGAAGTGCAGCCCCGATTGGATCTAAAGCCCGATTGAAGATTAGATAGGAGGTTCTCCTCATTTGAAAAACTGGTGATTTGGGTGTGCAGGATTTTTTCAAAGGCTGCAGAGAAAAAAGGCAGTATGGAAATTGGACGATACTCTGTTGAACTACGAGACTTCTTGGGGCTGGGAAATAATAATAGTCTTCGATAGTTATAAGATTAACAAAAATTTTTTATACATCGCATTTATTTTTATATCTTATGAAATTAATCATACCATAAACATCTAGCCAAATGTACTTCTTGCATTTTTTTATGTGGGAGCTGATATCCTTTTTCCATACCATCTGATACCGTGACAATCGTATGCTAATTACACGCACACAATCTCCAGGGATTTGTCGTATTCATTAACTTGGAAGGAGTTGATTGCATTTTTTTTTTATTAAGTGTACAGCTTTAAACCAATTGTAATTCTATGACTTGTTGTTGTATGTAGTCTACGATCATTAGACGTACATACTTCTTGTATGACCAGGTAGTGATTATTTTGAATATCGGTTCCCATAAAACTTCGAACATCTTTGAATAATATCGGTCCGATCTGAACACCCACATCCTCTATTTATGAAACAATATCTCCACTATATGTAGAGATTGAAATGAACTCCTCGTTAAGCATCATAGAGTTAGTCGTTAACTTTGACTTCTCTGCATAGATATACTCTGCCGAGTCATGCGATCTTGTTTCATTTCTCTCAGAATTTTATCCAGAATTCACATAAATCATATTTCCATTATTGGTGTCGTTATCATTGAATCAGTTCCAATTCTAGACGCTGCTGTGGCAGATTCGTAACAATTGAATTTTTTATAGCCGATAAAGAACGGTTTTCTTGTGCAAAATGAGATGGCTGTAACACTTGCTACCAAAGTTGAGTGCTGAGTGTTTAATTGCAGAAATTTTTTTACTCAGATTTTAGTAGCTAGCCATATCTAAAGTTGATGCTTTCCGAGATCTTTGTTGGCCATTCGCTGCAAATTCATTTTTTCAATAGAACTAGTTTGTTACTAGCCAAAGGCAAGAGCTACATTGAAAGAACACTTTTGTCCTATGATGTCTTGCATATTTTCACAGTCTCGACCCGACAGTATTGCATTGAGAGTCTTTCTCTCTCAGATCAATAATTCTGTATGAAAACTGACTAGAATAAGATGGCTACCTATAGAGATATTGGGAGAGATTCAAAGTCGAACTAAAAGTTACACTTTTCAATGTATGCAAGGACATTAGAAGATACTCGATTCGTTGTTAGAACGCCAGTTTTAACGAACTACGCCGAATTTCTAGAAGGCTGTTCAATTAGACCAGTTAATCTGGTTCGAGGTTGGAATAGTGTGAAAGTATGGTCGGGACGTATAGAAACAATAAAAGGTTTATCAGGAAACTCAAAACTCAAGCTTCTTTTGGATTTTACTAGGAACACGGTGGATATGGAGAACCGAAAAGGTATACGCTGCGCAGTGAACGATCAGACTCAGACGCTGAGTCAATAGAAGAGGCATATAGGAAAAAGGTTTATAGTGGAATGGTAAAATTTCTGTATCATCACAAAACTTGTTTCATTGCTGCCAATATGCAATTCTAAGAGCATCCACACATATAAACATTCAACTATGTAAATTTGTAACAAAATAGGGATAAATTATGTGATACTGCGTTTCGTCTACCATTTTAAATATTTGTTTTTTAAAATCGATGATTATTATAAATTGATATTAAATAAGCCAATAATCGTATACATCTACACATTTTATTGTATTGTAAGATAACACGAAGTAATAATTTTCGCGATAATTTTACGACAAAGAAACGAACATTTCTAATGTAGGTATAAAAGTTTCCTTTGAATTTATTGTTGCTACTATATACTATGTATGCGCGAATTATTGTGCTACTTTAAGGGGGTATTCTAGTCTAGAGGCCCGAATTTTAGGTGATTTTTGAAGTGCCGTAAAAAAAAGGCAATCAATATTTTTCTATCCATTTTTTTATGAGTTATTTATTAACATTGCAAGAATACTGGAAAATATTAAAAAATTAAAAAAGTTAAAAATTCAAAAAAATAGCAGCTGATGAAGTGGGAGGCCTCAAAAAATTGGCGCGTGATCATGCCCACGATTCCAACCCGCCTAGCAATCCGAAAAAAAAAATTATTAGTCTAGAGTAATGTCGCTATGTCCGGAACTAGGGAAAAGTTGAAAAAATTTTTTTTCACAAAATGGCCGCTGCCTGAAAAAAAGCAATTTTTGTACCACTTTTTTGATTTTTCGAATTTTTTAAAAATTGTAAAAATTGAAATTTTGGGATGCGGCTAGTCCCGGACATAGACAAGTCTATAAAGAAGACTCTCAAAATAATTTCAAGTAAATCGGTCCAGTAGAACTTGAGAAATCGTGGGCATCGTCTTGAAAAAGGCAGTTTCGAGGAAACCGCGTTTAAGGTGTAACACCACTGTAAATTTTTTGAAAAATCGTTTTTTTTTTTTATTGGCTTAAAAAATAGTTTAAGAAAATAGAATAAGAAAAAAAAAGGTCCCGTGCGAGAAAATTTTTTTTTCCTTTGAAAATGGAGGTCGCCACCAAGCGCGTCAAACTTGCTCCGAAACATGTCCCGGGAAGATGGCTGTGGAGCCGCCATTTTTTTTTCGCTGTCAAAAATGTATCAATAAAGTTCAATGTATGCCCGATAATACCCTTAAAAGTTTTTTTTCAAACACCTTTAATTTTGCGAGAAAAAATTCGTGAAAAAACCTTTTTTTTTTAGCCGTTACAGAGGTGTTACCTCTTAAAAGTCCATACGTCCACGTGGTTTGGAAGTTACAATTCAACTGTTAGCAGCTGGATGCAAGTGAACACTAAATATAAAGATACAAATTTGAAAAATCCTCTTGTAGGCATATTCTTGAATAGTTAAACTTTGAAAATATGAAAACAAAAAAAAATCGATTTTTCCGAATTTCTAGACTAGAATACCCCCTTAACGCCAAGTTTGAATACACTTTTTAAAGCTTACTAGATGAAATCAAAAGGTAGTAATCTAAGTTCGAAAATATACGAAATTTAGCAACTCCTTCGGAGGCTTGCCATAAATTAAATTTGATTTTTGACTACACAAAGTGGCCCCGAATAAAACGACGTCATTTTACCAGTTCATTCAGGAACTTTAGTTCTAGCGAGAATCATTGTAATGAATTGGTTTGATTCTTAACGGTTTTTCAGTTAATGATATTTTACGATGAATTAAAAAAAAAGGAGAAATGATTGCATTTTGACTTACAACGATTTTTTCTTTTAAATTCAGGGGCCTAGCATACTTAGGTATCATTTCTTGAGTCAAGGAAATGGGTAGCTCGACAACTTTTAAATGACTCCATTATAGATGTTTTAGATACCTATTCTTAAGGAATATAGGTAAATGTGAGGATCCCAGTCGGGGCATTAAAAGTGGAGATTATCAGGGGCGACTATCAAAAAGCAAGCGTCCGGTGAATCAGCAGGGAAACCTGCCGTATTGCGAGGCAATTATGGTCTGCTTGTGACAGGAAGATGACAAAAAAACTCTTTACTGGTAGTAGAACAAATACCAGGAATCCAGTACAGGTCATTATGGGTCACTGCGCCATAGGAGGCCGTGATAGAAGATTGAGAAAAGCAGCGAACGATTTCTGCAGGAGCTTTGATGATTCGGAGGAAATCGAATCCGTCCATTGCGAGAGCCCCGATCTGGTGAATAAGAGTGATGGGGTTATTACGCAGCTACTTTTTTTCAAGCCTGGGGAGCTCCAAATTAAAGATTTCAGAAATGAGATTCCTATGGGAAGGAGGCCGGTTTTAAAGGTTATCTCATAAGGTCAAGGGGCACAATAGACCCACTGGAGGTTAAGTGATGCAGGCTGGTCTTCTAGCAGCATCCCTCTCACCTAATCTAACCTAATACAGGTAAATTACGCACCTAACTCACTAGAGAGGAATCAACAAAACTCCGATCTTTTATGTAGTTTCCTGGCAGAAAACGAAGTAGAAAAAAAAATGATTCGTAAAAATTTTGTATATCGCATTATTTCGAAACTAGAGCCGAATTTTTATAATTTGAAGCCCGCGTTATATGTACAGACAACTATAGCGCGTTATACGAGGGCCGGGTCGGTAATAGTAAAGAAAAAAAAAATGCAGCATAGAGAAGCATTAATTTTTTCCCGAGAATTTGCTCGACAATTTTTATGCATTATTGGTGGTAAATAAATGTCCAAAGATTTGCATTGCTTCAGATTCCTCAACTGTTAACGTTTTTTGAGAGCGCAGATATGCATATTTCTTTCCAGAAATTTTTGTAGAGATATGTGTATTTTAAGATGTAAAAAGTGAGAGAAATGTGAACGAGCATTTTGCATCTCCAAAACTAGTATTGAACCGACAATTATAATAATTCCCCCTAGCTTTAATTTAAATTATTCAGAAATTTTTTTCGAGCTCAACTTATAGCACAAAAGCTGCAATGGTTGGAAATTTTCTGAATTATTCTTACACGCATGATTACATATATAAATATATTTTTCATTGCATAATTTTTTTGTACTGCTTCCCAAAGAAGATTATAACCTATAATAACTACATACGCACATACCTACCACCACACACATGCATAGGTATATAATCGATTTGTTTTTTCTACTTGACTGAATGAAATTTGAGAGAATGTCTATGATTCAGAACAAAACGAATGGAAAAAAATTCTTGCTTATGAGAAGCATAAATATTATGTCCATTACCCAAACATAATGCATTCAAGTTGTTCCGATATCAGAATGATTCAACAACAAAATTATGAAATGGACTGGATTTCTAGGTTAATCCATTCACCAAAACAGACTGAGTCACTCCAATGTATGAGCAATATTACTCCATCCATCAATCCGCTCACTTTACCCACGAATCACGTCGTTAGTATAAAGTTACAGACGTGTGGCAAATTACATATAAAATAACCGACTTTAACAATAACAACAACATTAATTTAGAATTTATTGGAGGTTTTCTTGTTTTTAAGTTATTTATGTAAATTAAAAAAAATTTATATTTCTGGCTTACTACAACTGTACACATTTATTTTACACAATCCAAAACTTTTCCCTCAATGTAATACCAGAGGCAAAATTCTTGCTAATGTTTTATTTTCTTTTGTGCAAAATAATGGTGTTGATTGAAGCTTGATAGAGTGTCGATTAATATTTAAAAGGAAGAATTTTTGATTGATTTTATTTTTCTTGATACGATATTCGCGTACCTATTCCATGTAGGGTATTGTTTGGACTTGAATATTAATTTCAGTTGGTGCTATGAGAATTGACCATCAGAGAAGATCCATTCATCATGCTACAAGTCCACAACACGTGCGGGGATAGAATTTTAATTTTTGTGGAAAAACAAATTTGTTTTATTTTCATTGGATGATGGGGGAACATCTTTTTTTTAATATCTGAGTTTTTCTGTGGAGAGTGTTTTTTATTTCTTATTTTACTTTTACCAAGAAGAAGGAGAACATGTTTTTATTTCATAAATTAAATTGTCAATTGTTCGTAAATATTCTGTTTTACATTTAAATTAATTCTCTTCTACAGTAGAGTGAAGGGAATTGATAGTGTCATCTTGTCATTTGTGAAATATGTATAAGTAGAAACTCGTCAAGGTCTCTCCAAAAAGTATCTACATGCCAGGGAAGAACAATAGCCTAAGAAACAATAGTGTAAGAATTTTCGCCCAAATGCCTACCTATACTGAAAGTATACCATGAAAAAATGCCGGAAATTTAAAAAACACTTTTTATGAAAAATTGTTGCCATTTACCTACAGAAGTTAGAAAAATTCCACGGTCTACTTTCAGTAGACAAATTCTAGCAGCTAAATAACTTATGAAGGTGCCTGTACACAGTGGCTTTTTACGCATATAACTGGGGGACTTGTCCATGAAATTTATAGTAAAGTTCAAAGAATTTTTGTTCCAAAGCGCGTACAATTTTTCGCATCGCCTGATACCATTTACACGAGAGGGCAGCACATGTTATTTTCGCACTTTTATTTAGTTAGTCTAGTGGGAGTACATATGTGAATTAGTGCAATCCACGTTTTTTGTTTTTACACTTCACATGTTCTTTTCGGAAATACAATCGTAGAATTTATATTTAGTGCTTCGCTTCTTTCACTGAGAACTGAGACTTGTCTCCTAATAATTTCAATGCACCACTTAGAAGAGTTCTATTTCTGTATCCATTTGAAGCCGATTTCCACAATATTACCAATTTCTTATATTCTTCTGTAAATTGGTTTCTCTTCGTAATTTGAAAAATCCGTTTGCTCCATTTTAAAGTATTTTCGGTGCAAACTGAATATGCAATTGCGCACAGTTTTCCCATTCGGAGCGGGAGACCATGTGCACAGCTTGCGCTGTGCTTCTAGTCGTAAAAGCGCACAAAAATTTATAGGAATAGGCATGCGCTGTGCATGCAATTTAAGCGCATGCATAAAAAATTACCTTGTAGGGTAACCTTAATAGCTTGTCTTACTGGTTGAAGAATTGGTCATCGGTTGGTCTACTATAACAGAAGCTGGCCCAGGCCCAGCTAGCCCATGCGTCAAGATGGCTCTGCTTTAATTCACCAATCCGCTTTTAGCAGCGCTCCAATCCAACCAAGCTTTGCTACGAGTAATGTTTCGCCGTTAATCGCTCTCCAGGCGGAATGTTCCGGAGCGCTCCAGATCAACTGCAAAACTTCGATCCCACATCCTTTTTGCAATTATTCATTGCCTTCTTTATTACAGGCCGTGGCGCTAAAACTTTTCTTGACTTGCATATGTATGAGAAACGTGCTGTTTGAAAGCTTTTAGCATTGCGCATTATGGAAAAACAAACACGTTTCATGTTTAAAAATTTATGTAAAATAAACAACGCTTCTGGTGACGATAATTCTAATGCCTATTTATAGGTCAAAATGTTTACTTTTAGGGAAAAAACGGGAATTGTAGTTATTTGAACAAAACTACGAAGAGTTTCTGCATTTTATTAAACTCTACCCAATTCGCTGTGTAATGAGAGTGCAGCTTTCGCTCAAGACGAACGTTCTTTTTTAAGTTTGAAGTCTCTTTCCCCTGAAAATCACGAATATGATTTTCTATTGAATGAAAAATTTAAATACATAATATCTAAACGTATGATTTTAATATAATAATTAAATTTCTTTCAATTACATCACATTTGTTTGTTGCACTTCACAAAACAATAATTTTCACTTTTTTTTTACCTCCAATATGTCATTCTGTTATTTTGAAAAGTTGTTTAGAAGCGAAAAGAGAACGAAAAAAAAGCTTTCGCTGCAATTCGAGGAGTACTCTGTTTTATTTTTCAAAATTAGAAAATGTCAATTTGATGGTCAAAAACTTAAGATAAATGCTTTTATAAAGTCTAACAAACAAATGAAATGTAATTATTAATTATTACTTAATTATTACATTTAATTGATAAGTTTAATTATTATGCATTTGATGTTGTCATTCATTAGAAAACTATATTCATGATTTGCAGGGAAAATAGACTTAAAGTTTAAAAAACTAACTTTCGTCTTGAGCGAAATTTTTACTCTCATTTCACAGCGAATTGGGTACAGTTTAGGAAAATGCAGAAACACTTTGTAATTTTGTTCAAATAATTACAATTACGTTTTTTCCCTAAAAGTAAACATTTTGACCTATAAATGGGCGTTAGAATTATCTTCACCAGAAGCGTTGTTTATTTTACATAAATTTTTAAACATGAAACGTGTTTGTTTTTCCATAATGCGCAATGCTAAAAGCTTTCAAACAGCACGTTTCTCATACATATGCATTTTATATTGGCACGGCCTGAAATAAAGAAGGCAATGAATTATTACATCTTCGAATTTATAATAATTACTACGGGAAGCCCGTCGGCGTTGCCCGGCAATAATATAGATCCTTAGAAGGGTTGTGTAGGTTGGTTAGATATAAATAATATCTAAGCTATTATCTGACTCTATCGTGTGATTCGTACTCTAGGGTTTCCCTCTGTGTCTGTTTGTGTGTGTGTGTTTGAGCGTGCGCCGCACATTTATTCATATGTGCGGGAGAGTGTAGCCTCTACGTCGACGTACTCATGCAGTGCCCAAATATATAGTAAATCACGATGTTTTGGTATGGCAACGCTACGAAAGAGTTGGCCGATTGGTCCCATTTTCGAACTGTATTTACAATTATTATGAAAACGCCGTGTACAAAATTTGAACTGACAAGACCACATAGTATATTTTTTGTATGGCAACCCTACGAAGGAATTGCCAGATTGGTCCCATTTGTGAGCTCAATTTAATTTTTTTTTAAAGAAAGTCGCGTGACCAAATTTCAGCCCTCTGCGTCGACGCGTGAAGCAGTGTCCAAATATATAGTGAAAATCTAATGTTTTGTATGGCAACACCAAAAGTGGTCGCCCGATTTGGTCCATTTTTGAATTTGTATTTGCAATTTTCATGAAAACGCCGTTTACAAAATTTGAGCTCTCCACGCGTTCTCGTACAGTCTCCAAATATGTTGTGAAAAACCAAAGTTTTGTATGGCAACACCAAGTAGGGGTTCCCGATTAAGCCTATTTTGTAAAATTTACAATTTCTGTTATTTATTATTGCTATGAAAACACCACATATCAAATTTCAGCTCTCTACGTGTTCTCGTTGTCAGGCAGTGTCCAAATATATACTAAAAAACGAAATATTTGTATGGCAACCCTACGAAGGAGTTGTCCGATTTAGTCTATTTTTGAACATGTATTTTCAATTTTTATGAAAACAAAATTTCAGCTTTCCACATCTACGCGTTTTTTACGTTTCGACAACAGCACCATCTATCGTATCCAAAATTATCATATCCCTCAAGCTGATATCAACCAAACACATTCGCAAAATTTCATTGAAATCGGTTGGGGGCTTTCGGAGATTAGCATGTACAAACACAGTGACACTGGATTTTTATATATTAAGAAGATAAGCAAAGATGACTACTGCCAAACATATGCCAATACTAAATTGGGGGTCAAGTGTAAGCAACAAACGAACATCTGCAAATATATTCGTTCAAATTTGAATACGTGCGTTTCCAAATTTGTTTACTTATTGAATAATATATAATCAGTGACGCACACATTTTTTTATAGGAATTTTATGGAATAATGTTTTCACATTTCGTTCAGTGTGTATAGGAATAAATTTACACTCATTTGCCTAGGTAGAAACAAACAATTTATTGCATATATGTAACCTTGACCCGGAGCAAAAATAAAGGATATAAAAAAACGTTGAAACCTGTACAAAAAAAGGAAAGAAAAAAACAGTTACAGTATGTACTCTGGGTAACCCTAGTATACCTACTTGTGAAAAAATAAGATCTTGCATGTGAAAAAGAGGACAGGCTTCATATACACACAACATAAAATCTATAAATTTATTCAACAAAGTAAAATAAAAACAACAACTTCCATTTTATAAAAATTCATACAATAAGTCAATAAATTAGAAGCTGAATGTCCGTTTACTGGTCCTATCCGACATTTGGCTTACCAAAAAGCCACTATTATTTTTTATCGGCCTCTAGGGTGGCCTAAGGCCTTAACTGGGAAAATAGGCAACTGGATCTCCTTTGGCGTAGCGCGCCCGGTATGAGGCAGGCGAAGAAATTATTCAACCCTTCTCATCTCCTGATGCATCAATTTATTGGACTTAGCAAACAGTCGCTCAGAATATTTGCTAACGGAGTCACTGGTCATGGCCCCTTCCGTCATTTCCTGAAGAAGATAGACAAATACGACAGTGAACTGCAGTCGACTGTGCGAAGAGGAAGACGCACGTCATATGTGAGTGCCCAGCACTCGTAGGTCTAGGGCTGCAAATCATTGGAAGTACACTTATCTCTCCAGATAATGTCTGTAATCTAACTCCAAATGTAATAATCGAGCACTTGCCTAACCGTTTTAGGGGAAGGCAAAATTGATCAACTATGGTCGCGGTATCCGCAAGGTCCTGGAGGTCTAGTCGCCCTTACTCTTAACATCAACATCATTTCTCTGCTTAGTCCACTGTGCTTCCATAAAGCTAAACATACACGGTGAATGACGTTTGGTCTCCAGTCTCCGGTTTACAGACTAAAATTTCCGGAAATATTTACACGATAAGAGACTTTTGTCCCTAGAGACTAACAATTAGATATCCGGAGACCATAATAAAGAAGTCTCTAGTGACACGTCTCCGAATTGTATACACGAAATTCGAAGTTTGGTGTTTGTCTAGAGATCTCCACAGATCTTTGTTAATTTTCAAGCAAGAGATTGTTAAAAAGAATTACCTATCTTAAAAGTTATTTAATAATTTTGTTATGGGAAAATTGAAAAACTTAAAAAAATTATATCCTTGGTGTAGAAATTTTACGGGATAAAGGATAACACAATAATTTTTTTTTTCTTAAATACAGTCAAACCTCTCTATAAGTCGAACTGCCTCTTACTCGAATTTCTCTTTAAGTCGAAATTTTTGCACTTAATTTGACACTCCCTTGGATTTTTCATAGAAAACCCTTCTCCTAACTCGAATTTCCTTATCTCGAAAACCTCCCTAAGTTGAACTTTTTTTCAAAAATTTTTGGTTTTTTTCTTACTATTCGCCCTGCTCTAACTCGAATAAATTCAGATAAGTCCTTTCTACTTGTTTGGAGAGTTTGCTATGCCTAATTTTTTTTGTTACTTTCTATTCTATTTGATTTATGCATTTTCAATTCTACTCAGAAATACAGTTTTGTTGCGAGTCTATATTTTTGGATCTGTATTCGACGAACGTAATTATTCAGCGAAAGTGCGTTGGTGAAGTGTTCGAATTGTATACAAATTTTTCTGCTTATTTCACCATTGAAGTTAACTTCTTTTGCAAGTGAACTGGTAAAAAATTAACAAAATTAGTAATTTTTTCTTCATAGCTAATAAACCTATAAATCTTTAGAGAGACATGGCCAAAAGAAAACTTTAAATCTCCAAACAAAAATAAAGTTGATAGATGAAATTGATTAAGGAGGAAAAACAAGGATTCGCATATAAAATTCGCCTACCGCATAGTACATTGTCAACAATATGGATCAAAAGAGAAGAACTACGGAAAAAGTACAAATCTGTTGCAATTAGTGGGCGCTTGAAACGAGATAGAGCTTGGATGTATGATTGATGTGGCTGTATATGAATGGTTTACTGTTATTCGTGCAAACAATTTACCTGTAAGTGGGCCTTTAATAAAACAAAAAGCACTGGAATTTTCTAGGAACATAAATTATCAGGACTTCAAAACTAGCGAAGGCACGGTTTAGTCGGAAAAGTGCTTTGTGGACTAAGTGCCGCAGTAGATGAATCACTCAGCGAACAATGGATAAATGTACAACTGTTACAGCTTCTGTTGAATTACAACCCGAATGATATTTTCAATGTAGACGAAACAGGACTTTTTTTTACAAGTGTTTACCAAATCGAACATTAGCATTGAAGGGTGAAAAGTGTTTTGGTAGTAAACACAGTAAAGAAAGAGTCACCTGTTTAGTTGGAGGGAGCGAATATGAGAAGAGTGCCAAATCTCGTTGTTTCCGTCATATCAAAACACTTTCGGTTGAATATGCTGCAAATAAACGGGCTTGGATGACCGGAAATCTTTTCAGCGAATGGTTGCTCAAAGTGGACAAATAATTTTTGAAATAAAAACGACGGGTACTGGTTTTTATAGACATTTGCCCAGCTCATACTAAGGGAATTGCTCCTGAAAGCAATAAAACTGCTAAATTTTCCACCTAATATGACTAGCAAAGTGCAGCCGATGGATGTGGAGACTATTCCAACTTTTAAACAACATTACCTCGCCGATGAATTTTAAGAAAAATTTTGAATCACTGGGAAACTAAAAAAGAAAAAAATTTCGTTAACTTTGCTAGATTGTGTAAGAGAGGTATTCAAAGCATGGACTCAAGATGTTAGATCCTCGACTATAAGAAATTGCTTTCGTAAATGAGGTTTTAAAGCTCCTAGATTGGATTGGGATGAAGAAGATGATTTGCCGCTCTCATTACATTTGTAGAACGTAACGTGGATGACGAATTAGAAGAAAGATGGAAATTTCTGATTGAAAACGACTATAGTGCAGGCAATTGCAACTGGACAGATTATGTTGAAGTTGATGAAGACGTGTGAACAATAACAAGTCCTTTTCTTGAGGAGGATGCTCTTGAATCCACAAATGATGAAGATTCTGATGACGAAATATACCGGAAAGTGAAGAAAATAACATGATTGTACCAATGAAACATCACTTAGAGGAAGCCATCAAAACTTTGCAATATGCAATCGAAACAACAACGGACGTTCCTGATAAGATTCAAATGTTCTTAAACAACATTTACCTCGTAATTCCCCCACCCTCCTTAACTCGAATTGATTCCACTGGCAAGTTCGATTTCGACTTATACCCTAGGCACACGAAGCGCTAGAATGATCATTGCTCCAATTACGTAATTGATCGAATTATCATTGCTTGCTAAGGCAAGCACACGATATCTTGACGGTAATTCTATTTGACAGATGACAGTTCTCAATTTTGTAAATTAAAAACTGTGAATTGTGAAGTAATTTATGAAAAATTGAATCGAGCCTTATATTAAATGAGAAATGTGAGAAATTTCTTTTTTCAATAATTCGTTTTGGAAAATATTCAAAATTTATCTTGAAAATGTATCAGCAAATTTTACAAATGACATTTGACAGTGATGGCTGGAAAATCAGCTGATTTTTTCAATAACTTTCAGTTTCTCACCACTGAAAGCGCACTTATCGACAAAATGAATGACAAGTGATGAATAATTTCAAACGAATGAGCTTGTGGAAGCGTAATTGGTGCAATGACGAAGCGAATGATCATTGCGCCAATGATGCAATAACCCACAACCTATGCAATGATCATTGCTCGGCCAATGATCATTGATATGTTCCGTGTGTCTAGGATATTAGAGAGGTTTGACTGTACATTATCTGCTTATTGTATACTTACATGTAAATAAGATATGATATCTTATATGTATAAAATAGTGAATAATCAATTTGAATATTCTGGGGAAATGACAGCGCTTCGATCACCTGATTTATGTAGATATTGCGTAAGTATGTGTCATTATGTGACATTCTGCGTGCGACTGAGCCTTAAATTATATATCACTTAGAACATATAACTGAAGGAAGCGAAATATCGTGAAAAACTCTATCGGTTTGACGGAAACTCGGTATTTAGGCGAAGGGGTGGAAAGGCAAGAAGAAGTGAACTAAGTTTAATTTGTTATGGAACTATGTTGAGTGATTGGCTTGGACGTGAAGTCTAGACTGCCAGCATGAGCTGACAGATCACTCGACGGACAGCGCTTGACTGCAGGGCGGCACGCTAGCTCGCCTCGGTTATTGGCGGAGAGTGTGGGGAGGTTGCACGAAAAAACCTGCCGCTGCCGTCTGCCATAATCAAAAAAAATTTCGTGCCTACAAACTAAACGAAAACGCCGGCACACATTCGGTCCTGAAGTGACCTTTACGTCACTTACCTATATTCACATCGAATGCGCAGATGTTATGCCTTCCTTGCATGCCCCAGCCACCCATCTAACTGACAGAGTCCCTTGTTGACCTGCAAAGAGAGAGAGTAGCGGACCTAGACGACCTTCATGCGATAGGGCTCCAGGAAAGTGGAGGGAGAATAAAAAGAAACGTTCAGCACTTCATCTTTACGTTATAATTAAGCGGAATTATATATATTTCATTGATGTGCTTCGTACACCATACTTTATTAATTTTATCAACTGAACATTTAAAGACTAATCTTAATTACAACATCGTTAGAAA
Organism: Dioctria linearis; assembly: GCA_963930735.1. Taxonomy (NCBI): domain Eukaryota; kingdom Metazoa; phylum Arthropoda; class Insecta; order Diptera; family Asilidae; genus Dioctria; species Dioctria linearis. Next base: position 33,172,124 of record OZ005742.1, on the reverse strand, counting down.
AGCGAACAGCACATCAGAATGCACTATGCTTAGGAGCAAAGGCCACACAGAGGAGATCTAGATATCGAGTGGCCATAAACAAGAGTGTTTATATATATTTATATAAGTCTATCGTAAAGACAATAGTAGATATATTTGTATACCGTAGACATAAAATATAAGTCAACAATACTCATCATCCATCGCATGATGTAGCGCTCCAGCATCCCGTGAGTATATCCCTTTATCTATTTGGAGGGATGAAAAATTTAAGGTTTAAAGGTTGTGCTCCTGCCCACCTCAGTATGTCCTGCTCTAAGCCTCCTTGGATACCTACTAGTAAACCATCAATAACCGACTATTAAATTTTCTTGGGCACTGATTTATATTAATGTAATGTTCTGCGCATTTATCCAAAACTAGTACTCGCATCTGTATAACTATGAAGGTCAATCGCAGATATCCTGTTCGCTGTACAACGTATTAATATCAACATACCTACAGGCTACCTTATCATAAAAGAGATTTCAACATTCTGTTCGAGACTATTAATAACAAATACCACTATCACTATCAACGGCAAGTGTTTAATTCACTGACATTTGCCGCTATGGAATTGTTCTGTTCCAGAAAAGCACTTATCCTAATAGGAGGAAACCAATTGGTCTGTTCTAACTAATGATTCATATTGACAAAAATTTATATAGATATAGAGCAAATATATATATGATTAAGTTTCAAAAAAATTTAAAATTGTCTTAGTTGAAGATATTCGACAACCATCCCTATCTCTTTTCCCTTCTCCCCTTTTTATTCAAATCAGCGTCAAATTTTCGAAGAAAATCGAAGCAACCATAAAAAGGGATTGAATAACTTCTCTTAATCTACAAAATGAAATTTACCTCTAGTTGCTAGTGGTAGTATAAATCGTTTACCTACAGAATAACCCTTAGCCAATCAAATATGCTACAGAGTTATTGAAAAATAAAAAAAAAGGATCTCTTATTTCTAGTAAACACGCCTCCGTTGTGGAGCAATAAAAACGTACAATATACCATCACTTCGCACCAAATAATTATGTTGAATTGTGAATTTCATCGATTCCGCAGAATGTATTCCTTCGCTCCTTATTTAATTGTCGACTTATCCCATGCCGACAGGGGTTCCAGGTGGAAGTACTTGTGGGTACCTATTACGGCCCCTTGAGCTGAGGCTCCTAACTTACATGTATAAAAAAACTTGTTAATAAAAATTTAAATTTGATCACGCAGGTATGTAGATTCATTCCACCTTTGTGCCATAATTTCCCGGGAATTCTTCAGGTTTCGCTACTTGGAACCGCATTTGATCGCACTTCATCTCTGATATCTGTATGATCCCTTCCGATTATTTATCGTAATTTGGGTACTTTAGTAATTCCTGAGGATGACAATGTGCGTAGCTGACCCAAAATTTTTCTCACTATCCTACGTGGGCAGTATCCCGATTTTCTTGTTCGCAATCAGGACGAATCCCCTCCCCAACTGGTCAATTTGATAATACTGATTCGATTTGCTACTCTCATAATTTTCTTTTCTAAAGAATTTTTTTTTATTTTTTAAAAATTTTCTTGAATATGGGTATTTGATGGAAACTTACGTGAGGAATTAAAATTCCGTTGCCTATGCTTTTGGTAAATTCCTATTTACCTTCCTAATGGCCATGCACTTCCAGCGATAAAGGTGATCAGTCAGACAAAATGTCTATCTTCTTCTTCTTTTTCATATGATTTCCTGACGGGAACCCGTCTCAGTCAGCATTGAGACGTATGGTCGCGTCTCGACAACCGCACGTTGGTCGTGTGCTCGCTTAGTGCTGCTGCTAGCCGTCGGGTAGCATATTGCTGCCTGCAGTATGCTACGACCATAACAAACTAAGGTTTAAACAAGTTATCTTGAGATTTGTTAATTGTCTCAATTTGAATTAAACGTCAGATTCATATTTTTCCGCAGCGTTTTTTTTTTTTATTTTGTGTGTTATTTAATTAAAAAACATTAATTTGTTCCGTTGATTGTGTTAATTTTAAATAAAAACATTCGAAGTGATAATTTAGTGATTAGGCCTTGAACTTCAGTTCATAAAGAGGAGAATATTTTAACAATGAATCGTGCTGTGCGGTGCTGTTGCAATAATCGCCGAAATATTTCCGGAAAGGCGTTTTTAAAGCAAGTTGAAGTCCTCAAAGTGAACTAGAAAGTTTCTTTTCCGAAAATATTGTGCAAAAGAAGTGAAAAAATAAGTAAAAACGAGTTTTCAAACAAAACTGAGGCCAAGCCGGATGAAAAAGTAGAAAATAAACTTTTCTTCACACACAGAGGTTGACTCAGATTTTTTGATTGGGACATTTCTCTCTAATATTCTTTCTCTTCATGAATTAAATCACTTATTACCTCTGATTGATCATACTGAAATATATCGGTGATTGTCAGCGAATAAAATCTGAGTCCACCTCTGTGTGTGAAGAAAAGTTTATTTTCTACTTTTTCATGCGGCTTGACCTCAGTTTTGTTTGAAAACTGGTTTTTTACTTATTTTATTTTTTGCCTTTTTCACGTTAACTAAATTGTTATTACGTGCTGCATGGAGATATTTTAAAACAATTTTATGCCAGCTGAAAAGACACTGGTTTATTGAATTTTCCCGATTTTCCATGTTTTCCACAGACTTTTCCTATAACTATGAATTTTGTTTTTTTTTTTAAATTTACATGAATTTTCCTCGATTTTTCATGCAAGATTTCATGATTGTTGAAAAGAAAGTATTGATACCAGTAGAACGAAATGGAATGATTCCGCATAGCTTATAAAACTTTTTTGTCGGAAAATTTTCCAGAAAAATTGGAAAATTCTGCATTTTTCCGGAAACAGATTTATCACTAATCATATCTATGAAAATTTTACCGATGATTTTCCCGCTTTTCCGGGTTTTCCACGGAGTTTTCCACGGAGTTTTCACAAAGGAAACTTAATGCAACTCATTTCGCTCTACAACTTTGTCTTAGGTTGTAAAACGCTCAAACGCTTCCTTGGTCTGAAAAACTCCGGAAAAGCGTTTTACATGAATTTTCCTCGATTTTTTCTGCAAGTTTTCAGCATTGTCGGAGAGAAAGTAATGATGCCAGTTGATAGGGAACTTGATCCTGCACAATTTAGAAAACTTTTTTACCGGAAAAGTCGGAAAATTCCGGAATTTTTTTTCGGAAAAATCGGAAAACTCTGCAGTTTTCCTGAAACGGATTTATCACTAATCAAATTTGTACCAAATTTTCAAATGATTTTTCCCGATTTTCCGGGTTTTCCATGAAAATTTCCGGTTCAAATTTTGATAGATTCAATTGTCACGCGACATGAACCTGTGTGCCAAATTTCAGCTAGACAAATTCGTGTACGAGTTAAAAGGATTGGCCTCAAAAAGGGAAAGAAGGGAGGGAATATGTCTTTGTTTGCGTTTTTCTGTTCTCATTTTTTTTTCCAATGTTTCAGTGGTAGCTCACAATTTTGTTTTATTTTGAATAATTTCGCCGCCAAATCCCTTTTCAAATATATTTTAGATTTACTACTTCCATGAGCATAACGAATACATAAACAAAATTGACCACATAGTCGGAAATGCGGCGATTTTTTGGTCTTTATTGCACTTCCTTTAGTTATATCTTCTAAGGTACCAATAAGACTGCATAGTTAGATTGATAGTAGGAAACACTGCTTATGTTATGTTGTCTTTTTTTAATTTAATAAAAACTTTAAACTTGCTATATTATTGGATATATTGGACTATCAATTTTGATAAGGGGAATGGAAATTAATTTTTAATAATATGCAAATAACAGGAAAATATGGCGGCACATGTAAAATAGAGGATAATAGAGGACAATTTATAAAAAGAAGAGTATAAAAAGTGCAGGTAAAAAAAAATTAGGACATGTCCTCGAAAAAGAGGACGTCTGGTCACACACTATGTGTACCCCAACCTGTACATACATATACCACACCACCCTTACCGCAGAGTTAAGTTTAACCATATAATTATTTTCCAAAACTTAAATTAGGGTACACCCACGACGCCAGCAGTTTTTAAATCGACATCCTTCAAGTTGAGTCCATTTATAGATGTGAATGTAAATTAGGGTTCACTTGTAACATTTACCATTTGCATGGTAAGTGCGGTTTACCGGAAATTTTTCTCACATACGTTTGACCAAAAACTTGAATCTGAACTATCCTTTACAGAATATTCTAATCCGGTTTGGATAATTTATTTAATCCCAACATCTTTATCAGGCTTTTTTTGAGATTGCGTTATAAATAAATAGCCATATACATATATACAAACATATATATATAGCACTGCGGATATGTATGTATATTAAGAAGAAATTGTCTTTTGTTCCAGAACTTAATTAAAATCAAAATTGTATCTGATGGATGGAAATTAACTTACAAACAGTTTAACTGTTAACAGTTAAACGAAATATTGAAGAAAGAATTAAACAAATATATAAGTGGGTATATAAATTTCTCATTACCATTATTTTTTGAATATAGGTATACTTACCTACCTTAAATACTTTCATACCTACCTTGAGGCTAAAAATAAAAAAAAAAATTATAAATTTTCTTGCTGTAGTTGATAACAACAGGCCATAGAAATGTTTTCTCATTTTTTAAAAAAAAAAGCAATAAAGGAAGTTTATAATGGACTTGTTGATACTCCACAAGAAATATAGAAGGAAGTCATGAAAAAAACAAAATAGAAAGTTATTCTTCAACTTTTATCCCTCCAGACCAAAATAATTTTAATCTCTTTAATCTTTCTCCTCTTCATTAGAATTGTCGTTCTGTTGGGAAAAATCGTGGAAAATATTAAATATATCTAAAAAAAAAAAAAAAACGAAAAGTAAGTTGTCTCCTAAGCAGATTGTCTCCAGAGATTTAAGGAAATTGAAATCGCAGCATTTTTTTCTTTCTTTTTTATATAAACATACAAAAAAAAAAACAACAAACTCATTTAAATCGATCCAGAAATTCCAGACTCGTATATAAAGCTTGGTGAAATTGATCTAAGTATAAGTCTCAAGTCCAGTTGGGCAAATGATTTTTCCTTTCCGTAATATTTCTCTGTGTTCATTACGACATTTTTCCGCTTGCTGTCGCACAAAATGCGCTGATTTTCATTTGTCATTCCCTCAGGAGGTGGGATGAAAGTGTTTCTTTTCTCATTCACCACTCACACTATGGAAAAAAGACACCGCAGAGAAATCAAACTAAACTTCCGTTCAAATTGATCGAACTTAAATCGCGTAGAACAAATTTGTTATTTACCCATTCATCGATTTATATTATATGGATGGATGGCGGTTTTTCGGTTCTCATCCCGGGCAACAAACATAGCTTACCACAGCCGGATATCATGGTTAAACTCGATTTTTGTTGTTTTTTTTGTTTATTTTTTTTTTCGTCCTTTTGTCTGGATGACTTCATAGAGCTCCAGGTTTATATTGTAGTATTTCCGTCATCGCCAGCAATGAACACAGTTGGTAAAAATCCCCCTCTCACGATATACAAGAGCGCTGGTATCGATAAAACGCTTATACTAGTATACACGTTTATGGACTTAGTGACTTTGTGTTTATGAAATGCGTCCAAAATTGATAAGTTAATATTTACATCGCGCGTATATATATATATATACACTTCGCTACACCATGCCGCGCCAATCAAATACCTATGTATAACCCAAGCTAAAACCATCTCTTCCCTTTAGCTTTTGATTGAAACACTTCCGATTGTTTGTTTTCCTCTTGAAACATTTCTACGTTTGCTTGTTTGTTTGTTTTGTTGGTTAGTTGGTTGGTTGATGACTCCGTTTTTAGTTAATATAAACTTTAAGGACTATGTTTACATAGCCGGAGATAAGTATTTTATCCAATCCAATTCAATTTGAATCGATTCCAAGAGTTGCGAACAGTTTAAACCCAGATCAATCAGTGCTGTTGCTGTATGTATACATTATGTTGGTATACCTGGAAATACTCAATAGAGAGATAATATTGTTATCTTTAAGCAGAGATAAACTTTTATCACGGTGCAGTTGTGAGGTGTAAAAAGTATATAGAATTACAGCAACAAATATGAACAGACTTTAAGAGGGGTATTAATTTTGTTTATCTTTTTACCTGTGGGAACTATAAATAGGTTTTGAGTAATAACAGATAATTTATAAATTACGTAAAGTTCAATGGTTCTTTTGTGGAATATTTTTATATTTATACCTATATGTTGTATACTATGTGTGTGTGTGTGTATATTTTTTGTTTGCATACAGAAAACGCGTTATGTAGTAGATAAATTTTATATAGCTCAGAAAGTTTAAGCGAATTCAACACCATATCCATTTAAGAAAAATCTAGTTAGATAGAAAATTTTACAACGATTAACATTTTGCAAAAAATTTACAATCATTAACTGTAGTAGATAATTTACAACATTATGCGATATCGTTATATTTTGGGTGTAAAATTACTACTTAAGTTTGCAAAGGGAGATTGTAAAATACCGTAGGATTGTGTTAGTGTAAACAGACAATGAGTAAAATTACACAACATAATTTTAATAGTGCAGAAATTAAAATTGATCCTGTTAAGGGGAAAAAATTACTACCGCATATTCCTGCTAAAACCTGGAGAGGAAGCATGTGACCTCCCATTGGGACGAAAAACCAGGTCTTCTCAAAGAAGCACAATTCAAGCCTATAGGCATCATTTTGAAGCTCTTTGGAGGAATATTCAGTGAACTACCCAGAAAAATTAACAAAAGCGCAAGTAAGTACAGTAAACCCTCCAACAGCGCGGTTTTTTATTGCGCGGTTTCGCAATTGCGCGGCCAAGCCTTTATTACCAAAATTTCGATCTGCGCGTTTTTTTTTTGCAGTATTTAACAAAGAAAATCATGTTAATTCAAATTGGTGAATCCCGTTAAACTACGAATACCAAAAATAGTGATTCACAGTATTTCGATGCGCACATATACTTTTTACTTTTTATAGACAATTTCATTTTTTAGTTGTCGCGTTAAGGCTTAAACACAATTCCGACGACAGAGCGACAGAACGACAGACGACAGCGAAAATATCGTTGCGAAACAGGCAGTCGAAAACTTGGGAACACAATTGCAACGACTGGCGGTGAGCGACGACTGTGAAAGAAGAAGATATTGAAATTTCATTTGTTAAATATTTCGAGCATTTTATAAGGATATTTTTATCAAGAATATTTTATATTATATTGAGAGAAATGCAATGGACCAAAGTGTGAAAAAAACTGAAAATGCGGAAATTAACTAAATTAAAAGCTTTGAAATATCCATCCAAACCACGTCTTTTTTGTCCATTTGTTTTGCCTGTCTTGTAAACTATAAATTATTTTATGGATTTCGAATTTCCTCGATCGATTTTTCCTCAAAGCTCATTATTTTAAAATTACCGCGGCGTGCTACCACCTGAAAAAGACAAAAGTGAATGCCACAACCAATTCATTCCATTAATTTTGTTGGTAGGACTCCATCGACGACGGCAAAATTAGAAATTGATCAATCCCGGCGAAAATGTCGTCGATCGCTCAACGTCGGTCGTCGCAATTTGGTGCATTCGCATTAGATGCTGTGCTTTTAGAAGTTTGACAGCGATATATCGTCCTCGTCTGTCGTCGCAATTGTGTTTAAGCCTTTAGGATGAGGAAGTAAAATTACATAATTTTTATTAATATAGATATTTATATAACATACTCGTATGTACATACTAAATTTATGAAGTATTCGTGTGCAATAGTGTTTAAGGAATTCTTACTTCAATTAAGTATGTATAAATAAAATTTTTGATTTTTGATTTAAAACTCATATTGATTTAATAGGTGTTTTAATAATATTTACATCCTATATTTAATAATGGAAAAAGCTGGGAAACGAAAAATTTTGACATTAGAGGCAAAGTTTGAAATTGTGAACCGATTAGAAAATGGCGAAAAATATCAGTTTTAGCTAAGAGACGCAATATGAACGAATCCAGCATAAGGAGGATTAATTTGAATGCAGAAAAAATTAAAAGTTCAGTAGTTTGTTCCACATCGCTAGCTGCAAAAACATTAAAAAAAACCTCGAAATTCAATAATAGAAAAAACAGAAAAAGTGTTAAGATTTTGGATAGAAGATCAAAATCAAAAGAGGATGCCACTTAGTGCTGCTGTTATTCGAACTAAAGCGTTATTAGTCTTTAATCGCTTACAAAAAGAAGAACCTGGGTCATCTAATTCAGAAGAAATTAAATTTCGAGCGAGTAAAGGATGGTTTGAAAAGTTTAAACATCGTCAAAATCTACATAATATAAAATTTACAGGCGAAGCCGCCAGTGCTGATACATTAGCTGCATCTTTATATCCAAAAACTTTAAAAGATATCATTGATGGTGGTGGATATTTACCAAGCCAAGTTTTCAATGCTGATGAGACTGGCTTATTTTGGAAAAGGATGCCTGGCAGAACGTTTATATCTAAAGAAGAGAAATCTGCTCCGGGGTTTAAGGTTTCCAAAGACATATTAACAGTTTTGCTTTGCGGTAATGCAGCTGATGATTGTAAGAACAAATTTATAAATCAGAAAATCCTCGTGCGTTTAAAGGAATATCAAAAAACTCACTCCCAGTTCATTGGGTATCAAACAAGAAAGCTTGGATGACTGCAAAGCTGTTTGAGAACTGGTTTTTAAATTGCTTTTTTGTAGAAGCTGAGACTTATTGTAGAGATAAAAACATTGCCTTTAAGATTCTGTTGATAGTTGACAATGCACCAAGTCATCCAGCACATTTGGCTGAATTGCACGCCAATGTTAAAATAATATTTCTGCCTCCAAGTACAACATCTTTAATTCAGCCATTGGACCAAGGTATTATCTTAGAAGAACTTTTCGACAATTAATTGAAGCTGCTGATGGACCAGATAGTCTTTCAATTCGTGAGTATTGGAGACAGTATAACATTCTATCTTCTAAATTAGCATGGGATGAAGTTAAAAACTCAACAATGAATACTGTTTGGAAAAAAGTATGGCCAGAAAGTTGCATAAGAGAAGCTGTTGTGGAAATTCCAGAAATTGTAGAAATTGTAACTTTGGGTAGAACAATTTATGGGGACGGATTTCAAAATTTAGAATCAGAAGATATCACGGAAGTCCTTGAAAGTAATGAAGACAATGTAACTGTAGTTGGAGGGTTTACTGTAACTCAAATGCTTCTAGATCCATCACTTGGAAGCTCTGTAGAAGATTATTTGATAAGCTCCAGCTGAAGGGCAACAAGGGCTGATTTTATTTTATTTTCCATGAATCTGTGGATTTTTCCACTATTTTGAGAAGTAAAGTTTTTCTCATTTTCAATGTGAAATTCAGAATCTGAAGTTTTGCTTAATAAAGGTGAGAATGGCGATCGGGTGTATCTTGAGGGACTTTTTCTTGGGTGAAAAAGTGGACTTTTCTGTTGTTTATGGTTGTGCGGCATTGGTGCATCGTGGAGAATTTCTTCCTATGACAGAAATATTTACAACAGAGCACTAATGGTCACGGGAGCAAGAACTGCAAATGATTTTGAATCACCCCCCCCCCCATCCTCTTTCCCTAATCTTATCGAAAAATGCCTAAGCTTTGTGGCACAAATTGTTGCTACTGATTTTAGGGGCATTTTTTTTTACTGTGTAGTGCCGATTTAAGGTGCGAATAATCTAGACATCGGTTTGCGTAGAGAAAAGGGAAATATACTAAAAACGTGAGTATGGGGATCGTTATTTAAGCTTCCGAGTATAGGTGTGCGTGGGCAGTCAAATTTCTTCTCAGGACCTTTGTAACTCGATTCTGTACTAGATTTTCCAAAATGTACTAGATCAAACTTTTATTCCTCTCGCCAAAGCTTTCCCCCGCTTAATAGAAAAAAATGTTGTTAATAAAATATGTCCAGAGTACATGTAGAGCCTATAAAATGGGCATTCCCCTTTAAATGGACTAGGCAGTCGTAAAATGCATTTTTGTTTATTACATTTTTCGAAAATACTACCTCTACTACCTCTTCTGAGTTTGAGTTTATAGAGAAATTAGTAAAATTGTTGATTTGGCAGCAGGAGAGGTAGAGAAACGTGTGGACTTTGATTTTGTTTGACCGCAGGTTGTAGAAAACCCGTAGTATGATTTTTGTCCAGAATTAGCAAACAGCTGGTGTTCTTGGCAGAAGGCAAAAGCTGAGAATAAATTAATTACATATAAACACAAGCCTGCGCGCTACCCATTAAAAAACAAGAAGCCGTATTGCCCATTTATAAAGACAAACGAATCAGTTCTAACAACTTCAAACGTGTTTTGCTCAGTTCTTTATTTTCTGTTGGTTTTTCCTTCATAACTTTGTAAAAAAGGTTCAGATCAACTTGAAACAAAATTTCAAAATTTGTAAAAGAATCGTCATTTCCCGCAAAACCTGTCCAAAAGTTTTAAAAATTAACGTTTTTCCAAAAAAACAAAATCAAAAATCGCTTTATTTTTATTTTGCGTTATATTTAAAAATACTCTCTTTTATCAAAAAAATCACCGTTTATTGGTCATCAATTTAATAATTTTGTTTCCACTGCATTTTTTATTGGTTCTGCGGTAAAGTCAAACCCTGCTGAAGGCAATGTCGAAAAAGAAAATAATTTATTTTTTTATGCCGTTTTAAATTAAGGCAAATTCAAAAAAATTCCGTGCAAAATTGATGAATATATTTAGTCTATTTACATACATCCGTATAGGTATGTCTGCATAAATTGCTTTTAAGCGTTTATGATACTAATTAACATTTGTTAAAAGGACGCAACTTGATTTGTTTCTTTAGTTTTTTGTAAATAAATTTATTTATAAAGTAATCGTTTGTAAATATTTCTTTTTCACTTGATCTACGATTGCCTAGTCCCTTAATACCACAAATAATCATTAGCAAGCGTAAGCCACTTATTAATGTTCTCAGGAAGCAATCTTGAAGGACTCTTATGATATTAAGGAAGAAGCACTGCGATGAATATTCAAAATGCTCATTAAAGCTTTTAAAAAGATACATTAAAAAAAAAAATCTTCGTCAATCCTTTAGCATACCTCCTACTAGTGCGCTTCTTATGAACAACAGTGAAGTGCTTGTGTCTGCGGACATGCCTATGTAAAAAAGCAAAGAACTGGAACAAAGAAAAGAAGCTCTGCAAGCTACCCGGAAAGCGCTTCAGGAGGTTTCTTAGATGCTCTTTTTCACCTATCAGAAATTAGTACATTTTTTTTTCTCTCTTTAATTGAGTAAAATTCACACTCTATGTGATGCTTTCACACAAAGTTTGGTGATTAACTGCCAGAAAATCTTATACATCTTACATACATTTACTTTACATTACATTTTTTTTTATAACATACTCTTGCAGCGGAAAAGTTACAAACATTTACTACGATTATTAACTCATATTTTTTGTGCTATTTTGTATTTAAAAAAAAATAATTTAAAATTGTCAATTAGGACATTCTTATTATTTTGCTACAATGACCTACATTTTGTAAAAATATTGTGTAAAATTACACAGACTTTAAAGTGCGCATTGAAACTATCATCATAATTTGCTGTGTTTTGAGTATCGAGATGCACATAAATGAAAATATTGGATTCTGACTTAAGAGCATATTTAATCTTAATTTCGGCAGATAAGAGACCACCAGATGATCGGTTCTCATCACTTTGGAGATTTGTAAAAAAAAACGAAAATTCTAAAATGCATTGTTCTTCTGCAACTTTATCACGGCTCGTTAGATAAGCTATAGATTGTGAGGCAAGTGATCTCAGCTCAGCTCTGTCAATGATTGTGATGTATACGACACTCTGAAATAAATGCTCAATCGAATAAGTTGCGCGGGTTTTTGAACTTATTTTCTACCTATTTAGTCTTGTCGAAGTCCTACATAATTGATAATGTATGTGGAAAAGTGTGATGGCTTATTAACATATAAAAACTTTCTTATGAAGTGTACCCAAAGATTAAAAGTTTCCTAATAAGCTTTCCAATCAGTTTTATTTATTTGTTGGGGGTTCCTCAGGGATCCATTTCAGGTCCATGTCTGTTTAATTTATATTTGTTAACTAGCAGAAGCATTCAATTTTATTAAAATTTCTATAATATATACGTGGCCCAAATAGTCACATAAAAATTACTTTTAATTGTGGATTTGTTTATTGTCTTATTTGTCAATAAATTTTTTTCAAGCTTCCCAATGCACAATTGTTCCAAATCTCAAAAAGCCGGCCAAAAGTCGGAAAAAACATTTTTTTTTCTAGGGACTTTTAATGGTTGGAATAGTTGTAGTGCTAGTATTTTTCTTGGTCATGTTCTGAAAAGTAGTATTAGAAAAAGCAAGAAGTCAAAACCCTTGTCGACTCCGGCTCTTAAACCAAATAGGAATTGTTGCTTAGACATTTCTTCAAAATATATCCAAAAATTAGCTACAACTAGTAGCGACTTCAGTTTCAATTATAATTCTTACGCGATGATGTATGCGCTTTCTGCAATTTTTCGTTATTTTCTGAAAACTTCTAAAAAATGAATTTCGTACAAATCGAAGTAGCCGTTTTACATAAAGAGTCCACCATAATTTATTATTATTTAATGATTATTCGCAATGGTGCCATATACTGTAGCCAGGATTTTTTTTTTCTTTCGTAATTTAACTTCGAATACGTGGTCAGCGACCCCAAAAATACACGAGTGCAGACTTTCACCCGAATTGAATACGTTTTTGACTTTTGACCAGCTTTTTGGGATTTGGGTAGCACTGTGCAATGTAGTAGTAACGACAAGGTATGACCGACAAAAAATAATTCCCATTATTTATAAGTTAAAAGTCAGTCAGAAAATTCCTCTAATTGAGAAGAAACTGTTTGATGAAAGATCCTATTAGATTTAATTTGTAAAACAAACCGAACCTTTCGTCCCAATGATCAGAGAGGTCTCATCAGTATGGTTATCTCTGATCGCTTACCATAGAATTTTGATCATAAAATCTCCCAATTGCCCATACAAATACTTTTCATCAAAAGCAATTGTGAATTATGTGGTAGCAAAATATCTCGTTGCAATTTTCAAATTAGGTGATTATTCCCCCTTGTCGCCATACTACACTTGGATAAACAAAGAAAAACTTATAAGTGGATTATTTTTCATCTATACCAGACTGAAAATCACTGAAAATAATTTCAATGAATTTCTAAAACTTTTAAAATGTATTGAAAATGCAGAAAAAAATCGAATTTTATCGAACCATATATGGCGACAAGGGGAATAATCACCTAATTTGAAAATTTCAACCAGAAATCTTGCCACAATATAATTCACACTTGCTTTTGATAAAAAGTATTTGTATGGGCAAGTGAATGAACCTATTATCGAACTTCTACGATAGGCGATCAGAGATAACCATATTGATGAAAACTCTCTGATCGCAGGGTCGAAAAGTTCGTTTTTTTTTTTGCATTTTCAATGTATTTTAGAAATTCATTGAAATTATTTGCAGTGATTTTCTGTCTGCTGTAAAGGAGAATAAATCCAGCTATAAGATTTAATTTTTTACCAAACATTCAATCTGATAGAACGCTTTCCCTATTGCAAAAAAAAAAAAATGTAAATAGGAATTATTCGATTCCTAGAATCGATGATTCAGTTGTTTTTAAATAGCCCGAAAACGGCATATTTTTTTTTTTGCTTGATCTTATTGCTAATTCATTCATAGTGAGAGTTACCTCTATACTAAGTAAGTAATCGTACTATATATTGTCTGGCTATCCTATTCCAAATATAAATCTCTACAAATCTCATCATTTGTATGAATTCTGATGAAATATCAATTAAGCCTTTTTTTCTACCGTCAATATGTTTTATGTATAAGTATAATCCGAAATATAAAAATAGCCATCACGATACCCCAGTACCGTTACCTAATCAAGGAATAATAATAGTTTCCATATCTCCGATTCAATTGTCATTTTAAAGCAACTGGTACAATAGTAATAAACATAGAGAAAACAATTCTATTTCTACAGCATACAGGATGAACAATAATGGACTGTTGTAATGGAAATGGAATTCCTATAGATATTAGTAAAAAAAATTCCTCCCCATCATTTACTACTAAACGGAGGAAATATGTAATTAAATAGTATTCCCGTCTGTGCTGGTATGAATAATAATTAAAATAAGTTTCGTGCTGCTAGTATTTAGCTTGAATCGCAATATAATTTTGAATCGATTCTATGTATATTCCTCCACCGCCCAGGACTGAATTGTTAATGTAAATATTGTGTCTTCTCTGTGTTTTTGTTTTTTTAATTTATTTATTTTTATTTTATTTTTTTATTTTTCACTACTATATACAAAAAGTAATTGTTTCATAGAGTTTGACAATGTTAAGAATAATAATTATGAGGCTTTCAAAGCGTTCTTCATATGACACGCTAACTTTCGTGTTTTATTTTCTTGTAATTATGGAGTTCCCATTATTTATTTTCACTTGCAATATTACATAGGTACCTGTCAACTAATTTGCGTTTTTATTTATTTTTGGAATTTGGTTTTGTTTTTCTTCACTATTATCATGTTTATTTAGTAGTTAAATGTCAGAGATATATTTCGTCTAACTATGCACGAGAAATACAAATTGTCAAAAATACATTGACCTCCAATTAGGTATAACCTGTCAAGCAGAATCAAATCACGTTTTCGTAATTTTAGAAAAACTTTTGTTTTTGCTGTTTTTTTTGTTTGTTATTTCTGATAAGAAAATTAATAAATTCCCACGATAATGTTCCTCCGACGACCGGACTCATTACAGACCAAAAAATTATTCCATCCTCAAGCAAAAAACTGACCTCGGCAAGAGAAAATTATCCAAAAATTATTTCAACGAACGTGCGTTGTCGTCTCGTTACGTGCAATTACCTACACAGGCCTTGACCATGAATTACGTAAGAAAAGAAAAAAAAAAGTGTCTCATTAATGCGGCTCAACGCAAATCCATCTACCACTTAGCACTCATTTGCTTCTGTGTCAAGACTCAAGTCTGACGAATTTCTATTTTCTAATCTCCTCGGCCGCCATCCCCCTAACAAACTTTCATTCAGTCAGCTTCAGCCCTCCGGGAAAAGTGTATGTGTGTGTGTGCTGCATGTGCTCTTGTAACACTCACAATAGTATAGTGTTTGTATATAGTTGTTCTCCATGGTTGGTACCTACAATTGGTATGGTGCGGCGCTGCTGCAAACACACAAATCCGCAGCAGTAATTTAGAATCAGCGCAGAACAGTCGCGACGAGTGTTAAAAATAGAAAACGACTCCACAAAAAATAATGAGCTCAGAAGTATTACCTACTACCTACTCAGATGTAGCTCCAAGTTTTATGACTCATCTATTATAAGACTCGAGGTGGTAATTGGCAAAAGAAATGAGCGGTGCGGGGGTGACAGCAAGAAGTCATTACATTTAATTTTGTTTTCCCCTCCCTCCTACTGGAGGAAGTGAATTTTGTTTTATGATTAAAATGTTTGCGGTACGAATCACAAATCGGGACTGTGCTGATAAATTTCCCAAGGTTCCCTGCTGGGTTTCGGGTTGGATGATGAAGGCTGACTGGCATTGAGCTATGAAAAACACAGAGTGAAACACAATAATATTATTGTAATCAGTCACGACACTTGATTCCTATTAATTTCACGGGAGCTAATAATAATATTCCATTAAATCCCGAAATAATTTCGATTTATTGGTTTTTCGCTCCAGGGAAATCGAAACACAGCTGAGATTTGGTTTGTTGATGTTGGTATTATTGGTTGGTGTGTGTTGCCGTCAGCTTTTTTAATATAATTTGCTTAGGGGTGGTTAGCCGCCTTCGTATAAAATATTTCTCGATGATATGCAAGCAATCGAATATGTATGTAATTGGAAAAGTTTAATCAATCAAAGAAGAAAATTTCAAGTTCAAGTGGAGTTTTTTTTGTGTGTGTTTTATTTTTAGGAGCTATAAATGTTAGTCGTTAAAATTCCATTAGATGTCCCCTAGTATGTCTTTTTTTTTTCTTAGTTCTTCCAATTTTGTTTTGGTAAAGGGCCATTGAATTTTATTACAATCGTAAAATTAAATGTCGCTTGAAGAATTAACAGGGCCAATTGTGAGGAGCTATAAAGTGTTTATTTCATCATTTTCGGAGTAGAGAGAAAATTATTTAAAAATTTGTATAAATGTTTTCATATTAATTATATGAAGAAAAAAAAGGAGTGAAGTGTACAAATATAGTATGCACACGATAACATCGCAGCTAATTGATTCATTTGAGGTTTATGAGGTTATGATGGAGTTTTATTAGATTTCTACTGATTGCATAATTTTAGGGGTACCTACATATAGAAAAGAAATTTTAAATTATATTTATATACAGGGTGTTTCAGATAAGGATGTCATCCTTGCAGGAGGTGATAGGGGAGCGCGAGAAACGAAAAAAATTATTAAATGAAGGGGTGATAAAACGGGTCGTTTCAGCAGTAGGGGGGTTTAAGATATTTAGTACTTCTTCCACTTTACACCCTGTAACTATGTATCTTGATATACACCCTATCAAGGTGGGATTCATCTCAGATGATAGCAAACCGTATAAGCTGATGAATGCCCAATCAGCCTTCATGTCATCTTCCGTCGGAACTAGTAGGACGTCAAAGTAAAAAAATTGGAAAAAAATTCTTAATTTTTTCAAATTTTAACGATTTTCCCGCCAAAATGCATGATATCTATACAGTTTTATTACAAGATTTAGTAACACCGGAATGTTACCTTTAATTTAACTATGCACATGTACCTACCTAAATGCAACAGTTTTTTAGATATTCCTGTTTTTATGATTAATAATTTCATTAATTTTGTTACTGACGATGGTAATCGCGCCTACTATTATGCAAAATTAGCAAAATTCATGAAATTATGAATCATAGAAACATGAATATCTGAAAAACGGTTGCATTTAGGTACGTACATGTGCATAGTCAAATTAAAGGTAACATTCCGGGGTTTCTAAATCTTGAAATAAAACTGTATAGTTATCATGGATTTTGGCGGGAAAATCGTTAAAATTTGAAAAAATTAGGAATTTTTTCCAATTTTTTACTTTGACGTCCTACTACTCACGACGGAATCCCACCTTGATAGGATAGTGTATATCAAGATAGTTACAGGGTGTAAAGTGGAAGAAGTACTAAAAATCGTAAACCCCCCCCCCCCCGCCTACCGCCGAAATGACCCGTCTTATCCCCCCTTCACCTTATATTTTTTTTCGTTTGTCGAGCTCCCCTATCACCTCCTGCAAGGATGACATCCTTATCTGAAACACCTTGTATAGTCGGTGATACTGCATAATAATAAAAATTGTAATTGTATTTGGATTAGTGAAATGAGCAGGTAAATCAAACGTATTACCCTTGCTTATAAAAAAATGTTAAAACTGGAGATGTTTAGGTAAGACATGGAAGATAAATAAAAAAACAGTATATAAATCTTATACCCTAGACACACATCATTTGTACTAACTATTCATTAAAATGCCATGTGTCACATAGTAATCGTCATTATAGCTCGAAAATCAGATGATAATGACGTACACTAATTTAGTGTTTTACTTCTTCATTATAGCTATAATGAGGAAAAATGTGCTCGATTTGGAGGATTGTTTCAGAAAATACTGCACCACAATAAAACACCAGTTTGGAGACCATTTAAAATTATTTTTATATGTGTTTTATTTTCTTTAATTCACTAGAATAGTACAATAATAGAACAATTATTAAAATTATGTATTTATACGTTTTCTGGAATATAACCTTACTTTCCTCTTAACACCTTTCATTAATTTTTGCAAAGTTTCTGGCAACAGTTTTCTACTGGCAAAAATCCATAAATTCTTGAAATGTGGTAATGAGGTTGCACATTTGCCTTCTTTACGCAATATATTCTTTACCAGAGCCCAGTATCTTTCTATAGGCCTGACTTCTGGCGTTTTGGTTGGATTGTCACTTTTCGGGACAACGTTAACGTCATTTTTTGCAAGCCATTTCAAGGTTGTAGAAGCATAGTGTGCTGTTGCAAGATCTGGCCAGAATAGTGGTGATGCAGTATAAATTTCAGAATTTATGGCGCCTTCATAAAAAAGGGTCTGCTTCGTTGGCCACACTGGCATATTGCTTGCCAAACCATTACTTTTTTTCCACATTTTTCATGTGGAATGACTTTTTCTTCATCTGGAACATTGCCCTTGTCGATAGCATTATAGAATTGAGGACTTGGCAAAGTTTTAAAATCATATTTAAAGTAGGATTCATCATCCATAATCAAGCAATCATCTGTACTGGCTAGCAAACGTTTATACAAGTTTCTTGCTCTTTTAATTGATGTTTTTTGTTTTGACACAGTCGTTTTTGTACATTTTTGTTTTTTGTTTGTCTTCACATTATTTTTGTTCTTAATTCCTTGCACAGCTGCTGCACTTGTTTTCACTTTTTTGGCAATATCTCGCACTGACATACACTTGTTTTTGCCTATGCACTGTAGTACTTTCATTTCTAAATTTTTATCAGTTGTTCCTTTTGGTCTTCCTCTTCCTGATTTCTGTTCAACACTTTAACACTCAAGGTATCTTTTAACTGTCCTACTCACAGTCCATCGCGACACTTTAAGTTCTTTTGCTATAACAGAATGAGATTTATCCCGATTTTCTAAAAACTCTTGCAAATTGCTTGACGCACTAACAACTGTTTTGAATTCATTTTGCTGACTAATTTCACAAGTGGAAGCAAAGCTCACAGATATTGAAACTAGACAGAGGGCAAAGTTACTGCATGGTGTACAGTCACCACAAAAAGTGGTACAGTATTTTCTGAAACAGTCCTAATATAAATCTGGAGCTCCGCTGTGCATCTGTCGATTTGAAAAATAAGAAGAATGCAAAGAAATGCAAATCACAAATTATATTATCAATATATTTTTTTTAATATAATGTTTTTCTCATTTGTAAATTGTTAAATTGAAAATAAAATAAATAAACACGAAATTTATCGCGTTAATTCGATCCATATCGCTTCTTTAATGACATAAGTTTATCAAAACCATTTTGATAGTACAAATTAATTAAAGAAATGGCTGTGTGCCTGCAGTTTATAATGAATCATTATAGACTAATGAGTCGTTAATTATTTCTTCATTAAGAGCGATGTTTGTCTAGGGCATTAGTTTGTTGTAATAATTATTTCGGAATCAAATTAAAATTACGGGAGAATCAAAATAGTGGACCTCACTGGAGATCATTATTCAAAGCTTTTTGAGAAAAGGTGCACATTTTCCTTCATAAATATGAAGATATTGAAATTTTTGGTCTGAGATCTGGACTCGTTTAGGAGTCCAAATATCTTTTCCCGTAGAAAAAAGACGTTCAACTGCACTCGAAAGTATAGCGGTATTTATATTTAATAAAAATGTTTATTAAAATTTGTTCCCCCATGGAATGCTGCATCGTTGAATGAGTCTTTTGATTTCATGTTCAGCCACATTTTGACTAGATTTTGGGATTTAATTTTAAAAGTTTTGTGGCTCCTAAGCATTTCTTTAGATTGAGTAACAGAATTAAAAAAATTTCCTTTTCGTTTTCGTTGTTGCTGCTTCCGCTACCGCCGCTTAAACTATCTTTGCCCTTCGAACTTTTGACGGCCTTTTGCCTTCTTAATGCCTTCGTCTTCTACACTTTTCTCCATGCATTTTCTTACTACTTCCATTCGACTGTTATCATGCATCATATCAACCGGAATTTTGGGTGAAAACCCGTAGCCGTAGTTTATCGTCAAGAAGAGATCCAACATTTTATCTATAACCTTTAATAAGGGATTGGCTAAAGTTGTGCAATTCACAAGACTCCTAGCCTTGATATTCTTTAATTCAAATACAGTTGCTGTAATTGTCGATTGGAGTGATTCAAGATCCACATACACCACACTAACTAGTCAGAACGTGATTTCCTCTACATAGCGTCATTTTCGTGTCATAAATATTTAACGGTCAACGGGTTTATGGAAAGTTAGCGTTAGCGTTCTTAAAAGTTAATCCGCTATTCGAAAACTAACTAACTACGTTAATTAACGATTAACAGATTAACGATCTTCTGCCCAGCATTGCAGCCATTCTCTACGAAACTGATCGCACCTTGTAACCAGACCATCTCAAAATAGATCTCACCCATATTTTTTTGCTTCCACCTACCACACCCCACCCCGCTATATCTCGAGAATGGAGCAACCGATTTTTCTGATTCAAATGCCAAGTGTAGCTTAGCGGTTTATATTTTTTATAAAAAAATATAGCAGCACTGAACGAATAAATATTTTGTTGATTGATTGATTCACTAGACAGGACTTCTAGCACTTTTTTTTTAAAGCTGGAAACCTTATCTATGTATGTACAAAAAATTGCGATAGCATTCGGCTACGTTTTTGAGATATGAATTTTTAAAGTCACCGTATACCCAAAGTAACGTGCATGGGAGCACTGCACTGAGGAGATTTTTTCTATTTGGGACTTCTAGCACTTGTTTTTTTGTATTTTTATTTTGAAATAGTAGACAAACAAAAGATTAATCTGCCTATAATAACATGTTGGAAATGGTTCAAAAAAGTCCCGAGTGTGTTATGGAACTATGTTGAGTGATTGGCTTTGGACGTAAAGTCCAGACTGTCAGCATGAGCTGACAGATCACTCGACGTACAGCGTTAACTGCTGGGCGGCACGCTAGCTCGCCTTGGCTCATTGGTGGAGAGTGTGGGGAGGTTCCACGAAAAACCTGCCGCTGCCGTCAGCCATAATCAAAAAAATGTTGTGCCTAAACAACTAAAAGCCGGCACACATTCGGTCCTGAAGGGACCCTTACGTCACTTACCTATATACGCAGTTGAAGGCGCAGATGTTTTGCCTTCCTTGCCTGCCCCATCCTCCCATCTGACTCTGAGGGGCATAATTATTCAGAGTCCCTATTTGACCTTTAAAAGAGACTAGAGCAAACCTATACAACCTTCACGTGAGAGGGCGCCAGGATAATGAAGGAGGAATTAAAACTTTCAACGATTCATGTTCACGTTATAATTGCAAATGTTTCTAATAAAAATTATTACTTTTTCCAAGATTTTGTTTTCTTTGTAGTACTTAGTTTAGATCTAAAAAATATTTCTTTGCTTACCTAACATCAAGACTTTCAAAATTTCATTAAATTAAACTTGCTTTGCTTTAGGTATATCATGTATAAAAATTTTTGCACTTTTCATATGATTTCATTTAAGTGTTTTCTTTTTCTTAGTAATGTTCATATAGAGCCTTACGTGTGTTATCGATTTATAATAATATTTAAATAATTCGTCTTAGTTTGTATTTAGTACCTTTTTCTTTTCTATAGATATTTATAACACAGCAGCGGCTATAGAAATGTAAACTTTCACTTATTGGATAGCTAACTAAATTAAAATGTTCCTTCTTGCTATTTGTATCTCTCTTATGAAAATCATTTAAAAAAATTATCGATAATACTTTTAAATTTACAAAAAAACAAACCTTAACTTAACTCTTGTGACATTATGAAGAAAAAGAATTTTGATTCATTTGATAATATCATTCTTTTTGTGATAACTTCGTTTGATTTTGTTTGGTTTTTTTCTTCCTAGGTAAATCTTATTAAATTTTTGTGCAAATGTGTGCTGGAGGTTTTATAGAAAATAAAAAAATGACAATCGATTTAGTGTTTGCAATTATTGGTAACCCAAAACGTTGAAGACGAAAAAAATGGTGAATTTGTGATTAAATTCTCATCCTGTTAGTTCAATCTTACAATCTCGCTTATACATATACATACGTATTGGATGTTAGGGAGTAATTTATGCTTTCCGAATTTGTTATCTGGTGTGCATAACTTCATTTAGGCCCTGGTTAAGACGAGTTGAACATTTTTCTGATCGACTGTAAATTATTTGTTGACCTCAGTTTGACATAAGTCACGTATTCAAGCTGGTAACCATGAAAAACATCCTTGAAATTTTTGTCTAATTTCAAATCAAGTTCCAAGCCTTGTGCGAGCAAGCAAAATGTGTATGTATGTGATTTATATAATAATGTAAAAGTATAATACGAGTGAAAACTACTCCTAAAAGTGATGATATTCGACATAAAGTGCTCGGAAAAGAGGTCACAAGATACAAACAGGCATCTCAAATACAAATTGTTGCTTGCATTTGGTGCTATTGTTGCATGTGTCTATAATCATTGTCCAGTCAAATCAAATAGTACAACTATATCAGCATATTTGAGTCTAGAACGTTTAAGAGGAGTTATCATCTATGTATATTCGTATCGGCTCACTCCGTATCTATCACAAAATTGATTGCACACTTTTACACAATAGTTATTTCGTTTCTTATAAACTAAAGAAAAGGAGTCTGAACAAAAATCTTAAGTATCAAAGCTAAAGCGATTAATAGCTAATTTATAACTTACTCCAGAGAAGAGAATGACTTCGGACGTACATACATGGTTAAGGCGCGCCACTTGAGGCCAGCAGGAGTATTTACAGCAGATAATGTGAACTCCGGTTGTGACGATGAAGTGCTAATTCTTTGTGTTGTAGTGTACGATTGTTCCGTTCAAATATTTGGACAAATAGTCAATCACCAAACGGGTTAAGGCAAAAATCCCAGACAATGCACTGCATTGAAGCGCTCAAACATTGATGGTTATCCGTTGCCCTTAATGAACTTGCATCCGTTTTGATGACTTTGGAGTCGCGATCATAAGAACATAAGCACTTTCTACGACACTTTTCTTTTTGCAGAATTGCTGAGTACCTGTTCCAACAATCTAGAACGAGGTGCACATGATGAGACCGATGCGACAGCTGCTGTAATTCCAGCTGCATCGCCTATTAATTTATACTCCTATGCAGGTGGCTGATGAATTTGGATGCGAGTAGGGAATAAAAGTATTTTTAACTTACGTTTGGGGTTAATTTTTGGCCCGATGTATTCGGAAACTTTCTGGTTTTATTTCTTGAACTGTGCACTGCGCGGACGATTTGACAACACAGGTTCGTCTTCTTCACCCTTTTCCACCTCAGCATGTCATACTGAGCTTGAGGAAACGCATCTCTCTCGGTCGGGGTGCGTTCAAGCTTTCTGCTATGGACAGCAGCCAGCCGGCATACACGCTTCAGTATGTCATGTAGCATATCGCTATATGCAATACGCTACGACCATAACAAGTGATAGCATAATTTAGCATTAATATGGATACAGTAGTTCAGTTTTTGGCGCCAAGTCGACCGAAAACTAATCTTTTGTTATGTACTCGCTGCGATCTTTCCAAAATGTACCCACAGGGGTGCGGAAGAAAGTAAAAATCGCAATTTTTTATAGACTTCCTTTGCATAATGCGATAATATTGAGTTCCTTTGTAATATTATCACCTGTGTGAGATCCTGAAAACGGCTTCATAGCAAGAACTCCGTGTTGCAGCTGGAATTCTGGAGACAACTAATGAGCTATGAAACTCAGCCATGTTAACGTTAATTAATATTTGTATTTTTTTACTTTGCTTTAAACACTTTTAAACCTACAACAAAAATAAAATTTTTATACAACGGGGATTTAAGATATTTACTTTTACTATTGCTCAAGATTTTTTAGGCTAAATTCAAGATTTTCAGCTAATTTTGGTTGACAACTCTGGTCACGACATTTAACGCAATATAATGAACCGAATATTCGGCCACCGGATATCCAGCTTCGAATCTTGCTGGATATCCCGCATCCGGGCAAAGAACTATCCGTTTTATCTGTAGTCAGTATTCACCAGAACGTTCCTGTGGTTTCATCCTAATAAATGTACGGCTTTCAGTAATTTGCTTTCAGGTGATATTCGTCTTATTTACGTGTTTTCCAATCGTCTATAATCTAGACTTTTTCATATTTATGGTTCCGTCCCTCAAAAGAAAAAAAGCGGAACCATTATAAGATCATTATTGCGTCAGTCTGTCTGTCCGTCATAGACTCTTTTTTATCGAAAGCAACGTGACGTAGGAATTTAACATTTGTGGCAGAATGCTCGGTTTTCGTCGCACATACTTCGGCAGTCAAAGATTATAAAATAATTGTTTTTTTTTTGCTTTTTTGTTTGAACTTTTCGATCTAGCGATTAGAAATGACAACTCAGGCAGTGGCGTAACTAGCCTTTGTGAACCACATTGAAAAAAAATGGAACACCCCTCCCCCTTGCCTATTTATAATTTCACGGAAACGAATGTGGACGAGAGAGTCGGCTAGTAGATACCTGAAAGCTGGGTGGGTTTTATTATAAATGAATTAAAACTGAAATTGCAATTCTTTTCTAATCTCAAGTCACAGTTTATACAGAAAACAATGTTGTGAGCCTGTGGTAGAAAATCATTAAGTTAATTTTAAATTACTACATAGAACACAATTGCGCGACGCTGTTGGAAGATCTTCTTTCGATTGATTTTGCTCTCGCGTAGTCATCGATGAGTTTCGACACATACATTCTTTCTGCTTTTCCTGCCTCTATGCTCAGCAGTGCTAATTGCATAGGCGCTCTTGGCCCCTAGAATTTTGCATATATTTTTTGTTTGCTTTGAGTTTTGAGGCCGAGCGTTTCGTGGATGCAACGGTGACGGGAATCGTCAAAAATAGAAGCAACAAGGAGTAGACGTCTTCAGAGAAGTTCGGCCAATTCTTTAATTGTGTGTATCTTTTCAATTTCCGGCCATAGTGCTTTAACCAGCCGATCCTGAATCGTTTGCTGCTCCTGGGACACTCTTCCCTAAAGTGACCGCATTGATTGCATTGACATAGCTATGCCATTGAGAACTCTCTGATTGAAAAAAATCAATTTTTGTTTTTTATATTTTTAAATTTAGCACATTCACGAAAAATGTGAGTACAACTCACACAATCACTTTTAAGATACAAAGATTTCGTTAAAAAAAAAAACTGAATGTGATACACAAAAATTATTTAAATTCGCTCATCCCTAATATAAGTCAGTACAGCATGGTTTTTACCGATGGGTTGAAATAAGTTCGGTGATTGAAAATTCTTCATTTTTTTTTAATGAATATAAGAAGAAAAAAAATTCTTAGAATTCCTGTTTTTGAGGCCAGCCCGTCTCTCTCTATTTCTTTTTTACTATTTTCGTCACTCTCGTAGACCCAATTTTCGTCATCACAGCGAGCTGAAATTTGGCACACAAGTTCATGTCGTGTGACAATTAAATCTATCAAAATGTGAACCGGAAATTTCCATGCAAAACCCGGAAAAATCATTTGAAAATTTGGTACAAATTTGATTAGTGATAAATCCGTTTCAGGAAAAATGCAGAGTTTTCCGATTTTTCCGAAATTTTCCGACTTTTCCGGAAAATTTTCCGGTAAAAAAGTTTTCTAAATTATGCAGGATCAAGGCATCATTACTTTCTCTCCGACAATGGCGAAAACTTGCAGAAAAAATCGAGGAAAATTCATGTAAAACGCTTTTCCGGAGTTTTTCCGACCAAGGAAGCGTTTGAGCGTTTTGCAACCTAAGACAAAGTTGTAGAGCGAAACGAGTTGCATAAAGTTGCTTTTGTGGAAAATTCCATGGAAAACCCGGAAAAGCTGAAAAATTATCGGAAAAATTTTCATCGATATGATTAGTGATAAATCTGTTTCAGGAAATGTGCAGAATTTTCCAATTTTTCTGGAATTTCCGGAATTTTTCGACTTTTCCGGAAAATTTTCCGACAAAAAAGTTTTAGAAGCTATGCGGAATCATTCCATTTCGTCCTACTGGCATCAATAATTTCTTTTCAACAATCATGAAAACTTGCAGGAAAAATCGAGGAAAATTCAAGTAAATTTTTAAAAAAAATTTCATAGTAATAGGAAAAGTCTGTGGAAAACTGGAAAATCGGGAAAATTCATGTTTTTTGAATTTCAGAAAACCGTTGCAGTACCTACTTCAACGATTTGATACTGGAAAAATTTTTGTTTTCGGATCGGCACCAAACATGACTTAAAAATTGTTTTAAAATATCTCCATGCAGCACGTAATAATTCAATTTAGTTAACGTGAAAAAGGCAGAAAATAAAATAAGTAAAAAACGAGTTTTCAAACAAAACTGAGGCCAAGCCGCATGAAAAAGTAGAAAATAAACTTTTCTTCACACACAGAGGTGGACTCAGATTTTATTCGCTGACAATCACCGATATATGATCAATCAGATCAGAGGTAATAAGTGATTTGATTCATGAAGAGAAAGAATATTCAAGAGAAATGTCCGAATCAAAAAATCTGAGTCCACCTCTGCGTGTGAAGAAAAGTTTATTTTCTACTGATGTAGTCTACTCTTATCTTAATAGATCTTTTTAGGTCAGACAGAACCATCCCTAAATTTTTTGTAGTTCGAATAGAAAATCTTTTAATCAAAACTCTCCGATAAAACTAAAAGGTCAGCTGACTTATAACTTTTTTTCATACTTAATTTGATTTTATTCATATGAGGAATCGGATAGTTGCTTTTCTTTTCTTCTATTTTCTGTGGCAGTACCCTATTGGGCACGTAAAATATACATAAATACAAACATTTCTACAATTTCATTTTCCTTTTTTTTTCTAAGTCTACAATTTCATAAAAATAATTGTAGTAAGGAGAATGCTTTAATTAATGTAGAAATATTTAGTTTTTAACTTTAATTTACAATTTCAACTAAGAAATCCGCTTGACTTAAAATGAACATTTCTAAAAACGTTTATTCGGTTTATGGCATACAAAGTGCGTTCATATGCATAAAATCAAGCACCACACTTGATTCTTTAACCACAACAGTTCTCTTGACTTTTGAATAGGTAATATAGGTTCAGTATTATTGGTATACATACATAAGTATGTTTCTACATCCCCAAAATATTTTTTCTCCCTAACGCAAAAAACAAAAAAACACGATTCCTTTTCGGTTTCATTTCAAACTCCAAAAGTGATCTTGAATGACAAACGACTGCAAATTTGCCAGCACTTGAAAAACAAAACGTAATTAAAGCTGAAGAGGACGACGAATTTCAGTCAAACTCGTCAAGTAATGTACTCCAAAGTGGAAGTGGGTGTAAACAGAGCTGGTTTCCCAGCTCTCCACCCATTAAATAACGAATTCAATGCTTGTTCCAATAACGCGGTACTGGCCCCGATGCAAAAAGAACGATATGATGCGGCGGATCCAACAATGGGATCCAATTGCTAATGGAAATGGATTCCTTAAAAAAAATTTCTTTTTCATTTGGTTTTATACTGATGATCAAAGGAGCACTTTTTATCTCTTATATAAACCTAAGGATTCAGTGGCATCCCACTTTAGTTTGTGCTTAAGAGGAGTAAAAAAAAAATTGGGTAAAAAAAAAAATAAAATAAAAGTAAAGTCCTACCCAATTAAACGACCCACAATATCATGATCCCAGGGATACCTTTCGTGTGACGGGTTTTTGTGTGAATTCTATTGTTTGTAAGAGTTTCTGGAAACGACAATTTTCTCCCCCGAAAAATTTCGAGGGCTGGAAAATGAATTAAAACTGCTGCTGACTCCAATTTGTAGGTACTCCGTATACTAGAAGGCCAGTAGCAGCAGCCCATAGAAATAAGGGAAAATTAATACAGACGAGACCAAGCATGGATAGCTGTTTTTACGTGAGGGTTGAAAAATTGTGCAGATGTTCGTGAATGGGGTTGCACAATTTTCCAGTATTTTGTGGTTTTGTAACTTTGCTTCTGGATGATTCGTTTTTCTTCCTACAATCTTTTCCCTATATCTATACCTATACCTATGGGTATAACCACAACTACATATATACTGTATACACGTTCAGGTTGCCTTTAGAGCAAAGGTGAAGCAAAGCATCAGGGAAAATATAGGTATGTAGCAGCCAGGATATCTATCCAGTCATGCTTGGGTTTTGTTTGCGTTTTATTGCGATACGTCCAGTTTTATTTTCGACACGTGCTCCTGTAGGACTTTCAACTTCTCATATATGAGAAGGGCGCACTTCGTTCCGAATGGTGTGACCAAGGAACGCCATTTGCGTTAATTAAGTGCGGCATTTTCCGGAAGTTTCCACATATTTCACGTTTGCAATACGAAATTATTCAGTCAATGGCCTCTCAATGGAGCAATTTTTTCCCGTAATGGAGAGAGATAGAGTGTGAGAGAGAACCGAATCCGAATCAGGTGCCTAAAATGCAAACTCATATGCAAAGGTATAAAAAAGTATGCAATATGGCAGGCCTTAGTTACCTTACACGTATGTTGATTTAAAAGTTTGGGGTGGGAATATTTTAGTGAACCCCGAGCCCGACGCGATGTTTGTTATACGGCCATAGGCATTTTGTATAATGTGTGCCCACATATAACCAGAGTAGACAGGTAGGCTCTTATTGCAAGATTTAATGGTTGGAAAAGTGTAATGGCACCCTTGGAGGAAGTTGGAGTCCATCCAGATTTTCAAGTGCATATTTTTTATTTTTATTTTTTTGTAAATGTTTCTTTTTTCTCAAGTTGTCTGCCTGTCTGTGCAGTGGATGGGTTTATTATTTTGAGCTTTTGTTTCTGGATAGATGATTCATTGTTTTCGGCTCAAATGTAAGTAATTAAAACGTAGACTTTTTTGTTTTGTCCTGAGATTACTATTTTTTTTTTTTTTTGTATGAAAAACTTTGAAAGAAAAATAATACTCCAATCGTCCGTTATATAGCTGAACTTTGCAGTAAGACTGTTGGTAGGTACTGTGTTTATGTTCATATATAGTTAAAATGTGAACTATGGTTTTCTCTGTATATATTACTTTTTTCTTTGTATTATTTTTATTATGCAGAAAAGATTTCTGGAAACAATACTGTAAATAAAAAATGTTGTTCACTTCATGTTTTGTGTTTCATGTGCAATGAAAAGAGTTTCAAGAACTCCTTGTGGCAGTATATAAAACTTGAAGAAAAGTTGAGAACTTCTTTTATTTGTTACATTGAAAAACTCTTACATAAATACCTAATTATGCAGGCCTTTCTTCGCATTGCAATTTCGTATATGTAAATAGAAAAAAAAAGATTTTATTTCTTCGAATATTTTCGTCCTTTTTTTTATGTTGAGATGAAATGAAGGCATAGTTTCGGGTGAAATTGTTTTCGTAAAGCTTTATCTTTTAGGACGCCTTTGGGTATTTGGGGTGAGAGTAAAAAAATAATAATAATAATTTCATTGAATCTGGCTCGAATTCTTTGTCGTCGTGTAAAAAAATTCATTCATTTTTTTTTTGTCAGCGGTATAAACTAAATCATCGAGAAAAAGCCAAAATAACTAACATTTCTTATGCCACGGTTTCAAAGACATCAAAAAATGTTTGAGATGTAGGTACCTCCAGGGCTACCGACCAAATTGCTGAAGTAAAAGAAAAACTACCCTAAAAGTAATCGAAAATTTATTTCAATCAACTTTACGAAAACGCAGAGTATCACATAAAGTACCTACAAAAAAAAAAAAAAAACTCGCATTCAGCATTGAGTATAGATATCGACTAAAACCATATGTCGCTACAAAGGAAATATAAAATGCAGGCGTCCAGCGAAAAACCAGAATTGACACCAAAAATATTTTTCATTTATTCACGATTTCAGTAGGTGAAACTGCATAAAAATTGTTCAGTTGACGTTTGGAAATAAGTAAGTTTACAAATTCAGCTAAATAAATTTTAATCCTTTAAATTATATTCACTAATGAATGCCAGCTAGAAGCTGTAACGGAGGGGAGTCTGTATTGTAAGTACTGGATCTTTTTCAGAAATATGAACAGAGCTGTTTACAGTCATTATTTGGAGTTGCATGGAAGGAAATGGTTCGGGTCCTCTATATTTTGTTACGAGATCAATGCGGCAAGATCAGTACATACCGCGCGGATCATTTCAGATAGTTTCTTACTCGATGTCCACACACTCATAGGCGGGTCATTATTCCCACACTCCTGAAAACAGTACTGCATTACGACCTTATCACTATTTCAAATGGCGATTATGGTGTCATTTTGACATTTGGTTTCTCCTAGTCATAATTAAATGCTCATACCTCATCCCCTGATATTCTTTAAGCAATTTGAGTAATTTAAAGGGGAATGCCCATTTTAGGCCCGACTTCTCCAGACATGAGAGATAACCTTAAAAGATGTATTATGATACTGTTACGCACCACAAAGTGATACAGCCGAATCTGTTGGAAATGGAAACAACTTTAAGTTAGTGACATCCTAGTAAACTTTTGGTTCGGAGAAGGGAATATTGAGGAAGGTTCTAGGATAATTTGTAGAGTATAAATACGGCGCTACTCACATCCAGGAGCCGAGTCTTATTTTAGATATTGAAGTGAACAACGTAAACCATTTTTATTGGGATAATTAGACGTACAGTACTAGCGCCACCTAAGGAGTTAATTTGATAATTGTTTGTGAATTTGTGAGAGTAAACAATAAAGTTAAATAAAGAAAAAACTTTCGAATGATATCTGAAATATTGTGTTGTAAATAATGAACTAAGGCCACGCCCGTAACATTACTCTGAACATATTTTATTAACCATATTTATTTCAATTAAGGGAAGCTTTGAGGATCAAATTGGATCTAGTACATTTTGGAAAATCTAGTACAGAATTAATTCCTTAAGTCCTGAAAGAAGTTTGAGTACCCACAGCTCTATAAATAGTTAAATAGTATAGTATATATATAGTATAGTATAGTATACCCATCCCCACACTCACTTTTTTAGTATTTCCCTCTTTTTTTATTACAACTGTGGTACTAGATTTTTCGCACCTTAGATCGGCTCTAACTCCGTAGGGCTATGTCCGATCGGAAAACAGATTTCACTATACGCCTAAGCTCATTAAAAGCTACAATTCGTAGAAGAAAATTTGCATCTGCATACTTTTGGGGTGGTGTTTTGAGGGGGGGGGGGGGGGTTGGAGCCCCGGGGAGGGGAGGCAGTTCCAATACTGCATGATGCATATGAAATTAAAGTCCTCGCCGAGTACTATCAGGTGGTGTACTTTTTCCCGATTCAGAAAACTTGCTCAGGACGTTTTTGCAGCCGTTTGTTCATGTAGTAGGATCACATACACCCCAGGTACTACATTTCACACTTATTTTCCATGGCCATTAGTGCTCTGTTGTGATCATTTTTCTCATAGGACGTATTTTCCAATACGCACCAATTGTCCTTTTGACTTCCAGTATGGTTCTACCCGTCGAACCATTTCTGTGTACCTTTTTCGTGTGCTTAACTGTTCGGTGAAAATGTCATAAAGAAAGGATAAGCTAAAGTAGTTGAGTAACACTTAAGAAAAAGTCAAGGTATTCCATCAGATTCTGATCGAGAATTATTATCTTGTCTGCTTAAATAATCAGCAAAATCTATAACACTGAGCTTTTTTTTTGTTTTGTTAAGTTAGGCAGACGAAATATCCCAAGCACAGAGACCAAGACGACCTATTGTGATAAGTGATAACCTGCTAAAAATAAGAAAACACCTCTCACCAAAACCTTCCTGCCCTCTAAATGAAGTGCATCAAGTCCAGCTGTTTTTCAGCAAATCCACAGATAGGCCCAAGAATATCTAGCCTGCGGCTCGGTCAAAAGCCAAACAAGTGCACAGAAAGTGTTCGGTTGTTTTAGGCTCTTCTTCCAGGCAAGACAAACATTCAGGGCTGTCCACAACTCCGATCTTTATTAAATGAGCGCGAAGCGAGCTGTGGCCAGTGATGATGCCAACCTCAGTTCAGAATTGCAAAACAAAGTTAGTCTTAAAAGTTTTTTTTGGTAACCTCGTTACCACTTGATTGGGATTAACTCTGTCTGCCTATACTTGCTTGTCGGAAGATGTTCATATGTATACCAGTAGTCTTTTAATACACTCTTCCATATATACATATATGGCGTGTTCTTCCTCTTCTTTTCTCGACATTCAAATACACCAGCTCTCTTCACTCACGAAGTCACCCACTAATTACAATCCGTCCTTCTCCGCACTCTTAGCAAGCTCATGTCGATAATTCTAGACACCAAGAATTTTACCAAAATCTTGTCCGGCTCTAAAGCTTGCTCGGATTCCTGGAGAAATAACATGTATATGTTAATAATTAAGTGTAGTAGTTCGGACTAGTATTTTTAGATACACTCTTTTTTCAAAATAGACATGGACATGTAAGCTGAACCCAGCTCACCTTTAATTTCTCCAGTGAACTTAGGAGCTTGACTTTCTTACAGGGACCTTGTTATAGCTTTCGGTCTCGACAAACTTAGGCTGACTGTAAATATGCGTTTCGACAGCTATTGCTTTTGCCAAGAAGTTATTGTGCTTCATCACTTATTTAGTAAGCTTGCTTAGGACTGCCAGAAATGATTGGCAAATTATCATTCACATCCAATAAACTACATTGCGATTTGATAAGATTGAGCAACAATTCATTGGATACTTGCCATGAAATTTCGCTCTGGAACAGAATGAATGTAGCCACTCCGCAGGTAAACATCACGCTGGTGTAAGTTATAAAGAAATGCCCCTAAATGATCGCAATGAACATAGGCATGATAGCCATGACGCAGAATTTGGTCGACTTCCAACTTTACCGCAATAACCGCACTTTGACAGCTGATTAATTTGTTTTTTTGTTTTTTTTAAATTTTGTATGCTGAATATCATGAGTTTCAAAGAAAATTTAATTATAGTGATGAAAAAATTAAAAAATAATAATTTTGTGGTCGTCAATTTATTATTAATAAAGTTTAAAAAAAACTTGTTGAAATTCCATCTTGACGCAGTCACCAATGGCCATTATGTTCAACATGTTGGTGACTAAAATTTAGACACTTCATCACCGAATGGCTGCGATGCATTCTGTTCCAGGAATTATCCTATTTCACTAGGTCTGTTCACGTACTTCTCGGGTGTTTTCGTTCTTGAGCTTTTTTGTGTAAAAATGTGCAGGAGGGGAAGCTATCAAATTTGGAAAGTACATGAACAACTTTTGTGTGTTCTTGGTCAAAAAGCGAAAGTGGCAAATACAAACTGTCAAGCTAACATCTTTAATTTGAAAAAAGAAATGCCAAACATAACATATCTATTCATTTTACTTACTATTTTGTAAATTTTTATATGACCTGGGCAAACAGTGGACATCATTTGCAAATTCTGCTGTCTTTTCCATTTTCCTTTGACAGTTTGAGCTTCTGACAATTCTCGATTTCAAATTTTAATGTGTTTGACAGTTGTTACAAAAGTTACACAAAGTTTTTCCTTGGGTGGTTTTGGGCTAAAACCTTATTGAAGGGGAAGTGTGACGTCTACATTTTTTCCCCGATTTTCTGAGTACGTGAACAGAGTTTGGGTGCTTTTGGGTGAAAATGTGCTAATGAATTCACACAAATTCGAGTACGTGAATAGACCTACTATTTCATTTAATACGTGCAATGTCAAATTTGCATACTGCGGTATTTTTATTTGTCATCGACATATCCATTCGGGAATACCTTCATCTTCAATCAATCGAGGAAGAACATTTATAAATAAGCAAAGTAGCATCGGATCAATAACCGAACTTTGGGATACTCCATTCTCTATTAGCAATTGTTTAAAATTAAACTTATTATTTTCTTTAGTGACAAGGAAACAGTTTGAGAAGAAATTTGTAACAAAAGTGATAGATATGTATATTTCTGAAATTAAAATCTGTACACAATTTTCTGAGAAGAATATTGTGAGTCACACTGCTAAATAGAAGTCGATAATAACCAGAGCAGTAAAAAAAAAATTTTTTTTTGTCCTAAGCAGTCTTTATATCTCGTTTTATTGTAAAGAAAAAAAATTATTTTTTATTCTAGACGCTTAAATATCAGTTTTCAGTTTACCTTTTCCAACCGTTAAAAATAAAGGTCAGAATCTATCTTTTGGTTATATGCAATCAACTTCCAATGAATAAATAAACCCTCTTACAGCTCACTATACCTATAATTATAGAAATAATAAGATCTTTCGAAAATTCAGTCGTCTTCCTGAAATCGATGAAACAAGTTCTCCAGCTCAATCAAACTTTTGATTCTCATAGATTTCTGTAAAAGACCCACTTCGCCTCGACTAAAGAAAGGTTCATATCTAAGACGCAAAATATTAGCGGATAATTTCTTTTCGATAGGACATATGGTACCTAAATGTCGTACTTTCCAAGAGAGCGCATAATTCTATTTCTCTACTATTTTTGTGTATAGAGAAATCCTTTCTGATAATTCTTCAACAGTTGAACATTGACATTCAGAACGTAGTTGACGTCTGCAGTTTCTGTACCAAAATTCACGAAATTTCCGGAACTAACGGCGACATTAGCTGCGTTTTTTTATCTCTCTGATCTGATCTGGCTCAATGTTATGTATATAAAACAACAACAATTGGATCACGCATTGTTGTTGTTTTACGTACATAAAATTGAACCGGATCAGATCAGAGAGATAAAAAAACGCAGCTATTATAAACATCATAAACATTGCGGCAAGCTTAAGGGGTAACGCCACTGTAACGGCTAAAAAAAAAAGGTTTTTCACGAATTTTTTTCTCGCGAAATTAAAGGTGTTTGAAAAAACCTTTTAAGGGTATTATCGGGCATACATTGAACTTTATTGACAGCGAAATAAAACAAAATGGTGGATCCACAGCCATCTTCCTGGGACATGTTTTGCTTGCAGGGTTCCGCGGCACGCACTACCACTGGTGCACATTTGAATCTAGACCAAAACAAAAAAAAAACATTAATCGAGAGGCTTATAGCTAGAGAATGCCGTACGGATTTTTACAAATATTAAATTTTGATTTTTGACGAAAAAAAACGGTAGGTTTTTTGTTATTAAAAAATCAACAAATAAAGTTATTGAAAATCCCGTACGGCATTCTCTAGATAATGTTTATGTTCACATCTGGTCAAAATTTCATGTCGAAAATATGAAAATTGTTCGAGTTGTGATGCGTGCCATTGTGAAAAACCGTGTTTCGAGAAAAACGCGTTTAAAGTTTTGAGAATAGTTTTTTATTGGAAAAATTAAAAAAAATAAGGTAAACAATTTTTTACCGTTAGTCTGCAATCCCAGTTGCAAATGTCAAAAAGCTCAGTTGTGTTCAATTCGGCGTTTTCTGTCAGCTTTAGAAGAAAGCTGGCGATAAAGCTGGTTGAAAAGCTCCAATTGTGTTTCAGGCTTCAGGTAGTCGTTTCGGAGCAAGTTTGACGCGCTTGGTGGCGACCTCCATTTTCAAAGGAAAAAATTTTTTTTCTCGCACGGGACCTTTTTTTTTCTTATTCTAGAGGGTTTAAACTATTTTTTAAGCTAATGAAAAAAAACGATTTTTCAAAAAATTTACAGCTACGTTACCCCTGAAGCTGCATTATTAGATACCTCATTATTGAATTGATTTTGACGGAAGATGGCTCAAAAGAAGCTGACGGATTCAAGGATCATAAATATAAAATATTTTCCAAAAGGACTCTCACTGTTTCCGAAAGAAACGCAAACGGCGATAGTATAATTTACTAAGAATATCGCAGAACAAGATCTGCCTCTCTCTGGGCCGCTAGCCAGTCTTCTACTTGAATTGTACCAAGGTTCACCGGTATAATTTGGCCATGAAATGAGTAATTTTTTATTGCAATTAGTGTAAAAATTTTTCTGGTATTTTGCATTGGTTGCAATATTTTTTCGCATATCTTCTTCTTCTACTACTACTACACCTTCCTGTTACTACTAATGATGTAAAAAATAATATCGAGATCATAATGATTACATAAATTGGAAAGAGAAAATATCGCAGATTTATTGAATTCATCTCGTCAATCTTTTAAGGTCATTTCAAATTATTTTCCAGTTAACGATCTTTTTGTGATCTTTTTTTTTTTCAACTAATTGATTTCCAGCCATGAAATCATATAATTCTACTTTTGCTGACTAATGATTCACTACACTTCAATTTATGGCGTAGGTATACACAGTCTGTCTGAGTCAATTTAGTAAATTAGTAGTTGTAATTAGTTTTTTTTTCTCTCTTGTGATTGTGCAAAACGATCACGATTTAAACTCGCAATTCTCTTCAAACGACTTAACAAACGAAAATTCTACGTTATCTGACTTAGTAAGATATATGAAGATCTTTTCTTCTCTTGAGGAATTCCTATACCACTTCTGCTAGCATTAAAATGATGAAACTTTACCGAGAAGTTTGTTATTTTCTGTAAAAATAAAAAAAAAATTAAAAAATAAAAATTAAAGAATCTAGGCCAAGAATTAGTGAGTAGAAAACAACATTTTTCGATCAGTTCTGTTTTGGTTTCCAGACTTCTGGTTCTCCATTACTTCTAGCTGTAGTGTAACTATCTACGTAAATGTCTATAATCAACTACGGCCATTTTGATATTCTTTTGCAAAGTTGTTGTGGGTAGGTAGCAATTTTTCAGATATACTGGAAAAGCTAGAAAAATTTAATTTATAACAAGTTGATTAATTGAGCTCAAGCTACCTTACTAGAACTTCAGGCAGCGCTAGTATAGAAGTGACGACGTTTTGATTCCACCATTCGTGTTCATGTTACGGTTTTGAATGTCAAAGAAGTATAGAAAAACAAGGCATACATAAGTAGTCATCTTAAAGTCAAACTGTTGGACCTAAGAAGCGGATTACCTATTTAAATATTTTTTGCTCAGATGTTTTTACGGTCATGGAAGAAGAATTACTCATCTAAGATACATTGTCAGGCAA
The DNA here is from genome assembly GCA_963930735.1 of Dioctria linearis. Classification (NCBI taxonomy): domain Eukaryota; kingdom Metazoa; phylum Arthropoda; class Insecta; order Diptera; family Asilidae; genus Dioctria; species Dioctria linearis. The sequence continues at coordinate 33,135,101 of OZ005742.1, read as the reverse complement.
TTACATAGGCTGTAGACAAGGGGACTTCTTTTCGTTGATTTCCTTACATCTGCTGTGTGAATTAACTGTATGATTATACCCCGATTAATCAATGATCTGTATAGGGACTGTGAAGGTTTTGCCAATTATTGTTCCATTAGAATGCGGCAGTTTTCTTTTTGCCGTTAAATTATTCCACCTATGGAGTATGTTTTGAGTTAGAAGTACTGGAGTATGTGTCTCATCACATCTGTTAGTGTTCGTATCAGATAATGAGCAAAATAAAAAAGTAATAAGACTGCGCTCTGGTGGAATATAAAATCGATTTCTGGCAATATCCTTGTAAATAAGAATTATTGTTGTTTTTTAGCGAGAATAAAAAGTTGTACATCTCACCCAAAAAACAATTTTTTTTATATAGTAGTAACCGCAAGGTTTCAATTACCCAATTATATAACTTGAGTTATATAGACTGGTACTCGAAACGTCTTCGTAACCACTATAAACCCGCTATAGAGCGGTAGTCACAGTAACCTTTATATAACTAAAAGTTTTATAAAATGAGTAACCAAAATATTCTGGTTACCTTAATATAACTTCTTATATAACCCTTATATAACCCAAGGTGCTCTCGATTAATTTATTTTGGTCATAGCAGTGGTTGCGGTAATGTTTCGGTTACCTTTATAAACTTTGTTTATAATGGTGATGGTAACGTTTCCACAACGCTTGGAATTCTCAGACTGATTACTTTCAGTGATTGAAATGTTAGGGAAATTATTTTTCGTTACCTTTATATATTTACGAAACCTATCTTGACATAGATTTTCGATTTTTTTTTTTGTATCGTATTTTTATAATGTAAGGGTTTAATATTTTTACATATTAGAAGTACAATTTTTCGGGATTATATGTGGTGAAATTCAGCTGCAATTGAAATTTTTCTGTGAATATCATCATAGATACTTCCAAAAAATACAGACAGCTCCAAAAATAAGCAATTTTTAATAATTTTAATTAAATATGACAAAATTTAAGATTTTCACTTCTGTGATTGTAATTCAGAAAAATTACATAACATACTTTAGAAATGTTATGTACCTAAAAAGATGAATTTTCTTCAGATAAAAATAAAACGGAAGCTATATATATGCAATTTACAAAATTGGCTTAACCGACATTTTCTTTTTTATCTGCAATGGACAGATGAAAAAATGGCGGCTTATATTTAAATGAACAAATTACCATTATAAAACTTCAAGTAGTTTTATATAAACTGAATGACACTTATAAAACTTCTAGAAATATTATATAAACTAAAGGCACTACCATGCTTCGAAACCGGTCCTTATATACCCTTTAGTCATAATATGTAACCTTTAGTAATGTTATATATCTTAATTATAGTCACAAAAAATAGACGTTAGTGTTCTTATATACCCTTTGGTTATATTATGTTATATAAATAAAAACAGTTTTATAATGGCTCCATTCGACACTAAAAGTAATTTGTTTTTATAACGATCACCGTAGTTACTAAAGGGCCACCAAAAAATTTTACGATATTTTATAGTGGGTATATGTATTACCGAAAGTTCCTAATTTTTATTAAGTCACCTAAATTACTGAAAGTTGTCGAGTTATATAAGGGTAACCACGGATACCGCAATAAACACTTATTACCAATAAGTTTATAACGTGGTGATCAAAACAGTTATAAAACTTTCTTATATACCTTCTAGTAATGATTACTCCAAGCTATATAGACCGGTGATTGAAACATTTGCATCACCAACTTATAAAAAATTTAGTAACTTACTTCCACGATAACCATTAGTAACCTCAAAAACTCTAATATAACTACATCACCAATTGGTAATATTATGAAACTCTTATATAACCACTGAAATTCTTATATAACCGAGTAAGCATTATATACCCCTAATAACCTAACCAAAAATTGGAAAAATTGTTACTTGGGAAATATATAGTTAAAAACGAAATTTTTGTATGGCAACCCTACGAAGGAGGGCAGCTCTTTTGTCTCATTTTTGGACTTAAATTTACATTTGCTTTAAAAACGCCGCATAAAAAAATTTGAGCTCTCCACGTCGACGTGCTCTCAGGCAGTTTTCAAACATATAGAGTGAAAAACAAAAATTTTGTATGGCAGCACCAAAAAGGGGTCGTCCGATTTGGTTCATTTTTGAACTTTGCATTTTTCCTGAAAACGCCGAGTGTAAAATTATGTGCTCTCCACGTCGATGCGTTCTCAGACAATTTACAAATATATAGTGAAAATGCAAAATTTTTTATGACAACACCAAGAAGGAGTTGCCCGATTTAGTTCAGTTTTTTAATTTTATTTACTATTGCTATGAAAACCCCAGGATACATACAAATTTCAGCCCCCTACCTGCGCTCATTGTCACACAGTGTCCAAATGCAAATATATACTAAAAAACGAAATATTTGTATGGCAACCCTACGAAGGAGTAGCCCGATTTAGTCCATTTTTGAGTTTGAATTTGCAATTTTTATCAAAACGCCGTTTACAAAATTTCAGCTTTCCTTTACGATGCGTTCTCAGGAAGTGTCCAAAACTATTCTATCTTTCAAGCTGAAACCAACCAGACACATTCACAAAATTTCATTGAAATCGGTTGGGTGGTTTCGGAGATTAGCGTGTACACAGTGACACTGGATTTTTATATATTAAGAAGATAAGTGAAAAATTAAGCGACCCTTAAGGAACACCATCGAAAAGATACGAAAAACTCTATGTTTGACATGATCGCTGTTGATAAGGACATGTTAAATGCTATTATGGACTTGATAGTTAGTCCTTTAATTTAATTATAACTTTAAATGGGTTCCTTCTATTCACCACATTTATCTATAATTCCTTGGTTATTCTTATCATTTACGATAAAAATCTTTTAACGAATATCTACTATGGAAAACCTTTTTTTTACATTGAATGAAAGAATCAAATCAAATGAAAACTTTTCGCTTAAAGGTTCTCCGCAATTCTAAAAGAGTAAATCCGGGTCAATCTAATTATAGAAGTTTCCTAAAATTAGGTAGGTATATACGTATACTTGGCCTTTAAAAAATTTCCATCCAATCATTTACGTAGGCACTTTTTTTCTGTCTGGACTTCTTTGATATAAAAGAAACTTGACTAACTAGTAGTTGCTACGCTTTTAAACTGCATCTCCTTTAAGTTGAAATGAAAAAATCTTAGTTAACCTTGGTTTTTTCCATTTTGCTATTGCGTTACCGACATCAGGTCTTATGATATTATAGGTATACATATATATTTCCGAGTATCAGTGCTCTCCTTGTTCAAATCTTATTTCTATTATATTTGTTAGCAAAGACCACCATCTGCTCTTTTCAGTATAGTAGGAGTAGGTACTTAAAAATTTAATGCGAAAACATCGTATATACACGTGACAACACGATATTCTGAAATGTAAACAAGTGAGTCGCTCACATTTTATTATTCAATGGCAGTAGGTCACGCAATATCCTTTCAGCTGCAGGACCAGGACAGGAACCTTCAATGTTTTTTTTTTTTATATAAATATTTAAAAGGGTTCATACAAAACAAGCTGAGTGCACATGTTTTTTTTTTGTTCATTCTGCCAACACGCAAGGGTGTTTATTATTGGTATCCTTTTATATTATAGAAGCTACTAGCAAATATGTACTTGTATTTTGTTACGTTTAAAATAAAAAACACGCACACACACACACACATCTTCAAGAAACAACATTACAAAAAGTAAAAAAAATAAAACACTTAATATCTCTCCTTGAGACGACGAACAGTAAAGGTATGAGTAAGTGTAAAGCACCTTCCTAGAAAAATATTATAAATTTATTAATCTGCCGGTACTGACTCGAAAACGAAACCACTACATAAATTTTCTTCTTCCCATTTCGTTACCCAACGAAATCCCTTTGAATTGCATAATTAAAAACCTCTACATGTTGCACTTGTACGAACCCGGAAGGAAATAAAGTTTGAACTTTAATTCGGCCAGTAATTCTCCTTTTGGAAAAGTTGGCTAATTTAAGTATAAAAGTTTCTAAAAGGCAACGAAATCAAAATGAGCAACTGAAAACCTTTCGACGATGTCGTTGTCGTCGTAGGCGGAAGAGGTTGGTTTCATCTAAAGAGTTCACCTTATATATGTATGTTTTCCCTAGTGTAATAAATTTTTTTTTTTTTTGAAATGCTTTGAACATTTCGTTTTGCTTTTTTAAAGTATACTCATAAGGTGAACTCATTAGTCTAATTTCCTCAAAATCTCAGGAAACTTTTTACTATATACACATACATCTGCACATACATGACCTTCTAATTTTTCTGCTTTTCCGTAAAATTTATTTTAGGTCCGATTTATAAAAGATGGAAAAGAAAAGTTTAATGAGTTTAAAATTAACGCTTTCCAACGTACTTTATTCTGCCGTAAAAGTGTATTTAAAAATTTGTAAACAATAAGAAGACAAGGATAAAATTAGTCTTTGATGCAGACTTAATGAGAACAGGAAATCTTGAGATTAATTCTTTACACCTGCCTTGCCTTATCTATGTATATATGTAGGTTCTTACCCGTTTTTCTTTTTGTGTAACGGAAATCTTTGAGAGGGTCTGGTGTTAACTATGTAATTATGATACTGCTCTAATGTTCTGATGTAAGTTAACCTAGCTTTTGCAGTGTTTTTTGTTATTTTTTAATTATGAAAGCAAAGGTTAATAGTTCGTGATGAAAGAGAAGAGAAAAAAAAATTTAATTCAATGAAGGTGAGGATTTTATACTATAGGCAAGGGCAGCTTTTACAAATAAAAAATGTGAATATCAGTCTTAATTAGAAGCAGATATTTGATTCTTCAACTTTATCCAGTCTAATGGCAAATTATGGCTCTTTTCTTATTCCCTCGCTATTTTAACCTTCTCGAAAAATCAGTGTAAACTCATTAAATGATCTTTCTAGGTGATTTCGATAGATACCTTGTGGAGAGTTATTCACGGTCTACGTATTGAAATCGTGGAATCATCGTTCATTGAAAAGCTACTACTGGATGTTGTCTTATGAGTCAGATAGTTTATGCTGTCCCAACGCTTATCTAATATACAATAATACAATACCTTTATTTCTGGATATGTACACAAGATCAAGGATCTTATAACTAGTACAATATTAAAATGACGGCGTATTAAATTGGCAATTAATATATAACTAATACAAGATAAGAAATATGTAATATTAAAAATAAGAGTTAGTCAATTTTTATTCAAAAGAGTGACTTACGATGATTAGTTAAACTACGTTAATCAAAGCCAGTATAAAATTAGAAAAAGAAAAAGATACTAAAATAAGACAAACTTAGATAAATAAAATCAAAAAAAACAGAATATAAAATAAAAAGAAATAAAAACAAACTAATACAAGCTAAGCACCTACTTGGTGCAATCGATGAGAAGCGCCATTCTACAAGTTAGTGCCGATAAGACTCCTAAAAGCACCCACGGAGGTAGTAAGTTGAGCAGTGGCCGGTAAGGTGTTCCACAAGCGGGGGATCTGAACGAAGAAAGAACTCTGAAGAACATAACGAGAGAAATGAGGGATCAATATCATACGATGCCGTTGTAAAAATTGTAGGAAATCGAATAGGTAAGAAGGTTCATGGGACTGCAGAAGTTTAAAAAGAAAGATAAGTGCCCTCCGTTTAAGATATGAATCCAGTGATTGCTGAAGAAGAGAGTTTCTTAGAGATGAAACGTGATCAAACCGACGTAGACCACAGATGAAACGAACGCAGTCATTGAAAGCAATATCCAGCCTTCTCAAGCAATTACTGTCCAGCTTCGGAAAAATCAGATTTCCATAAGTAAAGAGAGGCAATAATAAGCTTTTTACGAGTTTCAAGCGCGTACCAGTAGGTAGTATATTCGCCGACAACCATAGCCTACGAAGGCCCGAATAAATTTTCTTCAAACAGTCGGAGATATGACAACAGCACTTCATGCGAGAATGGATTGAGATTCCCAGACTTTTCACGTTATTCATGTAGCGTAATATAGCGCCGTTAAGCATCACTGGTGGTAAGTCGAGAGATACAGGATCAGTATTATAGAAGGCTATACATTGCGACTTTGTCGGATAGAGCACGAGACCGTTACGCAATGACCACAGGGATATTCTGGCAAGGTCTAGATTAATACGTTCAATGCAATCCTCTTGGTAAGATATTGGCCGACTAAGATATAGCTGAACATCATCAGCATACAAATGGATATTAGCATCCTTAATAACGTGACAGAGATCGTCAATATATAGCATGAAGAGAAGAGGACCCAATATAGAACCCTGGGGAACTCCACTCTTGACTGGTGAGAGGCTGGAGAGCTGATTACCAATCTTCACCTGCTGGAGTCGATCATAAACAAACGATCTCAATAGTCTAGTGGAACAGTTCGAGAATGCAAAACAAGTGGTTAGTTTATTGAGAAGCTTTTCATAATTTACACTGTCGAAAGCCTTAGAAAAGTCCAACAACGTCAATATACACAGTTCGTTATTATCCATAGCAATTCTTATATCAGTAGTCACTTTTAGCATTGCAGTTTCACAGCTGTGAAAAGGCCGGAAACCCGATTGCCACTTGGATATCAGCTTATACACACTCATAAAATCCATTATTTGACTATGCATAATTTTTTCCAAAGCTTTAGACAGAAAGGGGAGTATGCTGATTGGCCGAAAGTCAGAGATATCCTTGGGTGATGAGCTTTTTGCAATAGGAAGTATTGTCGCTGTCTTCCAAGCTCGAGGGAAGGTGGAGTATGTAAGACTCGAGTTAAAGATATGCTGAATATACTGACTGGCATATGGAAGCAGTAGTTTTATAAAACACGGAAAGATATTGTCAGCACCAACAGCTTCGGACTTTACAGAGCAAATCGCCCACCAAACTTCATCTAGGGTTACTCCGCGAAAACTAAACGCCCCATCAAAGTTGTTACGAGTTGGTGGGTTATATTCGAGATTGTTGTAGCTAGGGGTAACGGTAACGCGGAGACAGACTTGCGGTTTCAATACTGCAGTTTGCACTAAACTGCAAGTGTGTTTCTATATACTGAGAAAGAACTTTGTATACACTCGGTGTACACTCAGTACGTAGGACATTGGAACTTAATACTGAAATTGCAAAAAATTTCGCGGTATAGAGAGTTTATTGAAATATGATCCTAGTTATAAACCATAATCATTTAATACACAAACCTTTTAGAACCGAATTTTATACTGCAATGTTGCCTGCAACTTTTTTTGACATTTAATATTTGTCACTTGTCAAGTTGAAGTGTCTATTTCGATTTTATTTTCCATATAGACAAGTAATTTCACAATATTTGCTCGCATTTTGTACTTGCGCGGAACTTTCTTAAGTCAAATAACAAATTAAATGGCAAATCAAATGAAAGTTCTCTAATTAATTCTCAGTATCGTAAACTGCAAATGTGTCTCTGAAATTCTATATTGCAATATGATATAATTGCAATATCAATATCTCAATTTGAAACCGAAAGTTTGTCCGCAATAGTAGAAATAAAATTTAAAAATAGGTCTAGGCGTAGAGTCCCATATTCGCAAATGAATTAACTCAATGCTCTACTAAACGCAGAAATTGGCAACAATATACTCAGCAGGAGGGTGGCTAGAGGTGCTCTACAAGAAAGGGTTCGTATTGGTGGTAGCTATTGGTAGTTAATGGAAGTCTCATCTCACTTCAAAGGTAGCGTTTTAGCTGAGCTATAAGTTTTGCTCTTGGTGTGGTGCAGTCCTCTAGGAAAGGGAATCACCTGAAAAGTTTTTACCAAAGAGTACAGAGAGTTGGTATTTCAGGAGATCTTCGAAAACCTTAAACGGCAACAATGGAGATTATGCTTAGGTTTCTGCTCCTTGACATTCATGGTAAATATGTGCAAAGAGTACACTGAGAATAAGAGAGTCAGGCAGAATACAACAGATCTGTCTCGAGGACTGTAGACTTAAATAATCTTGGGGCAAATGACTTTATAGTGCCATTCAATACAAATTATTCAAAAATAGATACATATAGGCGTGGGATCTGGATTATACTCCACATCCCTTCAAATTCAAGAGTTGTACCCCCTACCGGACTACTGTAGTGTTTTCCAAGCGAAGATTCTAACTGTAACGAAATAAGGCTGCTGGAAACAGCCCATAACGTGCTTATTGATCGAGACATCAGGAATTTTGTTGATAGGTAAGGTGCAATCAGCGCTCTGGATTCGACCAACATTACATTGCGCCTAGTCTAACGTTGTTGCAGTAAGCTCGGGAAACTGGGTGCTAACCATCGAATTATTCCTTGTTGGTTGCCTGGCTACAGTGATATACCAGGAATTTAAGCAGCCAATGTTATGGCCAGAACTGGTTCAGCTATAAGTGTATGCATAACAGAAGAATATATAGGTAGGTATCTTAGTGAAGATGATTCTAGATTTACACGCCTGTGAGTTGTTTAATTGTAGATGGGGATCATAACCACCTGCGAGATTTCAAGACAGCTATGGAACAATATTTGTCTTATTGAAACAGGAACTCTGCTATGGAGGAACTGTAATGACGTGCGGAATTTTACTGTAGTTTTCACGGTACACTGCCTCTTTGGAAGACGTTGAGAACTGCTGCTTAAAATGCACTAAACTTGCCAAACTGGTGTAAGTAGATATTTTCGCGAATTGGCAGAAATAGTCAAAAATGAGTTTTGGGACCTTATGAAGCTCATTAACTCCTACAGATGGTTTTAATGCTCCATCTAGATTAAAAAATCTGTTCCAGGTAAGGTCCCGATGAAGGGATACCACAAGTCTAAATGTGGCTGATCGTTGGTAGTGCGATACCCGCCACTCTACCTAACCTAACATAATCTAACCTACCTTAATGTTAAATTACATTGGATTGAATTGGATTGAAGAGATGTTGAGACCCGCGTGGATCCCTGAAACGCAGCCACAATAAGGCCCATTGTTCACACCTCCAGACTTATGAGCAATTGTTCACAGGTTCCCCAACCGGACGCTCATATAAAATTCAATACTGGCATCCAACCCTTCTTACCGGCTTCGCGCAGTTCGTATCCTAAAGTTAGTACAGTACATTTCAATAAATACAGGCTACGACAAAAGTGTGGCCTCGTCATCATAACTTTACAAAAAAAGGTAGTCGTTTCGATTTTAACTTTTCAGCTACAAGAAATTGAAATAAAAGTCATTTATCTACTTTTGTATTTGGAGTCTCACAAGGCTCTATGTTGGGACCTGTTTTATTATTTATTTATAATATTCCTCAAGAGGTTGGAGATATGAAAATATATTCAGATGTTTTGAATTTCTCCCAACTGTCATCACCATACCAATTACATTAATCTTCGATATAGTCGGCTGTTGACATTATGTCAAGGGAAATGATTTTGAGACTTAAAATATTTTTTCTTTTCGCAATCTAGTTTATCTAGATTTTTTTTTCTATTAATTTCATCCATTTTAGGTTCCAGATCAGATGATTTGATGAAGTTTTGCATTTTTTTTTTACTTGTTAATAACGATCGGAAGATTATGCTTTGAATATTTGATTTTTTGATGCTTTACATACCTGAATAGAGGTATCGTCCAAGAATTGCTGTGTGCCTAGATAGTGCTTAATATGCTTAGAAATAATAATAATGGGCCATAGTAGTAAAAAAAAGCACATCTGTATCTATTCACAAATTTTGAATTGATGAGAACATAATCTTGCTGTGCTAAGATAGCCAATGATTCTCTAAATGCTGCTTCTCCAAATAATGTCAGGGAATTTGCATTTTTTCTAAAGTATTGTTTTTCACTGAAAACTTACCGGTAACCACGATCTGGAGTAAAAATAACATCACAAAACTGTCAACCTGTTTATTCCATAACCACTCTGATACCTACCCAATCGTTCTTCTAACAAAAAACAAAAAGGTCATATTTGAAAGAAAATTAACACAGTAGTCCCACGTCATAACCTTAATCACTTAGTAAAAGACTGCTTTTAAAATGTGTCAATAAAAATTACCTAGAAGTGTATACACAAAAAAAAAATAATAATAAGAAAAAAGTTAGTCCACTTACATAAAACAAACCTTGTCCTTTCATAAATATCCTTCCATGCCTTGCCTAAAATTCTATAAAAATTTACCTCGAGTACTTACTTCATCCCTTTTCACATCGGAACGCAAACGATAAATCAATTTAAATCAATCAATTACGAATGCCAAAAGTCTTCCCTTGGGTAAGAGAATCTATCACCTATTTTCCGAATTTAGATGGAATTTAAATTTACCCCAGATTCTCCAGATTCCTTAGACTATGAGGAGGACCAAAAGTGACTGTATAGTTGTATGACAATTTACATATATAGCTATACTCGTATATATATGTATGCCAAATGCCAAGTGTATGTATAAGAAAACTTCCTGTTTCTTGAAATTTTGATGGTAGGACGGAAATTTTCTTCAATAAAATCCAAGAAAGCTTTTTAAGTCACCCGAAATCCGAAATCATGGATAACCGGAGATGGCATAGGACAAAGCGAAAGGAAGAGACGAGTCGAGACGAGACGAGACTCGGTCTATTTGGCCCCGAGCTAGAAATTTACCTAATTCATCCTTTTGGATGGGCCTTCGGAATTCAGTTATGTTTGATGTCGCATTTAATTAAAAGAGCTATTTAAGAGCGCAAATTAATAATTGGATTTCTCCTTGACATTTGATTATCCGACGACCATTCGTCAGGGTATATCTTTGTGTATATAGGGTGAGACATTCTTAAATATTGTTGTTATTGACACAAAAGGACCACAATTAATGATCCATCCTAAGACACCTCTGAAGTTTTGGTTTGTATTTGATGGAAAGTTTTAGTTTTTTGTTTATATTAGTTGAAGTCATTCCATAACTTTCTGACCATGAACATAATTTGTCAAGTTCTCTTATTATATCTCAAGTTCAGAATACAAAATGTGTATTAGTTTGTTTTTTATATATAAATTAGTTAGTTTTTGGCGGCTTGACAGAGCCATCTGCATGTCGTAAACGGCCTTTTACAGTCTTTACGAATTTGTAGAGTTTTCGTGAATCCACTTTGAAAATTGGAAAAGGTTATGAAAGTAGGCCATGATTTCAATGTTCGGAAGAAAAACAACAAAATTAATTATTATTATTATTATTATTATATATTATTATTATTTGGTAGCCTCCGGACCTGAGCAGAGAAACCGAAACGATTACTATTGCAGCTACTGAGGATTTCAACAGGTCGGCATGTGCAATTCAGCACTGCTTCGTCCTCGTCGACATAGAGTCGACTTGGCTAACCTTCGCCTGTCAGTTCGTAACCCACATCCATGCCACAACTCCTCAGGTCACATACCTCAAGAACATGTAGAGGTTCGGTAGGAACTGAGTCCTCCTCCAGGTTGTCACAGGGACTTTGACACCTAACTCATTCAGCATGCTGAACTGGTGTATAAGCTTCAACAGAACTTAAGTTCGGTTTGTACTTGGAAGCCACCAGTTATTCGATGGACTGAACTGGTGCACAATCTTTAGGAGACCTTGAGTTTGGTTCAATCTGATCCGAACACTTATCCAAGCTGTCATTGCAACAGTCTAGACGTGAAACGCAATTTATTCGATAATTCCAGTCTCAGATGGGATAGACTAATCACCTCTATATATGTATTTTAGGAATAGGTGCTGTGATCATTTAATTTGACCACTCACCGAATGTTTGATCACCCGATATCAGGGGTTCAAGATACCAGCGGCTGTTTCTCAGCTTTTCAAGCCTACATTTCTCTAGTGAGAAACACGACACATCTGCTGTCGCAGCTCCGCACTTCTTCGAGACAACGTAGCTGGCTCACCAGCAGGAAAATTGTCTACCTTAGACAGAAACGTCATATTGTTGAGGACATTCGACTCCACCAACATACTGGCTATCAAGATTTGGCCCATACCGCCAAAAGTCAACTATAGTGAGATTATTCTTCGAAATATTGAGCAGTCCTGCTGGTTCCCCACTAAGTTCCCTATAAAATTCTACAAAGCCACACTTTTGGATTTCCTGCCAAGCCTTTTATAAATACTTAGTTCATCTGCTTTTGCGAATCCTCCTTCATATGAAATTTTGTACGATTTAAGTTCTTTGATGTTCTCAAATAGTAGATATCCAACCAAATATATGTACGTGCAAGAGCGGAATGTTTGTATGGCAACTCTACAAAGAAGTGGCCCAAATTTTCAAAATTTTGATAATTTGACGAAGATTCGATCCAAAAGTGAAAAGGTGATTAGATCAGATCTGCAGTAGTTTGGCCAGTCAGTCGTGACGTCAACAGGTTATTCTTTTGCGTTTTTTTCCTGGAGGGTGATTCTGACCTTTTGTCGTACTATTTAGTCGTGAATTTTGACATATTTTGTCTACTTTTTTTTCAACACAGTTCATTTTTTGTCTTCACTATTATCTACCACAAAATGAACTATAATGAATTTTCGATGAACAAACGTCAAAAAACACGACTAAATATACGACAAATTAGTCAACTGCTCTTAGAGGTTGTAGCAAAAATTTTACACTGCTGTAAATGGATTTTCTACACCTAATTAGAACATTACTAGTGCTATAATTCGAAATATTATTTTGAATTTCTAATTTGAAAGTGTCATTTTCTATTCATTCTACGTCATGCAAGGGTTGCTGACCTGAATAAAAACACGAAAATATCAGTGGAAAAGTTCATTTCATTTAGGCGTATATTTTGACATTAAAGTACGACAAAAGATCAGAATCACCCTCCAGATGTGCTCCCGCTATTATGAGGTGGAAAGGAAGGGGGCGGGGATAGTTAGATACTGCAGATATTGGTGACTAAAATAATTTAGTGGGGCAAAAATTTAAAAAAAATTTAATATTAATGAAATGCTTAAATCTCTGAGGTCGCATAATGGCTTAAGCCTATTATGTAAGCTGTAATTGCGTACATTTTCCCCTTTATTGGTTTCAACCTATTTTTGGCGGCTGAGGGAACAGAATTCGTTTTTTAAGGTCTTTTGATAATTTTAGACTAACAACTTTTTACACTGCTACAACGCAGAATAGTCTTAAATTTAAAAGGTTTGAAAATGTTCAATGAATCGCCCTTAGACGTAAAAAAAATTGAATTGTAGATCAATAAACAGATTACACCTTAGTAATAGATGTTTAGATAAGTAAGCCAATAAATAAGTCAATGAATGATTTAATTGAATGAATGAAACTTTAATCCTTTAATCAATTAAAAAACAATCCGAAAATTGTCATAGAATCTGGCAATGTCAAAATTTTACCAGCATTTTAATGCTCCGCGCATTACACTGGTCAATAAAATGAGTGGAGATTTACAAAGCTCTATCTATCTGATAATAGTGAAATTTCACTTTTTACCCATAAACTCCGTACGATTTTACCACCGCTAAAATTTCTATGAAAATGTCACTTTTTACTCGAACTCGATATGTACTAGGCTATACTTATTATTAGTGTACTAAATCAGAAACCACTACCACATTAAAACCAAGTAGGTACCAATCAAGGCATCCAAAATCCGACTATTATTCGCCCAGCAACAGCAGTAGTATCTACATAATCGAAATGTAATCAATTGCTCTGATCTGGCGACATTCTTATTTTAAATGTATGGTGAGGTGTGCAATGCACACCTATGAATTGCAAAAATGAAGAGAATATAATAAATCTAAAAATAGCTTTACAAAAGAACAAGTTTTACTATGTTAATATAGCGCTGGCACGATGAGCAAGTGCTCTCCAATGTGTACATATTACCAGCATTTTAGGTGCAATATATTGTATTTACCTTGTTTGTTATAACCGCCGTGCCGGCCGGTTACCTGTGCTCTTTCTTCAGACTGGGAAGCAATCTACCGTGCATATTTGTACAATGATTAAATTCTAGCTGAGGTCCATCCGTTCATCGCTCCCGGCATAGAATTACTTGAGCTTAATTTTTAAAACAAAAGAAATGAGGAGCTTTTGGCTATTTTAATATGGAAACAAAGTTTATTTCCGTATGAATTGCATTTTATTTGTAATTCTGTAAGAAAAAATTACAGTCAATGATAATATCGCGACCCAACCGTGTGAGTTGTTAAGGTATAAATATGTGCAAATGTAGGTCATAATTCACTGTAGATGCCTTCTGCAAAAGTTATTGCGGCAGAAATATTCTGTAAAATACAAAATGAATTCTTAACGGTTGGGTAAAGTAAAGTTTTTCCCGAACTTTTTGTTGGCAACTTGTCGCGTCGCCCTCATTGTGTTAAGTAATATGGGGCTACCAGAAAACAATTTACGGGGACATTGTTGTGTCGTTCTCACTATGTCTTGGCCTTTGTGAGTGGAATGCCCAATCAAGATGTTTGCAATAGCTAATTTGAATAAAGGAAAAAATGAAAAACAACAAGGGTTAAGTAATGCAATTTTATTACGATCAGTAAATAAAAGTGTAAAGTAAAGAGGTACAATAATTTTCTTGGAAAAAACTCTTTTACAAACGGAAAATCTTTAAAAAAAGAAATTTCTATACAAAAGCAGGCGTTTCGTATCAGCAGGAACCGTATACTCATCAGGACCCCTATTCTGCATTCTCACTCATTTATGACTATGTAAGAGAAGTCACTCACTTCGATCTCACTCACCTACCATTTTTGTTGGCTTAAATGGCGTTGGATTGTGACCCAATTGCATTTGCAATTTAACAAAAATACGGAATCACTTTTTTTTCAAATCTATTTATCTTGATATTATTTTGTGAAAAGTTGTGCCAGTAGTGCCTGTTAAAACCTTTAAAAAAAAAATTGTTCAGGCAGTCCTTGCAAATATAGATGGGATTATAAACTAGAGAAATCGTGTTTCAGGCAAGTGAATTATATAAATTATCTTTTTTGTTAATAGAAGCAAAGATTTATATAAATTAAATATATGATTTCAAGATAAAGTAGAAAAAGTCTCATCCTCAATTGCATTTAAAATACTTGCAGCATCTATCCACATCAATGGCAAATCATTGGCTGTAATGGCAGGATCTAACTTACCAGTTAGGAGAATATAGATTCCATCTAAAAAACTCCACCAGCCTGTTTTTTTGTCCCAAGTACAATTTTCCTGCATTAAATACTTTAAATAATAAATAAAAATCATGTCAAAATTTGTTTAACGTCGCACTCACAAAACAAAAGTAAACACAAATGTCCATTTCGACTAGCGTATATCCAGTAGTAATATCTCACTCACTTTCCCACAGAAATCCCACTCAATTACGTTCCAAAATAAATGTCATCTCGTAAGTGAGTGAGTTAGTTGGGTGAGTGAATAGAATAGAGAATAGAGGCCCAGTACGGCGCCCCGAAAAAAAAATAAAAAAAAAACGTAGTACCCTATACCATGCGAAATCGAAATATTTTCGAGTCTGTAAGAGAAAATTTTTTTCCGATCAAATTTGTGGGAGCTAAAGGGTCCTCCAGTTTTAGACGTTTGTATGGAACGGTGTATGGTGGGGAGCTTCGTCTCTTCACCGCATTTCGTTTTCTCAAGTCCGTTTCTAATAAAAATTGATAATTAATATGTTTTCTACACTATATAAATTTTTCATTCATCCTTTCTAATTATTCGTAACTCAAATGGCCATTTGTAATAAATCTAAAATTGTAGCACTCACTACGGGATATCTCGTAGTCGGCAGTTTTGGTACATACGCTTACTACGAGATATCTCGTAGTTGGCAGTGAATGGGTTAAAAAAAATGGAAGGCATCCTTGATGTACGTGCATTTCTGGAATAAAGGGATAACAAACAATTATGTTAGAAGATTAATTTTATTATTTTTATCTCAAACATCTCATATTACATATAAGTTACAATTTTCCAAACTCCCCGATGAAATTTAATTCTGTTGGAAATGTACTCCCAATGTGTGTGACGAAAGTGAAGCAATAAATTACAATGCCCCAAATCCAGTAGTCCATGGGATGTATGTAATTATGTTAAAAGCACTTTATACCTCGTATACTTCATGTGTCTACATGACCTTCTTGTACACATACATACATATTATATGACCATCGCTGAAAGGTAAACTTTAGGGTCATTATTAACTTATGGATGGTCACACGGACAATAAGAGCACTTCCAATTCACAGAAGGAAGGATATTGAAATCGAATCACATATAATAAAGTACAAATCGAAGATATTAATCAGATCTTCCGTGTTCACATGTTTGTGAACAATCGTTTGGGTATGTATTGAATTTAAATATATGTACTAACATCCACACACTATTAAATATTGGCTAACGATTAATTTAAATCTACCAGACCAAGACCTACTTAAACCGCAGTTCATTCAAAATCAAGTGAGCAATTTAGTAGAGGGAAATAAAAAAAAAGTAAATAAATAAACAAACAACAACAAAAATTATTCAAAAAGCTTATTATAGATGGCGTATTCGAAGCAAACTAATTTCCTATATACCTCAAACTCCCCCACTCTTTTGCCTTACCTTGAGTGATTGTATTATCCTTTGCTGGCGCTGCTACATCTGATATTAGTGTAAAATCGATAGAAAATTTGTTTCAAACAATAAAATTCAGTTCCGGGTGAACAGCTCTGAAAAATGGGCATTAGGAAAGGCTGTCAGGTGATAAATTGAAAACGAGGCCTTATTACCGTGACAGTTCAATTGGAACGTAGCAGCAAAGCGTTTCTGTCACATTTCACGAAACATTGAAAGTGGAATAGATAGATGCACGTAATATCTTATGGGAGCTTTGTTGTTGTTGTTGTTGTTGTTGTTGTTATCTTTGTTTTGACTTTCTTTTTCAATATATATGTTCAAGGTTATCGTCGATAGTTAGGTACCTGTGTATATTTATCTACCTGTGAAGAAATTTGATTTTTTTTTACCTTTACTTTGTGTGCTCATACATTCAGAATGAGCAACGCGACAAGGACGATTATGATGATGATGGTGATGCCAACAACTTGTTGAATTTGATGGCAATTTCTTGGCAAAAATATGAAATATTTTTTTTTGTCATTTTCAATAATTTTCGTATTTGGTGAGTGTTGTTGAAAGTGATGTATTTTTGTTACTATCCCTGTACTGGTTAGTTTTTAACTGTACCTATACAATTTAGGGAAGTCGTATAGCAAAAACTGACTTTAGAGGAAAGTTAACTTAAATTAACTTCGCTGTCGAGATAGAGTAATGGAAAATACTTTGAATAATTTTATGAGCCTTTCTATACATAGTCAAAATTATAGTCAGAGTGTATTGTCCTTAATGTGTAGTCCTAACTTCGCAGTTAAGATTTATGTTAGGTTTTTAGGCCTTGATTTCACAATTGTCTTGTTTTTGTCTTCGTTTAATACTCTTATTGGATGCAAAAATAAAAAGCTTTATGTTAAATTTTGTCCTTGTTTGTTAATACAGTTTCTCTCGCGACATTAAGCTGTTACCATGGCAGTTGACGTGTTTTTTTAGGTGGGTGAGACAGGAAAATTGGAATGGAGATGGTTCAGGGAGAATGAGGAGCTCTGGAGCTTGGCCCAGGTATCCTTGTGGGGTCTTCCTTCATTAAGCAAGCCCTATATAGGGAATCCTACAGCAATGATAACGGTGGCTGTTCTTCCGGAGATCTATTTTCGATGATGTGTTCCCTTGCTGCAAGAGAAGTTAAATATTTCGTCAGTAAAGTAAATGCCCCTACTCCCCCCCCCACTCAATAAGTTGTCGAGGTGAGATATACCTGAATTCTGCAAGTGGAGTGTGTACAGGCAGGTTGAAAATGAGGGGATTTGGATGATGGGGAACTTTTTCCATTTGGTGTTAGTCTTGCAGCATAAGGTATTCGTCGATAGGGAGGATCCTTGCTGCCCCGTACAGATATTTGTTGTCTGCCCTTCTACGAAGGCCAGTGGAAGAACGAAGTACTTTCTTCTCCAGATTTCCGAGGTTTTTCATATAGGTTGGCGAAATCGTGTGTCAGATTGGGAAACAGTAGGTGATGGCTGGTCGAATTAATTCCTTACATATAAAGCTAGAGGTTGGGTGGGACGAACAGCCCAATTGGAGTGTTCAGTAGTGGACTCAGAAGGCTATAGGCAGCTTTTGCTTTTCTCAAAGCAGATTGTGCTTGAAGATTAAACTTGAGCAGGTTAGAGAAAGATATACCGAGGTACTTTGTTGTACTGGAAGGTTTTAGTTTTTTGTTATTGACTTCTATGTAAATGTTTTTAGTCAAAGTAGCTGGTTTGCGGATGCAAATCATTTCAGATTTTGTAATATTTATTTCAATACCCCAATTTTTGTAGTAGGCGTCTAGTTTGTCTCTATATGCTACTCAACTTTCTTCGTAGCGAATTTTGGCGAGATTGAGCGTGCATATGTAAGTGAGTCGTCGGCGTAAAGCAGTGTGGTAGAATTATGATCATTTGGTACTTGATTTGACGTGCAGAGTTTGAACAAGATTGGGCCAAGTTCTGAGCCCTGGGGGATTCCCGCTTCTAAAGGTAGGTTAGCTGAATTGCGTTTCTCAAGTTTTACTGTGAATTTTCTTGAAGATAGAAAACTGTGAATAATTTTTGTTAGATGTGGTGGGAAGTGGAGGTCTAACAATTTGAAGATGAGACCATTTTTCCAGACGGAGTCGAAAGCTTTCTCGACATCTCTGAATCCACAGTAGCCTGCCACCTCTGTTTAGAACTGAAATTGTGTCAGTGTGGAACGCATGTGAAGTTGAGTGGTAGGGCTTTAAAACCGAACTGGGAGTCTTGGTAGATGCTTGTAGATTTGCTGGCATAGGAGTTTTTTTCGTGTAGTTTTTCGATGTTGGAAAGAAGAGATATGGGTCTAAATTCCTTCAAGGCTTTTGAGTTGGACTTTTTTGGTATTGGGACGATATTCGCAATTTCCCATGAGTCTGGAAAGTAAGCGTTATTAACGCAATTATTGAAGAGTATGACCAAGAACTTGATGGCAGATGAAGGAATATTTCTGATAATTTTTTTTTTTGATCTTATCAGGTCCTGAACCTTTCTTGTCCTTAAGTCCAGATAATTGGATTGGGTTTGTGAAAGGTTGCTGATCTTGGGGCTTGAGGAAGGGTTATCAGCATAGAATGTGGTGAGATGTAGGTGTTTCATTTTGATGGATGAATTCTCCTACCCTACATTTTCGTTGACGGTTGTACGAAAGTCTGGGCTACCAAATTCTGAATGATCCGTGAAGGTAGACTGGAAGAATTCCGCGAATGCATTGCATTTTTCAAGGGGCAAACGGAGGGTGTCTTGGCCATTTGTAATTTTTTGTTTTTGGATTTTTGGTTAACGATTACCGACCTTATTAATGTTTTCGAAAACGATAGGGCCAGGTTGGATGGATGAGAGTTTCCTTCTAAATTGCTCACCAAGAAACATCTTGGTCTGTTCATCGATTATTATGGATAGGCATTTGATTTAGGAAAAAACCGACTGGTAGCTTTAGTTGTGACTATTGTAGGCTCTATGGTAAAACCTGTTAAGGATTTTCCGAAGCTTTTGCCTGAATTTGTACAGATTTTGTATGCGAGATGGAAGATGTTTATATTTGTAATTGTAGGGAATGACATTTCTGAGAAGTGTTCAATATTTTCCTGAATGTACCCGCCGCGCCGTTAAGGAGTTCGATGTGAAAGTCAATTTCGACATTTGAAAGGTTGCAGTGCTCATCAGGGAGATTTCATGCCATTCTAGAGTGAAATTCTGTCCAGTCAACGTTATTCAAGGTTGAGATTTCTGGAGCAGCTACATAGACGACGTTGAAGTGCGAGTTTGAGGTGATTGTTAGGTCGATGACCATATGATCAGCTACCGCAGTATGAGCAGTATAGGTGTAATTTAAAATTTATGGAAGAAGATTCACAAGATTAGATGTCGCTGGGAAGAAGTCAATAATAGATCTCGAGCGAGGAAATGTGGGGGAGTTTTGAGAAATCGCTACAAATTCGTGATCATCTGTGAGCCAGTTGGAAATACAAGTTCCCGCAGTACTGGTCAGGAAATCGTTCCAGAGGGGATGTCGATCGTTAAAGTCACCGCCTATCACCGTGTAAGTGCAATTGTCAGATAATCTGGTGAGAGTACTCAGATTGCTTCTGATATCAAAATTTTGGGCCTGGCATCTATTGTAGAAAGAAATTAGAAGCATAGTTTCCTTGCTCTGAAGGTTGAGAGTTATGGCTGGGCATACTTCACTGAAGTTCTTTCTATACTAGGGTAAACTCGGATGATATCGCATAGCAGTTTCTCACACAACCTCCAAATTTTTTTAACAAACGGTTGGCTTATCTAGTTACATATCTAATTATATGAATTAGAAACAAGCAAAAAACCTAGAATTGGTCTCATTGTAAGAGCAATTCTTACGATACCCTAGGGCAAAGATGAATGTCCGTAAATAATTTCGTATGGTTTCTGTGGAAGTTTGATTGTAAAACTGCTTTTTTTACATCTAATTCTAGAACGGTTCGTCTGACAGTAAAAATGGTTATAGCCGATTTTATAGGATTTTATATTCTGAAGAACTTTTTAGGACAATAAAAACAACGTCTATGTAGGACCAAAACCTTCTATATATTAAAAGCAATGAAATGGAAAGAGTGACACACACTGAAAGGAGCTAGTAGTGCTGTCTGCGGTGAGATTTGGTGCTCTACTCTGATACTTTTGTTCATTTGAGCTTTTTCGTTTTTTTTTTGCAAGGGATTTTTATAGGTAAATGAATAATTATGCCTTAATTGTTTTTATTGATTTAAGAGTTTTAATCTTACTTTTTTTTATACTCACGCCCGTACTTAGTACAGAATTAGGGAGGTCATGCATAAAAATTTGATGCATTTGATCAGATTTTCGAAACATTATACTTAACGAAAATCGTGATTTAAGCGGTATAGTTTTTGTAAGATAGCACCAGAAAACACTAGGTAAAACAGAGAACATTGTAAGGAATTTAAATTTTATAGATCATCTTCTTGGAAAACCGAAAAATATGTTGCGAAAATATATATCAAAGAAAACCTAGAAGGTTTTCGATATGCAAATGATAAAAAGACAAGAATATCGAAAATCTATTTAATAAAATATTCGCTATAAATAGCGCCGAAGGCACTGTAAGATTGCTTCTTTTTATGCCGTAGATAATAAAATCATAGGGTATAGGTAAAAAGTTTGTCATTCCGTTTATAACGGATGGAAATAATGTTGGCAGAGAAAAATAAATTAGACACTCATCTTGAAAGTTATTTTGATTTTTGCATATAACCGTCTGTCCGTTGGCATGCTAACCCAAGAACGCGTTCGCTTGAGAGCTGAAATTCTGCACATGGCCATAAAAAAAAAAAAAAAAAACTAGATTTCCGTTCGAAAATGGGATTAATGCGGTACTTCTTCGTAAGACTGCCATACAAAAATCTCGTCTTTTACTATATTTACAGGGTGTTCCGTATGTGGTCTGGCACCCGAAGGCTACGGATAAGTCATGCTTAGACAAACAAACAATGGTATGGGTGGGGTGTGTGGGTCAATCGTAACGGTTTCAGAGATAACGGGACTTAAAGATATTTGGGTATATTTTTATAATCTCCCTGTCAATTCGTTGGACCCTTCCAATGGTCTATAAATTTTTTCCCTCACCCGTTCAATTGTGAAGTTGTGGCTCAACAAAGTTAAGATTTCGGAATTTTTTCTCGTTTTTTTTATTTAACTACTATTTTTATCATAAAATACGCCATCAATAGCAAATTTTCATATTGAATTTAAAAAGCCCAAAAGCTTCGCTTTAAAATGACCTATCATACTCAGTACCCAAAATGTAACCCTTTCTTCGTTTTTTGCACTTTTTCTAAAGCATCTTCAGCGAAAATGGCTGAAAAAAGTCATTTCCAAAAGATAATTGCCTACTTTCTGTGTTGTCAGTAGCCGTACAACTGTGTGCTAGCGAACTCAGTCGTGCGTCATGGGTCCCCAATACTTGTTGATTGGAAGTTGCGGATTTTGTTAAGTGGGTGTCTTGTAGTGTAGCACAGGTACGCTTACCGTGGCGCTGGTGGTACATAACCCAGTTGTAAAATCCTCTGACTAGTAAGGAGAGCTTGAAATATAGTTCGGTAGAGAGTGTTGCTAGTAGGTATCAACTAGCAGATTGAATTCGAGTGATAGCTCAGAGCGTACTTGAAACGCTACCCGCATGTGGACAGTTAGTGCCCGGGGGCAGATACCAATTCCTGGTAATTTGATAGTTAAAGAATATATGCAATCAAAAGACAACGATATGGTATGTTCCAACACACAGGTATTTTCTTGAAGAGGTCAACGCAGCATCGATCGATGATGTCACTGCTAGCTATGCCGGGTTCTGGAGGCAGGTATCGTCGGTCGTGAGAATATCTGTAAGAAGCGTTAGTGACCAGCTGACCCAATGTCGAGCGGTTGGCTAGTTCAACTTGTCATGAACAATTGATCTTATTCCAGTGCCTTTTGTGACAGATTGTTAAAGACTGCTCAACCAGTTAGAGTCTAGCCAGTAGTAGTTCTAGCAGCCAGTAGAGTCTGACCAGTAACTGTTCCGGCGCCTTTGCATACCACATTCGTGAGTTTGAACTTCTTATGCCTGATTAGATTTAGGGCAGAAGCGAGGAGATGTCAGCTTCGAGCAATGCCTTCCTTATTCTTAAGTCAGGTGTAGAACTGGAAGAGAAATAGAAAGTAGGAAGGGGACCACCATCTGGGCAGACATGAGCATATGTCCTCTCCGTAATAAAGTTACGAATTAATTGTCCTGGTTTCTCTGTTCTTGAATCTTGTCTTTTTTATAAATTTTCCAGATAATAGTAAAAAAATATTCAAAACGTTATAATTAGGCTTTTTAAGAAAATCATCATCATTTGCTAAAATCTGACGTAAAACTAAAATGGTCGGTTTTTTTTATTTACAAATACAAAATCCAGCCTACTTATTTATGACCTTCTATGCTCGGCAAAGTATTACTAGCAAGGAAACCCATAAAATAAAATAAAATCGGTGATTGGTCATGCATTCAGGTATACTTTGATATTTCATAACGACAGAGACTGAAGTAGAAAAAGAGTTACACCACATGCCTAGATTATTTTCACATCAACATAATACTTTCATTGTACTATAAATATCCGTAATCAGGAATCAATATCACTGTGCGGAACGAATTGAGATACGTAAATGATATTTATATAAACAACACTGCGATTTACTTACAAAAGTTCGTACCTACAAAACCTTAACTATTTTCAAACAAAACAAGTAACAAATAAATCCACTTGCGTTTTCCAATTCTTTATTTAAAATGTACGTTCTCTATATATAAAGAATATAGCACTACTGAAACTGAATCAAGTAAATAAACGTCAGAGAGAATGCAGGGAAAACAGCACTACTGCACACATATGCAAAAGTTAGCTTCACGGCTTGTAATATACAGGGTGTCCCGTATGTGGCTACGGATAGGTCATACTTGGACAAACAAAAAATTGTATGGGTGGGGGAGGGGTATCCTAACGGTTTCGGAGATAACGAGACTTTAAGATATATCTGTATGTTTTTATATATCTCCCTGTAACTTCTAAACGTTACGTCCTATTACGATGATTTAAATTTTGCTGGATAGGTAATCGTTGGAACCTATCTATCAATTTTCCCCTCACTCCTTCCATTTTAAAGTTATGTTACTACTACGTTTTATTTAACTACTATTTTTATAAAAAAACACGTCATCAATATTCATTTTTCATATTGAATTTAAAAAACCCAAAAGCTTTCTGCATTTTTTGTACTTTTTCTTAAGCTTCTCCAGCGAAAATGGCTGAAAAAGTTCAATAAGTGCCAGAAAGTATGCAATTATCTTTCCGAAATGACCTTTTCAGCCATTTTCGCTGGAGATGCTTAAGAAAAAATGCAAAAAACGCAAAAAGGGTTACATTTTGCGTACAGAGTGTGATAGGTCATTTTAAAGCCTTTTTTGGCTTTTGGCCTTTTGAATTTCAGTATGAAAAGTTGATATTGATGACGTGTTTTTTGATAAACATAGTAGTTAAATAAAAAAAAACGAGTAAAAATTCCGAAATTTTAAATTTGTTTAGCCATAACTTCAAAAGGGAAAGGGTGAGGCAAAAAATTTATAGACCATTGGAAACGCCCAAAGATTATCTATCTACCAAAGTTTAAATCATCATCAAAGGGTGTAACGTTCAGAAGTTGCAGGGTGATTTATAAAAACATACAGAAATATCTTAAAGTCCCATTATCTCCGAAACCGTTAGGATTCCCCTCCCCCACGCATACAATTTTTTGTTTATCTAAGCATGACTTATCCGTAGCCTTCGGGTGTCAGACCACATACGGGACACCCTGACTGATTGTTTTCACAGTATAAGTAAAAAACATAAATTTTTATATGGCACCATAAAGAAGGGTTTGCCCTAATTAGCCCATGATGCGTCCATGATGCGTAATCAGGCAGTGTGTGTCCAAATATATAGTGGTAAACTAATTTATTGTATGGCAACCCCCTCGAAAGAGTTATCCGATTTGTCCCATTTTTGAACTTAATTTTTTTTTTGTTTTATAGCAAAATTTCAACTCTCTAAAAATACGCGCTCTCGAGCTATCGTGCAAAACTCAAAATAACTTTTAATATTATGCATGGGCGTCCAACCCAATTTACTCTAATAGCATTATATCTGCACTTTACAAACGGACTGACTAAAACTTAGAATACCCTTTAGATAGGATATAAAAATTATGGAAAAAAATAATTCAGTTTGGCACGGCCGGCGGAAATAAAAATCATAAATCTCATACTCCTAGAAATAAATATGCGTGTATTGGTTTGCTATATAATTTCTGTGCACCTATTACGGAAATGCCCACTATTATATTTTTAATAATAATTTCAAGTTTTTTGAAAACCCATCCTAGTTACACAAAAAAAGTTTCCCCTTAATTTTCATAAATGCAATAATTTCAAATGTCCTCGTAGAAATAATTTCATGTTAAGCTCTAGATAAAGTCGTTAACCTACATTTTGTCTTTGATGGAGAGATGTTTTTACTTCATCGCGCCATTAAAGGACTAGGTACTTCAGGTAATTCAGTTTATTCACGGCCAACACTAATTAGTGGCCCTTCTGTCAGAAGTGAAAAATGGTTCATTTGCACTGGCACTCAATTAAGCCCTTCGCAATAATGACTGAATGGGGTAGGCTCAGGCTATTTGGAAATGGGTGATAGGTATAAAGGTATTTGTATGTCAGTGTTTATGTGTAAGTATATAGGGAGGATATTTCCGGAATTGAGTATATATTTATGTATGTCAGATTGCATGAGTACAAGCAGTTTGTAGGTATATCGCCGTAATTTATGTGCTAAATCTTACTAGTAAACTCATGGAGTTTTTTTTTTTTTCATTTTATCCCTTGATTTCGATTTACATTCCTTTAAGCTCTTTATGAATTTGTTATATAGCCTTTTAGTATTATAAATTTGTCGTGGTTGACATTCATGCAGTACTTCTAGCTATGAAATCATCACATCCGTTGTCTTGTTCATCCATTTCATCTTCTATGACTTCTACTAGTTACATGAGTAGTGTCATCCTTTGGATTTTTAATAGAAAAATCTTAAGTTACATGATGTCATGCTACCGGAGCTATGACTGACGAACCTCTAATCCGTCGGGGAAATATGAACTAAATTCTGATATTCCTTAGTACACAGTAAATTTAGCATTAACTTTAGAAGGATATATTTCCATAGAACTACAGGGCACAAAAGAACCGGCAATGGTATAAATGAGGCAGGCTATAGGACTAGTCCTAGCGGCATCTCTGATTTCTGCAACCTAATCTAACCGAAAGATAAGTTCGTAATTGTTATTGGTTTTTTTTTCTTTTTTTTTCCTCCAATTGTTTTCTCCCATTCTTACCATACCACTGTTTATAAGTTAAGGAGTCTTCGCAAGTTAATAGCAGCAAAAGTTATTGAATCGAAACAAAAAAGCAGTCAAGAGTTGGAGGAGGAGGGGTCAGGGTTTGCCAAACACCGTGTGTTGCTTACCTCACTGTATATATTATAAAGCCTCCTTTTAACAAAATCTTACTTGGTCTACACGAAGGATGACGAATATACATATGAATATGGGGAGCTCAAACAGCATTCAAATGCCACGTTTTATTTAATGTGTCTTAGGTGATCTTCCATCCCCGAGTACATGTTCCCTTATTGGTGTAGAAACTAAATATAAAAATGTCCCAGGTAATAAATGTTTTTCGTTTCCGAGTAAGTGAGCTGAAGTGTTCACAAGGTACATGAAATCTACAAAATGGATTTACGTTGGCAAGTTCTGTACAAAGTTTGCCGGCTACAACAATTTATCCGATCGATGTAAAAGACAGCAGTCGATTGAGGTTATGTTTATATTTTAGTCGTGCGTGCCTAAGAGGTTATTAAAAGAAACTTCATGGTGTTTTTGCACGTGTTTAATTGTCTATACTTTCCTATCAACATTCAGTCGATCATTTAGTGGTAACGGTGGGATTTGAATCTTTCGGAAGTTCCGTCAAAATTTTAGAGGTTGAAGAGTACTGGTCCACTTCCGAAACCTCGGAAACATCAATATTAATTACTAGCTAAAGTTGCCCCTTCTTAGAATGGGATTCTCTCTTATGTTTGTAATTTTGTTTTTTTTTTATTTTTATTTTTTATTTTTAATATTTTTTTATTTTTTAAATATATTTTTCATTCAAAAAGAAAAAATCATGCTGGGATTCGTCCGCGTTACAGACAGAGTCTTGACTTTTTTTTTTATATATTTATTTTTAGGGATTTGACACCCTCAAGTTTGAGGACAATGTGTCTTCTAACCAGTTTTAATCGCAAGTTAAAGCAAGTTTCTTCCAGAACTGTTCAATCATCAGACCCATTTTGATTTTCATCTGTTCATATATTATTATTGGCAAGCATTGATCAAAACACTGCTGGGTTAGGTTTTTAGCTACAATTAGTGGTGAAAAATACATGTTGTTCCCGATTCAATTGTAAACGTTTTGCAGTTGTGGGATATGTTCGCAGATTTTTGTATTTCATTTGGCATTACACAATGGAAAAGAATTCGACTTTTCTTATAATGGCGTTTGTTGACGAAATCTCAACGGAGATCTATTTCCAGGGGTTGAAAAATTCCGCTCTAGGAATCAGTGAATTGAGAGAACTCTTACCAAAGAACGTCTTTGAAAGAGAAAGAAGATGCCTATAAAGATCAAGTAGCATGAAAGAAGCGCTGTAGTTAGTTGAAAAGAGAGACAAATAAAATTGGAAATTTGAGGTAAAATATTGACTACCTACGTTACATGTCGCCATGGAAAAATCAAGGGAAGCACAAGTGCGAATGGGAATGCTGGTCTTATTGCGTAGCAAGTTACGAACAGAGTTTTCTACGCTATATTCAAGGTTTCTTTTATGTAACCAATAAAGTATCCACTATTTTACCGTGCAGGTAAAGATTTCTTAGGTTTGGACATAGTTATTTGTACAAATTATTTTTGATTTCGGCCGAAAAAATGGTGGCGGGTATATATTACGTAGTTAAAGTGAAAGAAGAATATGATCTTGTCAAAGTTTTACCCTTATACCGCAGTGTTCACATGTGTTTTTTGTTAACATCATCGATTTAAAAAATTTCTTTAAATTTATAGCAATTTCAAGGGTAGGTGAGTCTGGTTGTTCTTGACTGACGATATTAAGGTGCGATTCAGACAGATATTTTCAATTAGGAAAAAATTTGGTTCCGATTTTTGTATGTTAAGAACTAACGACTTTCAATTCAGTTATAATATTTTTAACTTAACTACATATGAATTTCCGACGCAATCTAAAAAGTGGTTCCAAAGATCGTTCGTTCCGCTCTGAAAACTGTCTCGGATACAAAATAGATTTACTGACTTGCACAGAAAAGTTTTTCTACAAACACAAGCGAACATTTTCTGATGTTTCTTGAATTTATCCGCTTGAATGTGAGTTGGATCCCATGTAAACCTAAAATTTCAATGGAATACGACATTAATTGCTAAGAATAGAATGCTCAAACCGATTATGTTTTCTAGATTGAAGTCAGTATATGGGAAAGAAATTATTAATCGCGAAATGATCGCAGCCATCAAAGGAATAGAATGCGTCAATTTTCCTACGCTTGATGTTTGATTGTTTTATATGGTACAAAATTATTTTAAATGCAAATTTTAGAATTACACATTACCTGTACAAAAAATATTCCTGGCTGCATGTAGTCCATTCTTGTTGAAAGCCTTCATAATATGTATTATGTCTGCTCATCACTGCATCATTTTCTTACATATTTGAGGTATCCTATGTAGAAAAAAACTCTTTATTAACGAAAAATATTTGAAAAAGAAATTTCTTTTGGAAAAGAGGGCGTTTCGTATCAGCAGGAAACGTATACTCATCAGTACGGCTTGGTTCCGGACTACCGTATACTCCAAAGTAAGAGCCAAGCTGACCTCATATATTCATTTAAAATAATTTTTAAGTGTGAATTATATTTGAGGCGAAATACTAAGTATGTATTTACTGGAATGCCTAGCTAGATTAGCCATATACGGGACTAGCATTTCATAGGAGTATCTTAGGTAGCTGGAAGAGTATCCTTCTTTTAGTTTGTAGTTAATATAGAAAGGGAATTTTATTATTTTTGTTTTGCCAATTTCATTTCAATTTTGTGCAGTTTTTATGAAATTTTTGATGACATTATCTAAATTTTGTGACTGTAAATTATCGATTTCAGTGTAATTATTTTTTCTGTGCCCTTTAGAATTAGTGGTTTGCTGTTCATAAACTTCAATAACTTCAAATAACCCCGAAGAACGTGTTTTGTGATGCAAGAAAGAGGTAGGCTATTTGGTGGCTACTTCTTTTCTAGTCTGGAGGAGCTGTAAAGAAAATGGCTCAGATGCATCCTGAGTTTTCTAAGAGAAACAGGATGGATCTCAGATTATTTTTAAAGTTTATCGTATGAGGACAAAGGGCACAATGGAGCAACTGGTAGTCTAAGTGAAGCAGGCTAGGCACTTCTAGCGGGATCCCTCTTGCCTAACCTAACCTAAACCCGAAGTATTAAGTTTGGTCAAATGTGGTGGCTATTCCACATTCTCAAAAAGGTAAATTAAAGGCTCCGTGAAAACTTTCCTTAAAATAATCATTATGGAGTAGGTATTGTCAGAAGCACATGCTCTCTAAGCCCAATTCATACAATTTCGGTATTAAAAAAAAAATTGGTTACTCGATAGGAATCGTCATCGAAAGACACTGCGCGTTTCCATAGCTTCCTTTGCAAAAATATGCTCCATTCAGGTGTTAAATAAATACAGCAGCAAACTGTGACATTTTGAAAATGTAAATGTGTCTCTTGCGTGAATAATGCGAGAATTTTCGGTTTCTCGAAAGACTGAATTTCCCAGACTTCCCAGTGCTTCATGACTCATAATTTTTACTTGGAGTAAAAATCATCGAATTTAATTTTTGAGCTGTAAAACTCTTTGAGAGTACTCCAGATGCTCTCGGTGGTCTATTTGCAATATCTGGTGAACCACCTGTTTTTTGTTTGTTTTTGTTTTTTTTTTATATATAGGTGCAATTTTTTTGGATAAACCGCCTAGAAATACTTAATTACGCTTCCCTTCTTTTCGTTATGTGAAATGTCTTCATGTTTTTCCTTACAGCTTCGATATTTTAAGCAAAACATATAAAGGGTTTTCCAATAAGAGGTGTTATTTTAATTATCCCGCTATTTCGGTAGATGTCACTTTTGGAGCTGTCATTTTTTGACATATGACAAGTAGAAACTACGCCATTGATAAGAATGGAACGATACACGATTCAGCAACGCATTGAAATTATTAAAATTCAGTATAAAAATGGTGAAAATGTGGCAGAGACGGTTCGTAAAACTCGAACATTTTTGGGTCGTCGTGAAGCACCTTGTCGGACCGCAATACAGAAATTGGTAGAAAAATTCGAGCTGTCGGGACAAGTTAGTGATGTGAAGAATAAAACCCGTGCACGTCGCTCAAGAACAGCCGAGAATATTGCTGCTGTAGCCGAAAGTGTTGAAGAAAACCCAGGTTTGTCCATTCCTCGTCGTTCTTTGGAATAAGGCATTCCACAAACGTCATTACACAGTATTTTGCATAAAGATTTGGGTCTTAAGGCTTATAAAGTTCAGTTAACACAAGAACTCAAGCCGGCCGATCATCAACATCGTCGAGTCTTTGCTGATTGGGTCCTTGAAATGCATGAAAATGATCCGGAATTCCATCAAAAACTCATCTTGAGTGATGAGGCCCATTTCCACCTCGATGGCTTCGTCAACAAGCAAAATTGTCGCATCTGGGGCTCGGAAAACCCAAGAGTTATTGTTGAAAAGCCTCTCTATCCTCAACGTGTGACTGTTTGGTGTGGTTTATGGTCCCGCGGGGTCATTGGACCTTACTTTTTCAAAAATGAGGCTGGAGCAACAGTTACGGTGAATGGATTGCGCTATCGACAGATGATTAATGATTTTTTATGGCCGGAATTGGATGGTATTGATCTGGACAACGTTTACTTTCAACAAGACGGCGCTACGTGCCATACAAGCAACGAAACCATTGATCTTTTACGGGAAAAGTTTCCGGACCGTGTTATCTCTCGAAGAGGTGATCACAATTGGCCACCGAGATCTTGTGACTTAACACCTGGCGACTTCTTATTTTGGGGCCACGTGAAAGAGAAGGTCTACGCCAACAGCCCAGCGTCGATTCAAGACCTCAAAGATGGAATTCGTGAGGCTATCGAGGACATAGGGCAGCCACTTTGCGATTTGGTTATGGAAAATTTCATGAAAAGGATATGGTCCTGTAGGCGTGGTCGTGGTGGTCATTTGGCTGATGTTATTTTCCATTATTAACGGCATACCTTCCTCTTTATAATGAAATAAAGATCCGATCATTTATCTCAAAAAATGGCATTTTGCTTTGAATATCAAAATATCACCTCTTATTGGAAAACCCTTTACCTACTTCGGGCCTTGCAGGAGTTTGCTTATCTCATATTATGTCGGCTCGCTAAACGTCAAGATTTTTGTGAAATGGGTGTCAAACGAAATCTTCGACGAAATTCACACTACTCTACTTCAATGCAGATCAATCTAAATTTTCCATTTGTCAACTGCAGAGCTATCAATATTCTACTGACATTAGTCGCAATTTGCACCCGGACAGGTTGACACTTTTTACGCCATCTGTTAGAAATATAACTCAAATTATAATGTAGGTCATTTGAAATGCCCTGAAAAAATCCACCCTTTTTTAATGTATGTTCAATTCAAAATATGTATGTACAAAATCTTATTTATTCAAAAACACACCCATATAATTCTCATTTACATATATGATTTAGAACATATACATTTCATAGATGTGCTGCTTCATAGAATAGTGTTAAATCAGGCATTTAACGCTCTCATTTATGAAATATCCACAACAGCTGGCTCAATATTATGAATTTAGCTTCAATATGTCCCTAAAGCAACAGAATCATACATATACATATATTAGATCTAGATGTATATGCTGCCACGGGCACACATAGGTATGCTAACATGAATATACATAGTAGGTATAGTCAACAGCGTCCATTCCATCCCATCCAGTATAATTTACAGAACTAACTGAATTCTGTCAAACAGCATCAATTTGCCAGCTCATCCCTGACCGATATCCAGTAATAAGCAGAAATCACTGAAGCATTCATAATTTATTGTGTGCTAGCGAATTGTGTACGTGCAAATATTTGCCCAGGGCTTATAATTTTCATACTACTCAGGGAGCCCTATGGAGTTATGTTTTGTGTTCGATGAGCAAATGGTTTCCACTGCAAATAGGAAAATCTCTTGATAGAAAACTTTTTCTTCTCTCCGGTTCATTTTCTTTCTTCAAAAGTTATATCGAAAAGGATTCGAACACTCCACTCTGCTGTCCGAAGGTCTAGTCTTGAAGAGGAACTGTCGATTGTCCAATATGCAAAAAAAAAAAAAAAGAAAAAAAAGGAAAGGGTTTTTTTGAGAGTGCTTGCTTACCCCATCGCCTCTAACTGCCACTCATTTTATTGTTGGGTAAATTTTATTTTGCATATTATCTAGAGGGGCAAAAAAAAATTCCTACAATAAACCAATTTGTAAGGCAAAACAGGAAAGAGAAAAGGTTCCCTTTTTTTGGGTTACGTAAACACACCTTAGAAGATGCCGTAAGTTTTTCGTCTAAAAAATGGTCATGAAGAGAGGACAATAGTTATTTAGAGGATAATTTTGTATTCCCTGATGGTTTTGCTTGCTTATGGATATAACTTCAGAGAACTTTAGAATTTGAAATATGTAAAACATCTGAACTTTGGGTTCATAGAAGAGTTTTGAGAAATATTGAACAAAATAAAAAGGTCACATATCGGTCGGAATGTAATTTTTTAATGTAATGTCCATTAGGCAACCTACAGCAAAACAGAAGGTGGATAGATTGAATTTTTCATTTCCCTATTCACGACCAATTTTCACTATCAAAGAAACCTTAAGAAAACCTTCTTTCAACCTATTTAAGTGCATTTTTATTAAAGTGTATTATGCGTGGGTGGTTGCATGGAATATATTATGTATAGGTGGATAAGTATGCACAGTATAGATGTATCCATGCAAGCAATCCTGATAAGATTCTTTTCTTCGCAAATTCGAGCATATAGCACCATCACAACTAGTCCCATCATGAATGCCTGCAAATTTTCTCTCTTTCGACATCCAGAGATCCTTATACCTCCTAATACCTAGGTAGTTGGTGCCTATACTATAGATAGTTACAACTACACTCTGATGGTGAAACTTTTCTTCAAGTTGAATACTTTATTGTGAACTTCTCCTTTTACATAACGGAAATGACTTGAACCTTTTGAATGAGCAAAAAATTTAAGGTTACACAGGACTCTTACTTACTTACTTAGTGTGTGCGTGTGTATGTTTGATGATGCAATATGGATAAGAAGAAAAAACCCTTTCGTCTCTTAAATTAAATTCTTTATTCATGAGATCTTTTCTTCATCTTACGACTATCAAGGATGGATTTTTTTTCTTCTTTCTGTTAGATTGGAGATGGATGAAGTAAAGAAAAACGAATGACGATGGCTTGTCGTGTTCTTGTGTGTGTGTGTGAAGGGATTTTCCCCTTATTTGAAATTTATTTCTTGATTGACATGAACATCTTGAAACTCGCTCAATGTTTTTTTTTCTTTTTTTTTCTTCTTCTTCTTTTCTGTAAAGAAAGAGGGTGTTAATGAATGCTCTTAAGTTTACTACACGATGCCGCAGTTGAAATCAATTTGAGAATCAACAGCTGTTTAAGATGCGCAAGTATAGGTAGAATTTTCATAGGGAAACGGTAGGGAGGGAGGTGCCTACATTCACATATATTCGAATGATTCGTTTTCGTAGTGTTTTTATAGAAGATTTGAGTTAGTTTTATCTTATTTACTTTTGAATTCCTTTTTATTGTTGATGGATTGAAGTGGATTAGTAGTATGATTGTTGTTGCTGTTTTCGTTTATGAGAAAAAGGAAAATTTTGTATACTGTCATCGAGTAGGGTATTTAATTTATCCAAAATAATCTTCAGGGTAATAAGCTAATCCCTTTGAAGTAGTCTGGTGACTTTTTTGGATATTCCCATATAAATATTGAATAGATACGTAGGTATACCTAAGTAATTTGTGTCAATGAATTGCTGGACAGACATGTATTTTGAATAATGAGTGTATAATTATTTCTTGTAGATTGTGATCTTTGGAAAATATATCATAAGCATTTGTATATGTCCTTTCATAATTGATAGCATATTTGTTGAATTTTAAGGACAAGGAGATTTTTACATGAATACATTTTTATGAGATTTTCTACTGATTTTTCGGTCTTTGCTTTTTCAAGTAAATTCTAACGTCATGAAATTAATAGAATTTTTTTTTTAAATGTGGTAAATGGACTTAAAAAAAATATCTTCCAATTCCTGCATTTATTTTAATCTGGACTCTAAAAGTATTAAGGGGGTATTCTAGTCTAGAAATTCGGAAAAATCGATTTTTTTTTGTTTTCATATTTTCAAAGTTTAACTATTCAAGAATATGCCTACAACAGGATTTTTCAAATTTTTATCTTTTATATTTAGTGTTCACTTGCATCCAGCTGCTAACAGTTGAATTCTAACTTCAAAACCACGTGGACGTATGGACTTTAAGGGGTAACGCCACTGTAACGGCTAAGAAAAAAATCACGAATTTTTTTCTCGCAAAATTAAGGGTATTATCGGGCGGGCATACATTGAATTTTATTGATAAATTTTTGACAGCGAAAAAAAAAACAAAATGGTGGCTCCACAGCCATCTTCCCGGAAACATGTTTCGGAGCAAGTTTGACGCGCTTGGTGGCGACCTCCATTTTCAAAGGAAAAAAAACAATTTCTAGCACGGGACCTTTTTTTCTTATTCTAGAGGGTTTAAACTATTTTTTAAGCCAATAAAAAAAAACGATTTTTAAAAAAATTTACGATTTCTCAAGTTCTACTGGACCGATTTACTTGAAATTTTTTTGAGAGTCTTCTTTATAGACTTGTCTATGTCCGGAACTAGCCGCATCCCCAATTTTTTTAAAAAAAATTGGAAAAAGTAAAAAAAAGTGTACAAAAATTGCTTTTTTTCAGGCCATTTTGTGAAAAAAAAATTTTCAACTTTTCCCTTGTTCCGGATATATCGACATTACTCTAGACTAATAATCTTTTTTTTCGGATTGCTAGGATAGAAATGTGGGCATGATCACGCGCCAATTTTTTGAGGCCCCCCACTTCATCAGCTGCTAATTTTTTGAATTTTCACCTTTTTTAATTTTTTAAATATTTTTCTGTATTCTTGTAATGTTAATAAATAACTCATAAAAAAATGGATAGAAAAATATTGCTTGCCTTTTTTTTACGGCACTTCAAAAATCACCTAAAATTCGGGCCTCTGGACTAGACTAAGTAGTTTACGATATTTATTACCTAAAAATTTACTGCGTGACATTCAATAAAATTATTGAGATTCTCCTTCCAATAATCTTCTACAGATTTTATAAATTTTGTAATATTTAGAAATTCGATTATAAATAAATGAATTGAGTAGAGACGTTATGAACAAATAAACAACACAGGCCATTGTAATCTTCCTTGTGGTATACCCATTCTTGTGATTCTGACAGAAATAAATATAATGGCGCTTAGGTATGTGTAGGTAACGACTTAAAATAGCAGAATAAATTATAGCTTGTCATTTTAACTGATTTCCATCTTGTTTCATTTTTGCACGAATATTTTAAGAATTTTACCAGGTGATCGGGTAAATGATATCACCTGGCTGCTTTGCAAGTACGGTAACCCTCCTATAACAAGGTAAATACGTTCCTAGAAAGTCCCGTGTTGTTCGAAACCGTGTTATATGAGACTAGAAATCAGTACCACTAACTTATAACAATAGACTGAGCGATTTGCTATTTAATGTGGTACACATGTTGTGTTTTTATATATCAGGGTTTGACCACCATTTAAAACGTTCACTACATAAAAAAAACTCAACCAATCAGATGAGATTTTACACCCGAAAATCGAATTAAATTAAAAAAATATATTTTCTTGTGTCCCAGTGATATTTTAATCGCTTATAAGAAATTAAGTTCATTCCGACTTTATTTTTAAAAGGTTATTTTTTACATGAATCCTGCGTATGGGCAAGAGATACGGGGCATAGTAAACATTATCTTTACCTTTATCCTGCGGTGATTGCATCTGCAGCCAATATAAAAACATCAAATGCCATAAGAAAATGTTCAGTAAACGATATTTTGTGTTGGTAGCTCCCACTCTGCCATAGCGCGAAACAGAAAACTACAAAAATTGTGCCATTCTTTCCCTATAGGAAAATATCAATACGCTCAGTCCATTGTCATAAGTCAGTAGGCAGTACAAAAAGAAGGAGTAATGTTCCAAAAGCTATTAAAATGTTTTTGTTTTTCTTTTAATTCGGTATAAGAAACTTAATTCTTAAATTCCATATAAGTTAGTTCATTTTTGTTAGGAAACAAAACAAAAATATAAATATCCTTTAATTTTATTTAATGTAAGTTTCATTTAATACATTTTTTCGTCATCGCTGCTCAGTACAATTAAACGAGAACGTTTGTTTGGTTGAACAATATTTCTTCACTTTCTTCTTGATTCTGTCTGCTTCCTGCCCTTTAAAAAAAATATCTTTAAGCTTGTTTTGTTTGCGTGCCCTTACTTAAAGTTGTTGTTAATTGCATGATATGGTGATAAGAAATTTTCCAGCACCCTTTTGAATTTTAAGCTTTTTTCAGACTCAAGAAAAATTATTCTAGGTCTTTTGCTAGGCCTTCTAGGCCTTCCTGTATTTTTTTAGTGTAAAATTATTAATTTCACAACCTTCATTAGAATTCTTATCCTTAGAGTCGATTGAATTTACTTTGGTGCTATTTCCACCAGATCTGCTTCGTAAATTTTTTCTTCGACAAACAAATCTTGAACGTCTTTAATAACCATATCCACAAATCCTTCTCCTCCGATCGATTCTAGCAAACTCTAATATGCCGGCAATTTCATTTTATGTCGGTTCGACCACACTTTCTATTCCAACTGCCGCTGACCATACATTTTTCCAATACCCGTTTGATGTTGATATTTTTAGTTCTTTCAACGATAAGGATATTATTTCCATTTAGTGCTTTATAGAAAATTGCTTCCATGCTTCCTTTGCAGTAATAACTTCTGAATGTGATTTGTTTAAAATTCATTGTAATGATCTTCTGATGTGTAATAAGTCTTAAAGGTATAAATAATGCCTTGATCTAATAGCTGGAGCAATGCAGTAGTGTTAGGTAGTAGAAACTCTGCTTAGAAGTTGGGATGATGTAAAGCCTTTAGGTGACTTGAGGTATTATAAATTAATAACAGCGCGATGAAATCTGAATTTTTCTGTTTTAAATATATTTCATCTTCTGCCACAAAAATATTTAAAATAAATCTCCAGTTACCCAAGCTTTTTAATTTGCTTACCAATATAACGGTACTGTGTTTTTATTTACGCCTTTATGTGCACGGGGATTCAAAGATCTATAAATGAGTACTTATTGGTTTTGTCATAAAATCTTCCGACCCATTGCTGCACAAAAGTAATGTAACATGATCTTTTGATACATTTTTTGATACAATGATTCTATTGGGCATTTTTTCCAGGGAAAACTCAATTTCATCGACAATAAGAACTTGATCCTTATTCTTGGATAATTTTTTGTATTTTTTCTGGATATAACTTAGCAGCATGATTATCAGCAGAATTTCACCTTATTATTTTTATGCATTGAATAATGATGTTTGAAAACCAACCCTTACTTGAAATCTGCTTTGTCAAAATATTCTTCATTTTCTTCAAGGTATATGTAAATTTTCAAAATTTTTTGTTTAATTATTTTACCGTTCAATGGAATCTTTTTTTTTTTTGCTACTATCATCAATCCAAATGCTGAGTGCTTTTTTGCATTTTCTCAATTATTGGTGCTTGTGGAGGAGCTGCATATTTTGCGGATATCAAGGGGCCTGCAGCAACAGCACTTCTAAATTCTTTTTCACTTTTCTTAATAGTTCTGACTGTTGCCTCTATTAAAATAAGTGTTTTTGCAATGTGTGATGCTTTTTCTGCTTTTGAAAGACGATCGAAAATTTGCGTTTTCACTTCTAAAATATACGTAGGTTTGTGTCCTAAAAGTCAGAAAATTTATATAAAATTAGCCACGACCTAGACCACATTAGAGACATCTAGCGTAAGAGACAGAAACCCAAAATTCGACAAAATTACACAATTCGAGACGAAAAATGAATATTTCCAGTTCAAATAAATTGAAAATGTTTAACGAGAATTAACTTTCCTACATTTTTTTCACATAATTTGTTAAATATATGTACTATTTTGCTTTGTATTTCAACAACGTTCAATGAAATATTGCCACTTCTCTTCGGTGAAATATCGCGAGAAAAAACAAGTACTATTAGAGCCAAATAATTAAAAAAGTTCCAATAAAAATGAAAAAAAGCTCGACGTTATTTGCTAGATTTAGGCTTTATCTTTCTCAAATAGTCACAATCTAAAGAAATGAGAGTAATTTGAGTAATTTGATTTAAAAAGCATCAATTTTTACCATTTTTTACAAGTTTCCGAGCAAATATCTCCGTTATTTACTAGACCTCTTCGTTACCTTTAATTTAAGATATAAATCATTATTCTGCTATAAATAGTTTGCCAGAAATTCACATTGAAAAATGTATGAAACTTGCAAATCTTGGTACTGACTCTTCACGTCAGAAAAAATAAAAAAGATCGCTTTAGAACGGAGATATTTGCTTGGAAACTTGTAAAAAATGGTAAAAATTGATACTTTTTAAATCAAATTACTCTAAATACATAATAAATGCTAAATAAAAACCCCATTATCGTGTTGTAGAAGTACTGTGTTATAAGAGGATTGCAGCAATTTTCTTTTCGTGTTAGACTGAAACCGTGTTGCAGAATACCGTGTTATAGGAGGGTTACCAGTGGAACGCTATTTACACACAATATTTTTGGTGTGTGCCATTTTGGTTATTTATGTGTATTTTTTAAGTCGTGAGGCAACACACCTATTGCGTTGTATATGTACTATATATATATATATATATATATAT
Organism: Dioctria linearis; assembly: GCA_963930735.1. Lineage (NCBI taxonomy): Eukaryota > Metazoa > Arthropoda > Insecta > Diptera > Asilidae > Dioctria > Dioctria linearis. The sequence goes on along the minus strand of OZ005742.1, from coordinate 33,096,028 downwards.
ATATATTTTTTTTTTTATTAATTAGTGTAGAAATTGATTAAAAATATTATGTCAATAACGAACAGCAAGGAAGTAGATTTGTTTATATGTACATAAAAAATACTTTCATTTCGATTCGCGATATTTTGTAGGTTTGTCAAGTGAGCGGGAATCTTACTATTACATTTTTGCACATTACTAGCCGTTTACAATATAATGAAGTAGGTACGCAACTAACTTCTGCCGCGGCACGTCAACAGTTTTCATTTTATTTTGCTAATGCACTGCCACTATATATGATTTTGATTGAATTGAGTTTCCAAATGATATCCCTGGTGTCATACAAAGAATTACACATAAAAAAACAGTGTTATTTGTCAGGATTTAGTGAGAGTGGGTTATTGACCGACCATGTGTGTATACGACAAAGATCGTAATTGATGTGAACGACAAAATCTTCTATAAAACCAAAAGAACAACTCATGTACAATTGTACGTGATGAGAGCATAAAGATGAAGTTGAACATCTTGAATGATATTTGGCAAGTCATTAATATATGTACATAGAAAACAACAACTGGCTCAAAACAGATCCTTCGGGTACACCACATAAAAGGGGGAGTATGGAGGATGAGGTGACTAATCACTAATTTGGACCTTGTGACATGCCAGTAAGGAAAATATCAATTAAGCTGATCACAGAGGTAGAGAACTTAAAATTACTGTGTAATTTTTCTAATAATTTTGAGTGGCTAACGCTATCAAAAGCTTTTGTGGAAATCCAGTAGAACAAGAATGCCAAAGCTTTTGGAGTTGAGAATCAAGCGAAGATCGTTCAAGACTTTTAGTATAGCTGTTTCACAACTATGCCGAGATCGGAATCCCGACTGAAATTGTGTTAGGTTAGGTATAGATAAACTATGAAATCTCTAACGAGAAAATTTTTTCAAGATCTTTAGCCAAATGGCAAAGAATGCTAATTGACTAGAAGAAACTGATTCAGGGGAAGATTTCTTGTCTACTGGGCTACTGGTATGATGTTAGCGATTTTCCAAGCTCTACGGAAAAGAGAAGGTTAAGAGTTCGGGTTGAGGTTGCAACGGAGCTCACTATCCTATAGATGCCAGCATTACGAAAGTTGCGCCGGAGATATCTTTGGTTCAAATTTGTTATTTAAATATAGACGTTTGGAATTGCGATTAGTAGGTAGTATTGACTTGATTGCGTGCTGTCTTAAATTACCACACGCAATAGAAAATTGAATCATTTAAGACTAAGAAAAAACTGCAACCGTTCATTCGATTTGCAGATACACTGTTGATTTATTTTGTCTACCATATGAAATCGTGTTACACAAGTTAGCGACGTCGCCGATATCGATGACAATGTTCAAATTGTAAACAATGAATTTGTTTTCGTATCCAATATGTCGCCTCGCCGATGGAATTGAAGTAGATGAGATGATTCTACATTAAGGCCTGTCGACAAAATTAAACGACGATAGCCCATAAACTAAGAAAACAAAGAATGAAATCGAAGAAGCCATTGTACGTGTCGAAGTGGAATAAACTAAACATCCAACGAATTTGTTAAAAACAAAGAAATCCTTGAACACTACAATAATATACCCTTGACAGACTGTCTCCATAGTAACTTAATTTGAAATTCAGTCATTTCAAGGAAAACGAAAATTATTTCATTTGGAATGGCATTGATATAGTTCCTCATATGTGAGCAAAAATCTTAACAGAGCTCAATAATTCATAAATGCTATCAAGAATTTTTTTTATCAAGTATTTGCTCTAGTTGCAAAGCATTTAGCAGAAGGCAATTTATTTTGTTGAAAAAGTCAAAAACAAAGAAGAAAAGCTGCGAAGAAATTTCATTCGTGATTAGCTGACTTTATTAGAAAAAAACTTTCCACTTTCCAATTAATTCAGCTCATTTTAATGACGATAGGTGGCACTTTTACTGCAATTTCACTAAATAAAGTAAAATTGGCTCCATTTGAAAATGAAGCGAAATGTTGTAAATAGGTCCTTGATGTACTTCATTTGTGCGATTTACTGCATATTTGGCTCCATTTATTTCAAAATTAAGTCCTTATGGAGACAGTCTGTCTAAGGTAATAATTTGCTTTGAATTTTCTATGGTTCACTCACTGAATATATTTGCAAGTACGCAAAGAAAAAATTTCCAATTGAATTATTTTGTGTGTTTCTTAATACTCACATTGATATCGATAAGATTGTTGCGTCAATGAATCATTGACTGTAATAATGCAATATTTACCGTCGATACCAATGAGATCCCTAATTTCGTCGGCATTTAGTTTCGTACTTGCTATATAATATCCGACCAATTATCGAACATTATACTGGTCAAAAATCCAACGTTTAGATGTGGACTCGTACATGTTATGACAATCGTCAACTGGACAGGAATGACAAATTTACGAAAACCCCTCCTTTCAGTTTTATATTGAATGAACGAACGTTTTATACAGTTCGCCAAATTTACGCACAATTTATTGATTGGCAAACAAATAATTACCAACTATAGCCGGCAATTCTGCAAAACGTTTTTCAGAGGTAATTCAATTCCATGTAGTTTCAAGCAAATATTGAAACTAGTGTATGCTGGCGAGGCAGTAATAGTTGTGTAACTTGCCTAAGTGTATTTTAAAGCAATAGGTACCTACCCATAATTTTTTTTCTCTCACAAACAAGTTGTAAAGACTTTGAGTAATGAAAATATATTACCGATATACCACTTTGAAAAAAACCATAAAGTCTGAGCGTGCTTTTTAGGGTTCCGTACCTAAAGGGTGCCAACGGGATCCTATCACTAAGCCTCCGGTGTCCATCCGTCTGTCATCGGGCTGTATCTCATGAAACGTAATAGGTAGACACTTGAAATTCTCACAGAGTCTGTATTTCTATTGCCGCTATAACAACAAATAATAAAAATAAAATTAAGTTAAAAATTAAAGGGGTCCTCATAAAATAAACTTTTGTTTTTGTTCGATCTAAAAAGTACATATAAATGTTAAATCTCATCGCATTTGGTCATTGGTTCATTGTGTGTTAACTAATCTCATTTTATTCTTTAAAGACAGCATAATTTTACATCTCCGACACAGGTACAGAGTTTTTAATGATTTACAATGATTGCTCTAGAAAACTTCCTGATGTATATGGATGCATGAAAGACATATGTTTGCAGTATTATTTGATTTGATTTACCCGTATATTTCTAGATATTAAAAAACATAAAAATTGTGAGCTGTTAAGATTTCGATAAGAGTTGAAAATTGGATCTGGATTTACTAATATCCGGATTCTGGATACCGGGATCTGCAAACTGAAATCCAGATCCGAAATATATGAATCTGGACTAAACAAAAAAGAAGGTCAAAATTCCATCCAAATTGCAATGCTTCATTGGGAAAATATAAATTTTATGATATATGCAATCTGGAGGAAATTTTGAAACTGTTTTGCTTAGTATGGATCCGGATTGTTCGAATCCGGATCCGGATTATTCGGATACCCGGTTTGAGGAATCGGATCCTAATTATTTCGGATAATCCGGATAGAAAATAATCTGGATACTTTCAGCTCTAATTTCGATATATCAGTGTTATAAAAATTACGGATTTAATCCTTCAACTTTACAAAAAAATTAAACATAAGCTCTCAATAATTTTTTTAATTTCGTTTTAAGACCGTATTTTCATCGACTGCCTTTAGGATTAACTTAAATTTGATAATATTCAATTTTTATAAATAACAAAAGACTAACGGACAAGTAAAAACACAGTTAGTAGTGTTCTTCTTATAAAAAGTCCATCAATAACTATTACATTAGCATGCAATTTGTAGCTGGCCTAAGAGTTCCCCAAGACCTTGCCTTTAATTTAACTCATCACACAACTGGTGCTTATTTCGCTATGGATTTTCATAGTAAAACTCTCTATGAAGGAAATACGTAGTATTTCGCCTCATATAATTCACACTTAAAAATTATTTTAAGTTTACATATGAGGTCAGCTTGACTGTTTGTTTTGGCGTATAAGGCAGGCCGTACTGACGATTATACGGTTCCTGCTTATATGAAACGCCCTCTTTTTGCAATGAAATTTCTTTTTTTCAAAGATTTTTCGTTTGCATAAAAAGTTTTTCCCACTCAATTCTCGAGCTGCAGACTTAGCAACAAACTGAGTCAATTTCAGATTGACTTATTTTACTATGAATTTTCAGAGTAAAACTCTCTTTTTCAAACAATCCAATTTTGCCTTCACCTAAGTAGGACTTTACTTCTACTGCAGAAATTTACTTCTACTTCACTTCCATCCTACATCTAAGCAGGAATTTACTCCTGCTGCAGAAATTTACTTCTGCCCAACTATTGAATTCTGCTACTGCTACAGTGTTTTCACAGGCATCACAGTTGCGCCTACACGGTACAGTATATGTCAACTCTGTTAGAAGTTCAACTCTGCTCTCACACTTAACACAGTTTATGCTTTATACACGATGCAGCGCTTCAGGTTATTTTACATAATCTTACACGTAGTAGCATATTCCCAAAAATTTCTAGTTTGTCATTCATGAATTTAATAGTGAATTCATTTCTTTCTTTTTTTCCAGAAATAAAGAGCGCGAACTACTGTGGCGGCATTTTTTATTGAACTCGCTAAACTACTTATATTGGATTTTTTTTTTAAATCACTAGGGGTATTCACGCAATGTTGTATCAAAGAGTGTATCGTTGTAAAAGATGTATCTGATTACAACCCAGTAAAGTAATACAAGGCCTATGCATATAAAATGCAATACAAGGGTCTTGTATTTTTACATTCACAAATTGGCAGTGTAAACCGACTTGTATAGTTGTACTTAGATCCTTTTGAGGATTATCGACTGGTGCACTTATATTTTTTCTAGGTGGTACTGGGTTGATTTAGCAGGGTGTTCAATTTACATCTACTCGGATCACGGTTTTCCCCCACAAAAAAAGGTATTGCAAATTTGTGAACCCAAAACACAAGTAATGGCGCATAAAACAGTATGAAACTTTCTGGAAAACTTAATAAAATATCACCGAAAAACAAATTGGTGCGATCGATTTACTTTTACGCCCCTAAATTACTTAATAATAGTATTTGAAGTTCAGAACTTTGTTTTAATTATTTTCAATATTCGAACCTTTCTTGCGGGAAGAGGGGGGGGGGGGGGCTGATCAAAAAACCATCAACTATGGATTCGTCTTTAGTTCGATGAAGGATTAAAGTTATGAAAAAAAAGTTATGGTGGGCGGTTGTTACCCCACCCTCAAACCCCAAATATGGGATGTGGGGTGTCTAATTAAAGCCCCGGCGAGCCCTATCGGATGGCGTTTTTAAATTTTCTATCCGGTATACCTACTTCGTAGTGTATTTTTTCCACCCTCTTACATTTTACATGAAAGCCAATTTTTCACTTTGTCGGACCCTGCATCATAACGGATGCCCTTAGAGAAAAAATTTTACATTCAAATTAAAGGTAACAAAATTCTTTATCTACTAGAATGTTTTTATTTTCAATTCGACACATTTTCTCACTGAGCTTTTCCTCCCGAAGTTCAAAGTTTTTCGTCATCTGGGTCCCACATACCCCATTGCTACATATGAGTTATTTTTCAATTTTTTTTCGATTACAAAACTTTTTCATCTTAACAAAAAAAAATCCTCAGAAGCACCGTTATTCCGTAAAGAGAAATTGTAAATTTTTACATCATCTCACGGCAAAAAGCCGTCGTAAAAGGATGTTGTTCTACTATTATTAAGTTTTCTCCTAAACTATCGGCACGAGCGGAAAACTAATTGGAAATAAACGTTTGGAACAAAACAGGCTTCATTTTATCCGCTGACATTATACTGAAAAAGTGTTTAATTAAGTAGTAATAGTAGAAATAAAAACTTTGAAAACGATCAAAACGGTCAGAAAACGCCATGAAAAACCGGCATTTCCTTAATTTAAGTCGTTCTGTTGAGATACTTTTGTTTTTATCCCAGATATTTTTAGCCGGATCTTCATAATTGAAGATTTTTTCAATTTTTTCCGGGGCCGGGGAGAGCTTCTACGGGGCCATTTTATCACCCTGTTGCATTTCGAAGTAAGCTAAAGGTTAAAGGGTGTGTTTACTCTTTTTTGTAAATTGTTGTTGTATTTTTACATCGGTTACACTGATACATTAAAGAGTGAATACCCCTAATATATTAGATTAAGGTATTTGTATGAGTTGAATTATTTGCATTATTAAGATTATTAGGAATTGAATTTTGTGATATTAGTTTAAGGCATTATACTATATTGAAATACAATTTTTATATTTGAGTTTGAAAGGTTGAGTTGTCCTTTATAAGCAGGCACCCCTTCGCTTGAGGTCAGATTTCACAAATCGGAATGTTCGCTGAAATTAACATTGCAAGTAATTTCACCGAGATTGGCAAAGGAATTGAAAAGTGATTAAAAGAAATTATCCCCATTAATTAATATCCGATTTGAATTCCTGAATTTCTTATTAATCCCTTTTCTATGAAAACGTTCTCAAATTGATTAGCACTTCAATTGTTTTTGATGTAGTCAAAGCAAATATAATGTTTTTTTTTAAATATTGTTAACGAAACTATAAAACAAAAAACGCATATTAACGCTCTAACCGTTATAACCGTCTACATTACATGGCGAAAGAAAGGCATTCAGTTGCATATAAATCAAGTGGCTTTCCATAGGAATAGTACGTTGACGAGTTCATTCCTAGATTTATAGACTCCGATGCAATGCTTTTTGTGCTTTTCACCGACGATATATTTAACTTGCTTCATTTTCGATAAATCCTATGCAGCTCCGCCAGTATGTGGGAATTCTAATCTATATGTCGATCGTTACCCATGACTAAAAAGTTCTTGGGGTCAAAATTATTTTGAACCAATCAGAAGTACAATGACATGTAGACAGTTCGAAACAATCAAACGGTATTTGTGTTTCGCTGATGAAGAGCAATGTTAAAATAAAGGGAACTTAGGATACGATCCTTTATTTTGGATTAGAAAGTTTTCTGACATGTTGAACGAACAAGACTCCTCGTTTATGCATCGATGAGCAGATAGATGTGTGCATCAGAAATGACCCATCATCTCCGCCAATATTTACCAAATAAACCACATAAATGGGACATAAAATTATTAGTGCTCTGTAATTAATACGGATATTCTTATCGCTTTGAAATTTACAATTGATCTGGCGATAATATAATTCTTCCAAGTATACCAGATCTTGGAGCCACCTCTAATGTTTTTGTGAACTTGACACAGACTGTTCCAAACTTTGTGAATCACATAGTGTATTTTAACAATTTGTATACGACATCACCTTTGCTGATGTACTTCCGTGCGCTCGGGATATACTCTTTAGGAACAATTCGCGCTAACAGATTTTCGAACTGTAAATTGCCGTCATAGAAAGATTCTGATTTAGCTAAATCTGAAAGAGGATATGCAATCAAAAATGTTGGAACGTGTTATGGAATATACTAAGAATGATAGACTTGCTACTACATACATACGTTGGAATTCAGCCGTTTGTGATTTTCGTGAACAAGTTGCTGCTGGTCTTTGCAAATATAAATCGAATGAAAAACGTGTGGTTTGCAGACCATTTATGCAGTCATCAAAGCTTTCCTCATCTGCTGCTAGACAAAAAGCTTAAAGACCACCTGAAGACGTCCGGTATGACGGTATGGACCATTTAACAGGTATGCACAACAAAAGTGGTAAAAAACGTTGCAAAAATTGTAAGAATTCAGAAACACAAATCTATTGCATGCGATACAACCTAAATTTATATTTAACCCCGACGAAAAACTTTTTTTATGACTTCCATCGTCAAAAAGTGATTTGTGCTTAATTCAATGTTTTTTTTAGTTTACCTTTTTCGACTATTTTGTTTTCAATAAAAACATGTTTTAAATTTAATTAAAACCTGATTTATTTTTTCCTTAATCCGTTACAACCGCCTATATGCGGCCTATCTATATTCACATCTGGCGGCTAAGCAATAAATAAAATCAAAAAAACCAACTTCATATCCGTGCTTCTCACCCAAAAATTACCCTAGTTTGCAATTTTTCCGAGGAAAAAACAATTAGACGGTTATAGGGTTAAGTATGATAAGAAACTATTGTGTTATTTTTATACAGGAAATCTGAGAGTATTTTTATAAAAAAAATAACAACTAAAATTGGGGTTTAAATCATTTTCAATTACTTTTCATTCCTTTGCCAATATCGGTGGAATATATGACGAATTCCATTTCAATACAAAATTACTTAAAATGTTAAATCCAATCATGCATTTCCAAGCCTAATTAGAAAGTAATGGAATCAAAAAATGTTAGTTCTAAAGAATGGAATTGTATTGGGAATAGACGATGAAATTTCCAATTCTATTGGGGGCTCATTCAGATCACTCGTTGAGGAAACTGAAAGAACTGTGTATTATTGTCCTACAAACGATTCCGCCTCTCCCCATTTCTAATACGCTTATAAAGTACCAAAAAACAATTTTACCTTTTTGTAAATAGATTTGACTAGATATCCAAATGGGTAATGGGTAATGGACGTACAAAATTCTTTAATGTAACGCCGCCTTCCTATTATCCTACTTTTAGGTAACCACATAAAAGCTATCGATCAAAAATCCCGACAACAATTGTTTGTCATAAGTTAAATGCCATTAGTATTCGCAGAGCACTATTATTGCAAACAAACAGAATAAATTGCATGTTTGGTGCCATAACTCAGCATTTAGTCTCAGTCGGGAAGGAAAACGGTACGGGATTATGTATTGCTGCTGTGATATAGGTAAATTGCGAAAACTGTTCCCCACCAGTTCACAGCATAACACTTTTCAATACTATATACGGCGCGACCAAAGCAACCCAGGATACTATAAGAAATGCACCAGGCAAAATATCCAAAAAGAATTATTACTTATAGTTCCACAGTTTCATGGTGGCTGGACTTAGCTGCTAGCTAGCTAGCTTGCTTGCTTACTTGCTTTGGAACCAGATGCCACAATAACTCACAGAAATTCGTTTTTCTTTCTTCGGTGAAATTACTTTACTTTCTTCGTTGGTGGGTTGGGTAAAACTCGCAGATGGAATCGGATGGGTGATGGTAATTCCCATGGAGACAGTACGGCACGCCTATTGTATATTATAAAGAAAGTATTTCGTATTCTATGTTGTTTTGTATGTATGTACATCTAACTTGACCCAGTAAACAAGGCATTAATGCTTCCTAGAGGAAAACAATTTTAATTAACTCATGACGAGAGCTACCGCTTTTTATTACCCTGTGGAGAAACAACCCAACAACAAGAGTAGAACATTAATCACAGCCAAGGACTTCGTATCCAGAGAAAAGAGAATTAAACGTGTTACAAGTTTGCTATGTATGTATTTATGATGATTCCATCTTTAACATTGCTTGTATGCTTAATTTCTATTGAAAGCTAATTTCAAAATGAATACTTTATGTCCAATCCACCAAATAAATTGGTGTAACTAGAAGGATGTCATGCTATTTATTATATTGAGATATTATGATTCGGTTGAGGATGAAATGAAATTTCAGAGTTGACATTCGACAAAAAAAAAAAATTCTTACCTCCTCATGTTGATGGTGTTGTTGGTACATTTTATGCGTCCACTAAATCGCATTAACCAAGCGAAATGTTCTAATTTACTGCATATACTAAAGTAGATCTCTTTACTCCCTTCACATTCTTTAAGAGTAGGAGATAGGCATATAGACATAATACAAACCTCCACTAAGGATAAGCATACCCCACCTGTATATCTATCCATTCTTCCCATAAAATCCTTGCAACTGTACGCCAGATGTAACAAGACAACATGATTTCGTGTTGTTGTGCCAGATTTTCTTCTCAAAGTATTATAATTAGTCCTGCCTTAAGAAGGACTTGCCTTCGAGGTAATAAAAAATTAATTCCTGTTAGCAGTATACTTAAGAGGAGGGAAGATATCATCTTCTTATCCAAAGCTACCTACTATATACATATATATATACATATGTATACATGTACGTACCTAAATATATACTTAAGAAACAGGCCAACAAGAAACATAACAAAGTTCGTTAGTTTCGGGCCAAATATGGAGATAGGACAACAGGAGATAAATTAAACAGGTCGAGTCATGACCTAAATATACATATATATATAGTATAGAAGATCCCGAGATGATGGTAAAAAGGATACATAAATTCGATTAGGCAAGTTCTTAGCATAATAAGTAAATAAATTACATGGAGAGAGAGAGAGAGTATTTTTGTGCCAACAAGTCGTCGACCTTTTTGGGTTTTTGAAAACGTCACTTCCCTATTTAATCATTGTTGTTAGACCTTTTCTAGCTCCGAAAATTTCAAATGATTAAATCGATCCCTTTTCATCCAGGCTTATTGGAGTTGAAAATACTTTGCCCGTGTAAAATTTGTGTAATGTTTATGGTTTAAGCTGGTTCGATATTTTTTATCTGTTTATTTAAATCCTTAAAAATCTTAATTTCTTTACTTGCATATCAAGTCAAAAATGGTTTATCAGATCCGACTAGATTTTCTACTATTTCGAAAAGTCTTAGCTGGACTGGTGTGGTCTTTAGTAGAAGTCCTGTTTTTGTAAGTTCTTTGTCAGAGCATTTTTATTGATATAAACTGCCGCCACAGATTTCTTCCAGTCATCAGGAATACCATTCTCATCCCATACGTGTAGAATCTATTCATAGAGAGTAAACCAATGGACTCAAAGCGTTGTGGGTGAGTGGTGGGTGGGGGGGGGGGGGGTGGCATTCTATTATATTCCAGAAAATAGACTGCAGTGACTGCAGCAAAGAAACTATCAAATACCTTTTCCAACTTTTGGTGGTGTGTCAATGTAATGATGCCCTCCCATCAGGAGTGATTAGGATGGGATGGAGATGGTGGTAGCATTCGATATCTCTATCTTTACGGATGGATTCAAGACGAGGCGGGCACAGGGGCTAGAGTGGTCTCCAGAGACTGCCAGTGGCATGAGTCTTATAGACTGCCTGACAGATGTAGTGATTTTCAGGCAGAGCTTTTGTCAATTTACCAGGCACCAATGTTGTCATCTACGTGCAGAAAGTCCGCACGACAAATCTGCATATAGACTGATAGACAAGCAGCCATTAATGTGCTGGAAATTGTGTTGGTAAAATAAATATTGATGCAGTTATGCAAGACCAGTCTTGGCTGCACAGCATAAGGTGATTCTATGCTGGGTACCTGGCCACAAGGATATCCCAGGCAACGAGATGGCTGACGATTTGGCCAAAGGGCGCTAATGTGAATAGCTCCGGAGCAATAGCTTATGTGAGGATCGCAATAAAAGCCCTAAAAGAGGAAATCATTATGGACGTCTGTCAAAAGGCAAGCCTCCAATGGATCAACGGGAAAACCAGCCGTATCGCGTGGTAAATGTGGACTGCACACGACAGGAAGATGACAAGATAAATGCTAAATGGCATGCAGAACATAAACCACAAGTATCTAGTAGGGGTCATTACGGGTCATTGGGCTATAGGAGACCATGTTAGAAGATTGAGTATAGCGGCAAACGATTTTTGCAGAGGCTGCAAGGACCCGGAAGAAACCGAATCTGTCCAACACGTACTTTGCTATTGGGTGGCTACTTCTTTTCTAGTCTGGACGAGCTGCAAAGTAAAGAGTTCAGAGGCATTCTAAGTTTCCTAAGGGAAGCAGAATGGATTTAGGGTGAGTTCTTTAGGTTATCCCATGGGAACAAGGGGCACAATGGACTAATTGAAGCAGGCCAGGCACTTCTAGCGACAACCCCCTCATCTAACCTAAACCAATGGACTAGTTGGATGTAAGCAGCTTTATTTTTTATTTAAACCTTCTTTTTGTTAAAGTATGAGCTGACCATTCTTTATGTATGTAAGGTGCTGCAAGATGTAGGCAATAGTTAAATGCAAAGAAACTATGTAAAGACAGCTTTTAGAAAACTTTTACATATCATAGGGTGACTCTATACCGATAACTAAGGAAACCTATAATATACAAGTTACATAGGTACCACTCGTGGTCTGTTAGCGTATACAAATGTTTAAGCCCGAAGAAATAATATATTGTACGTATCTTATTTAAGCTCACGTTTGGTAAATATATTTAAAAAAAAACCTTTTAGATTACCTAGAAAAATACCCTTCAAAAATTACTTTGTAACACATAAAATATAAACGAAATTCGCAAAGATACTCGGGTACTTTCGTAGTCACATAAGGAACTGAAAAACTCAACTCCACTTCAAAACAAGATTTTAGCTCCAATGATTAATAAAATTATGGAAAATAGGATAAACTAATAATTTTACTAATAAAATATAATATTTATCTCAGATTTTTAAGAAAAACACAACTTTTATCTATTTTTGGCCGAAAAACGAAATTTCGGTTGCATCTGTCAATTTCTTTTCGGTTTCCACATATGGAAATTATCGGGACGAAATTTTTTTTCGGAAGTACTAAACCTCACTTTTGTGTTTACATTGAAAATTATACATTACATTTATAATATGGATAGGGATTCCGAAGTAAAATTAAAATACGCGTTTTCGTATGAGCTCTCATCTCGATAATTAAATGTTACTTCTACTTAACCGAAAATTTTTTTTCGGACTTTGATGTGAAAGCAAAAGCGAATTTTCGGTGTTGAACTTATCGGTTTTCGGTTTCGATGTGAAAGTGCCTTTAGAGATGTATAAGATTGGTGGATTGATTAATTTGCGAGGTTATCCACACAGAAGAAGGTTTATGGTATGTAAAAATTTACATTGAGGAAAATAAACTGAACCACTACTGTTTACTTCCAATGAGACAGCTGAAAAGTAAGTGAACTGGCCAAGAAGGCTCTGAGGTTCATACCTCCTAGCAGTCATAAGTGAAGGGTCCAATCGATATTATAAAGTTGAGCATCATCAGTGATGTTTAAAAAAGTTCTGACCGGAAGTGAAAATATAGTTTCGCTTTTGTCATGGCAAGATAAATGTGGCCAACTTTTGACCAAAACAAAAAAAGAGATATTCATCAGAAATAGTTACAAGAAAGGTTACCAGAAACCTACCCGGCCAGATTTCACCTCACCACAAATGATTCTGTCGAAGCAGTACGGATATCGAAGAAAGCAAATCAGTTCACCATGTATTTTGTCAATACCCTACTTTTGCGAACAAGAGAAGCAAGTTACAAAGAAATTACATTTTTTTCAAGCTAGGTAAGCTGCGGCAGCATCCTGAGACCTTAGGGTAGCTTATAAAGAGAGAATGGTTTTCACGAATCTATTCAGTAGTCTAAGTGAGGCTGGTGGGAGTTATTCCGGCAGTACCCTTCTAACCTAACCCAACTTAATCTAAAGAGATAAGGAAACAAACAGAATAAAAAAATTGAAGTTAAAAATAAGTGAAAAATAATGAAAGATAAATTACCAATGGTGTAAAATGTAGTAAAAAATAATAAACTAAGTAAAGTTATGACTAAAAAATGCGAGAAAACAAAACTGATCAAATTGAAATTTTTTCTGGCGTTAACGAAAATGTTTACGAGTATTAGCTGCATGGGTCCCAATATGAAGAGAAACTATTTTTTTTTTGCTATTATAAATAAATGCTAGGGTTGGCGTGAAAGCGTCCTATAGTGGCCTTAAGCTGGACGTTGCTAGGCTAAAACACCCTGGTTGTCAGGTTCAATGTGAAAGTTGATTGAAATAGTAAATTATTGCAAAACCAGGCGCAGTTGTCGCTTATGACGAATCCTTTGCAACTCCCTCTTCTTTTATGGAAATTATTTCTTACTGCGGCCTTGCTTGAGTACGTAGACATTGTGGATATATGTATGTACCTGTATTGTTCAACACGTGAATATCGATCGTAATCGTCTTCCAAACAAATGATTTAGCGATATATAAATTAATTTCTGTGAAAACGTCTTACATATTGTTGAAGAGAGACCATAAATAAACGTAAGAGAAACTGCTCCTAACAATGCCAGAAAGAACACGTTTTAAAAACTTTGTAGTATTATGAAAAATTATTATTTTTAATAAGTATTTGTCGTAAACAAGGGCATTCATACCATATATTCAATTTCATTTTAGCATAAACCCCAATAAAAGGGTTATCGTTCCATTCACGAGCTGTCACTAACGGTTCCTCTTCTTGATAAGGACTACAAGGACTTTGTCAGGCAAAAAAGTTTATCGACACCTCTAGCAAAAAAACAAAATGCTCCTGCTGCTTAAGACTACTGAGCTCTTCTCACGCCATTGCCGCTTCTGTCAGGATACTCCTGAAACCTCGGAGCACCTGCTCTGCAACTGCCAAGCATTGACCAGGCGGAGACTACTCCACATGCTCGAACATGCTTTTCCTCCATCAAACTACACGTGCGGAACCTCAATCCCGGAATGATCCTAGACTTTATTAACAGTCTAAACCTAGAAAGAGAGTAAATTTAACGGGCACTCATAATAGATCTTTCAGGTCGCATTGATTGCGAGGCTAACGCCTACACACCCTTTCACAAATCTAATCTTATCTACCATATTCAAAGGTTATAGGATTTTTGACCAGTCTAAATGTTGTTTTGAAAGTACTGTCACTCCAGAAGTGGAATAAGCAATTTTTTATTTCCACAGCGTAAGGCGATCTACGTTTCAATAACAATTGAGAATTAACTTTTGGGCAGGAATTGTGTGAGCCCATCTGATTAGCGTTGTCCAAATATAAGGTAGAAAAATATTTGGAATTTATTCAAATAACTTTTCCTAGCCTCCTGACTGAACTTCCCTTAAGTTTGCGATAAAGGTGCTCCTTCCCGTTCTGGTTTACAAGTGAAAGATTGACTGAATAAAACTTATCCCGAAATAAATGGATTGGGCTCGTTGGTGCTTCTTGTATTCTGGGTCAACAGATCTTATATTTCGTGATTTTTATTTCTACGGTTACCTTAAGTGGCAGTAGAACTAGTTTGGAAATGTTTCCATTCACCAAGTATAATCCCTAATTCACCGATCACTGGGAAGTATTCGAGTATAATATTGTTGATTAGACTTAAGCTCCATTATAATTTATTTTTTAAGGCAGGTGGACAGGAGATCCCAAGTATGGAAGCCAGAGCGGCCCATTGCTCTGTCCTGCTAGAAGCCCTTTCGCCAGCACCTTCTTGTCCTCTTAATGAAGCTCATCAGGTCTTGGTGAGGATAGTTTTCAGCTCATTTATAGATAGAAGGGCAGACCCTAGAGTATCCAGCCTGCTCCGGGCCAATGCCGGATAAGCACACAAAAAGTGTTCGGTTGTCTCAGGCTCACTTTTCAGGCTGGACAGACACTCATGTCCTTGTTAGATGAGCGTGAAGCGAACTGTGGCCGGTGATGATGGCAATCATAGTTCTACATTGTTTCCTTGCGAACCCTATGCGAAAATCAGAGATATTGCTATTGGGTCCATCAAAAAACCGTTCAAACCGTACAAGTAATCAGGTTCGCCCATCTCTGCTGACGCTTCCTATGAACATCCGCTTTGATGAGAGACCCGATACTGTAGGTGGCACCCCTATGGTGGGTTTTGGTGCAAGGAAGGAGAGTCAGAGCCAGCCCTAACTAAAAGGTCAGTCTTTTCATTCCCCATGATACTAATGTGACCAAGAATCCACTGAAGGGACACCTTGTTGTGGATCCTGTACAGTCTTCAATATTTTATCTCATTATTTATTTTGTAATAAAGAATGCTCAAAATTTATATAAAATGTTTTCCTTCAAAAAATGAAATTATGAGAATCATAGAAAAATGTTTATCTCAAAGGCGGTTGCCTGTAGTTTAGGTACGTGTTAGCAAACCCCAAACCCAGGGTGACTTTGACAGGTCCTTTTGAGGGCATTTTTATCTAAAATTTTAAGCAATATGATTTTTAAATAACTTTCATCAACTAACAAACCCCTGACTAAAAAACATTGTGTCTGAGCGCCTAAGAGTTCGTGACGAAAGAGTTTTAGGGTAGTAAACGTGGATCGATTTACATGGGATTTTTTGATTTAGAATGAGTGAATGGGGAGCTTTCCGATGGGGTAAAATTTTCTTACGTTTTGGGGGTTTTTGGGTGGGGGTAATAGCTACCACCCTTGGGGTTGTCCAATTTGGGCCGTGTGTGATATGAGTCGAGAGTCGTGTTTAAAAAAGTTGAAAAAGTTAAAATTTGCATTTAGAAAATTGTGATTATATGTCGTTATGGATGCCCAAACTTCTAAGATTTGATCTGAGTTGTAACATTTTTTATTTTGCAACGAAACTTTTCTTGTGTCACTGAGAAAGAAAAAATTATTTTTTACTTTTTAGTGCAATTTATTTACGAAAGTTATTTATTTTAATAGTTTTTTCATATATTTTATTTTATTTACTACACAAGAAGTCAAATGCCATGATGACACCAAAATATTTTAATTTTGCGAAAATTTATGCGAAAAAAATTGATGAAACCTTCAAAATCTGTCAATATCACCCCGTTTTACGGTACCTAAAATAATAATAATAGGGTGTTTAGTAAGAAATTATATAAATTATTAATGCAGGGAAAAAAACACAAACTCATGCAACTCATCTTCCCAATCATAATTAAATTTTTTTGCATATTTAAATCCCAGCATAAATCCTTATATATTACGTGCGACTTGTCAATCACTCTATATTACTTAAAACAATCCAAAAACGGCCCCAGAGCCGGAAGTTGCCTTTTCCAATTCTAACAACACTTTAGATTGTTCACCTGTATACTGAACGAGCTATTAGGAGCCACTTATTTCTTTATTCAGTCCACGAATTCAGCAAAATATAAACAAACCTTTTTTTGCCTATAATAATTACTCAACCTAAAAATAAGAAAACCTTTTTAAGGTTTTTAAAGTAATTTTGTTTTTCAGTTTCTATATAATGTCTATAGTCTGCCATCCTTTTGCAATTCGACAATAATAATTTCAGAGAACAAAACGCTGTGTTATTACTGCAGTTGATTATTTTGTTGTTGAAGTGCCTGAAGTCATTAGACCTACTTTTAGAATCCATATATAAAATAATAGCAACGATGAAAGCTTGCTGGCTGCAAACCTATTTTCAGCCGTAAATCGATTTTTAATAAAATTTTCATGAAATTAAATTTTGACTTAAAATCCCATGGGGATGTGTTGATGAAATCCATTAGCTCTTTACAGGAACATGAAACTGATTGAGGAAGTAAAGTAATAGAAAATTCAGCTTCAAAATATCGTGCAATATGGCTGTGTGTGTGTGTATATATATATATATTAATATAAACAGGTACATAAGTATGATACATGACAAAATGAATTTGTGTTTAGTAGAGAAAATAAAAGTCTAAAAAATTTTGATACATTGAAAAGCGAAAAGTATCGTAGCTTTATTAAAAGCTATTTTGTTATGTATTTAGGAATCTAGGTTTATCTTAAGCTGATTGAACCACTCATTTCGAGTGTTGGACTTGCGAAAATATGGATTTTTCCTCCATAGTGGTCAGTAGAGCAGGAAGCAAACAAAAAATTTTACAAAAGGGGGAGTTACAGGGTGATTAAGAAAAAAAGATAGTTTTTCACAAAATTCTCATTGTATGCAAAACTTCATGGCCGTCAGAAGGTTTTGAAATAGTTTCAGCTATTTTTCTGTTGCTGCCATATACTCATCTCAAGTAAAAAAAAAATTTCCCAGGTGTTGGAAAAGATGAAAGTCTCTTCTTGGCGTTAAGTCGTTAAATCGGTGCCTTAAGGGGGCTTATGATACGACCATCCGAGAATATGATTAATGAAGTAAGAAAAACATAATAATCTTCATCTCCTTTTGAGTAAGCAATGATTGGCACATATTTTACAACTATAATTAGCTCAACACTGACTGTTTATAAGAACTTTAACAATCTGACTTCTTTACATATATTTACATAAATTTGGGAACAAAAAGACAATTAATGGCTTTATTTAAGTGGCAAATGTGTAACTTCCTGTTTCATGTTTTAACGGCTCCTAATTAATATAAAAAGAAGATCTTGTCATTCTCCACGATTTGTGCCACAAAATAAATAAATAAGTTTTATGAGAAATACCCTGTAGATGCTGGTTTCAAAATGTGAGAAGCTTGAAAATTAAAATTTTTGAACTGTTTCCCATTTCATTCGCTTGGTTTCTGTGCTTGGACCTGTTCGAATCCAAGTCTTCGCCTATAGATCTTGTTACAACAGCTGGTGACGTAAACACCGAGTCAAGCTCTATCCAAATTTATGTCATTTATGTTATTTATTCAAATCAGTCAACTCCTCGGCAGTGAAGCTAACCAGATGCTTTAATTGTTATACAAAGTAGCAAAGCTCAGTGGCTTGCGTTGCTACTTTGTATAACAGTTAAAACTTCTGGTAAGTTTGACTACCGAGTCAAGAATCGAGTTGACTTATTCAAATAAATAACATATAGTGAGGCTATGTTTGTTCGCTGTTTATCGAAATATAGTGGAATTCGGTGTAGGTCCTAAGTACGAAAAGTGTTTTATACCTTATTAGTATACAAAATCGGCAAAGTTCTTCACTATCATAGAAAATTATCTGTAGGTTTTTCCTACAACTCTGTCGTCTCTTAAAATACGAGGTCTCTGTCTCCATCATCAGCATTTAATTCTTGAAAACATATCTGTATAACTAAAACAATATTTCTTTCCACATAGTTATTTTATATTTAAGTAATTTGAAAGTTATCGAATCGTCCGTGATAAAATTAACAAGAGAAAAACTTATAATTGGTCTAACATCAATAATAATATACCCTAGATGAAAATAAAAGTCACCCAGAGTGAAAACCCAAAGTTTTGTATGGCAACACCAAGAAGGGGTTGCCCGATTTATATAAATTTTTGAAATTTTATAAGACCTCTGTATAGAAAATTTCAGCTCTCTACGTCGACATGTTCTCAGGACCTATCCAAATATATAGTGGAAAATCAAAGTTTTGTATGGTAACACAGAGAAAGAGTTGCCCGATTTGGTCCATTTTTGAACTTGTATTTGCAATTTTTATGAAAACGCCGTGTACAAAATTTCAGCTCTACATGTTGGCGCGTTCTTAGATAGTTTCGAAATATATAGCGAAAAACCAGAGTATTGTATGGCAACACCAAGAAAGGATTGCTCGATTTAGTCTATTTTTGAAATTTTGTTTACTATTCCTATGAAAGCATCATGCGCTTTCTACGTTGATGCGCTCTCAGGCAGAGCCCAATTGTATAGCGAAAAACGAAATTTTAGTATGGCAACCCTACGAAGGAAGTATCCGATTTGTCCCATTTTCGAACATAAATTTACTTTTTTTTTTTTCTTCAAAAACGCTCGTTTGTAAAATTTTACACTCTCAGTGTAGCGCTCTCGTGTTATCGTGAGTGCGGACAGACAGGCATGCAAAAATCACAATAACTTTTACTGGGTGTCCAACCCATTTTGTTCTACCAGAATTATTTCTGTGTGTTACAAACAGAATGGAAAATTTGGTAATACCATATGATTTCATCTAGGGTACAAAAAAGGTGCACCATAGGCTAAAAACTCGGGGTAATTCATGCAATAGGATGTGATGTCGCGCCGTCTGCTTAATTGGAGTTAAATTTCCTCGCTCGTCTGTACAATCGATAGCTAGCAAAATATCTGAAACATCCTTGAAAAGTACGACGGCTTAGATCAGGATAGCTTTCAATTGTATACGTAGATACCAACTTGTGATTTCTGTTGATCGCACGTACAACCCCACTAGGTTTCCGTTTCTCCCCTATCCGTTTCCTATCCTATCAAATATTGTGGTGGAAGACTGTTTCGTTATAAGAGTAAGTTTCTGACTTAAAATATATTCTAATGCCGATTTCGATGGGACTTCAGTGCAACACCAGTATTGCACTTTTCTTAAAGTGGGTTATTTTTATAAAGTCAAAGAACATTTATTACGTTTGACAGTTCCGTGTATTACGTATTAACGTACCTTGACATATACAAGGAATATGACAGAAATATGTTCGATGGGCTTCAGTGCTCCAATGCCTGAAAAAGTGAGCCACTACGATCAGTGCAGAGCTGATTTGGTCCCATCGAAATCGACTTAAGATTTCGGACGTCTACAAAATTGATATAATTTTCTTGTCCGAAAAATTTTAGAAATGGGAAATGTGTTATACCTCATAGATAGGCGGGCAAAATCAATGATTATTCTTTCGTAAATCAATTTTTCAAAAATCTAATTAGATATTACTCAAGATTTATGTAAATTAAAATTAAATTCGTGCCGTGAAAAATTTCATTCTTCAGAGAGCTACCTACCTCGAGGCGTTTGTCCGTAAAGCGTGAAGCTCCAGAGTCCAGCATTGTTATGAACACTCATTCTCATAGCATTAAGCGGCGTTCACAATTCAACAAGGAATTGTCTAACAAATTCAAACATTTTCTGTATCGGTTTGTGCTATTTAAAAAATGTGCGTGTTTTTAGTTAATAGTTGTTATGCCAGTCTCGTTAAACCGTTAAGTGGGAATGTAAGATTGTTAAAAACTGTTATTTCTTGTACCACGTGAAAGCCATTTATGACCCGATTTTGCTATACATCTTTAGATGTGCCATAAAAGGAGATAAGATAAGTTTAGAATTTTTCTTTTTCAAATCTTTTGGCCTAAACAAACTAATACCATACACAGGCTGGGCAAGTAGAACAATAACCAATAACGCCTCGAATATAAAATCGACGATACCTCGATCTGATGTAGATAAGCCCTCAATTTGCCTTAGAAATTTACTAGATTTACTAGGCTGTTTGCACACCACGACAGCGATACTGCTACCGCTGGCCGTTGCGGTGCCGTTGTGGATATAAAATAGTAGAAGCAAATCAGCCGACTTCACATATGGCGGCAATGGCATCGTCACGGCTAAGTGAAATATGCACCATCTCTTTTTACTATGTCTGAATTTGTGTGTACATGTCTCTCTTACTCATTTAGCAACGGCAACGTCAAAGTAAAAGCTTTGTCTTCTTTGCTATTGTTGCTTTCGAAAAATTTCTCTTCTAATTTTTATTTTCGCAGAAAAGTTCGATATGGGAATATTCCACAAAATTTTAGTTCTTAACTTAAATCTTTCCTTGAAATGCATGAAAATGATCCGGAATTCCATCGAAAACTCATCTTGAGTGATGAGGCCCATTTCCACCTCGATGGCTTCGTCAACAAGCAAAATTGTCGCATCTGGGGCTCGGAAAATCCAAGAGTTATTGTTGAAAAGCCTCTCTATCCTCAACGTGTGACTGTTTGGTGCGGTTTATGGTCCCGTGGGGTCATTGGACCTTACTTTTTCGAAAATGAGGCTGGAGCAACAGTTACGGAGAATGGATTGCGCTATCGACAGATGATTAATGATTTTTTATGGCCGGAATTGGATGGAATTGATCTGGACAACGTTTACTTTCAACAAGACGGCGCTACGTGCCATACAAGCAACGAAACCATTGATCTTTTACGGGAAAAGTTTCCGGACCGTGTTATCTCTCGAAGAGGTGATCACAGTTGGCCACCAAGATCTTGTGACTTAACACCTTGCGACTTATTCCTTTGGGGCCACGTGAAAGAGAAGGTCTACGCCAACAGCCCAGCGTCGATTCAAGACCTCAAAGATGGATTTCGTGAGGCTATCGAGGAGATAGGGCAGCCACTTTGCGATTTGGTTATGGAAAATTTCATGAAAAGGATATGGTCCTGTAGGCGTGGTCGTGGTGGTAATTTACTGTTGTTATTTTCCATTATTAACGGCATACATTCCTCTTTATAATGAAATAAAGATCCGATAATTTATCTCAAAAATGGCATTTTTCTTTGAATATCAAAATAACACCTCTTATTAGAAAACCCTTTATAGTCAATTGGGTTTTATATACAGGGTGTCTCAAGAAATAGTGTCAAGCGAAAGTCCAGTGGTGGTAGAACACCCCCAAGGGTACCCGAATCACCCCCATGTATGTTCAGCGATGTTTTGTAATTGACTATGATGATTTTTGTTGTTGTGATTTTTCACTATACTTCTAATTGGAAAACATTTTCAGTCATAGTGACTTGAATCATTGAGATAAATTGCTGATTTCTTTTTTTCCAATTAACTGAATGTTAGGACCATCCAACGCAAAAAGATTTGATTCCATAGCTCATACGATTGCGCCAAAGGAAATTTTGAAATGCCATAAAGTTCAAAATAATAAAATGTACCAACATTTTTGAGGCCAATAAAAAAAAAAAATAAGTCGCGTATTTATTTTTTTTTCACTCAAACCTGTTTTAAAAACTACCTCATTTCATTGGCTATTTATTGAGCTATCTCTATGGCATCACCCCTAAAATTCGGGGTTTTTTTTTTCTATTCGAACTGAGGTTCTAGATTTTTCATACCTAAGATCGGCCCTATCTCGGTAGAGCTATGTCCGATTGGAAAAGAAGTTTCACCTCAGCTCATTACCAGCTACAATTCGTAGAGGAATTTTTTTTCTTTTCTGGATACTTTTAGGGTGGTACCTGGGGTGTATGTGACCCAAGTACATGAAAATGGGTTTTCCGGCGACAAAAACCGTCTTGGGAAAGTTTCCTGAATCAGAAAAAAAGTACACCAGCCGATTGTATGTATAAATAGCTAATTGCGTAAATAAGCATATCCTAAGACATATAAGCTGTCTTCTTTTGGTTCTGTACTAGAGAACACTCGAGATTACAAATTGAATTGACGTGTGGACTGTATAAAAGTAGATTGTTTTTGTTGAAAGTATAGAGAAAGAGTAATCTGGGTTCCATGACTTTAATTCTTCTAAAATACTAAGCCTGCCAAATTTTCCCCCGAAGTTTATCAAGCTCTGTTTTTACATTTTTCAAGGATGGCAATGGCAATTTGATTATTTTCTCTATACTTACTTTCGAAATCTTTTCTACTTTTATGCACTCTACAAATCAATACCATCTCCTGTATTCTGCAGTGTGCTGCACGGATCCAAACGAACACAGCTTTCATCTTTTAACTCTTAACTCTAGCTTCGCTTCGTTGTGCACCGCACCCTAAGATATACTCGTAAGCTTTTGAGAACGTTTTATTACAATTTTCTTTCCCAAAAACATTGCTAACAAACGGACCCATTTTTGTATTGTGAATGTCAGTTAGATTTACTTATATTCCTATTATCGAATAAAAACAACAAAAAATACAATTACAATTTTTGCTACAAATTTTGCATTGTTTTCTTAAAGCATTCGTTTAACTTTAAAGAAGTCACAACGCCTTAGAAAATCTCATTTAGGTACTTCAAGATCTGGGTCTGATATCGCGAAACAATTTTCTGCTGTTTCTAACAGTCGTCTCTATTATTATTTTGACAATCCTCGTCATACAGCATACAAAGAAAAAAAAGTACTAAATGTGCCCCAATTTCATTTTAGGCTCCCTTTACGTTAAGTTTTTTTTCGTCTATGTAGCTATTCTCTTTCATTTTAGTTTTTCTTCAGCCAACACAATTTGATTAGTATTTCGCGTGTTATGCTGCCATTGTATATTATGATGACCTTCCTTCCTTCATCAGGGGCAAAACAAAACAATACTTCCACTATTCCATGGCAGCTAAAACTATTCTGCTTACATACATACATACATAGAAAGTCACAAACGTTCTCTAAATTCGGCGGCTTCTACTATTTTATCTGACAATGATAACCAGCAATTTACACTTTGGCCCGAAACAAGAGAAACTTTCTGGTTCGTGTTTATGGATAATTTTCAACAAATTACGTACCTACTCGTCTCTATGGGAATATATATGTAGACCGCTTTTATATCTTCCGATAATTCACTTCATAAATTTACTAAGTACAGTATGGTCATATTGTGTAGAACTGCGTTGTCCCGTTTAAATTATATATGTAGGTATGCACAACATTAGATGCGTATATCAAAATTGTATGTCCTTGAAAGGTGGGACGTTTTCAATTTTATTTTTCTTTCTAGTAATTATTACTTAAAAGTTTCGTGCAGCTGAAGGACTTATTCCTATGTACATGTAGTCATTTTTAAATCATAGTCACCGGGTACTTCACTGTTGACGTTTTCTATTACTTTATTATCTGTATACAAATAGGATTTTTTTTAGAAAGGCAATGAGAAATTTTGTATGCTCTGAATAGCTATGACTCATCAGAAAACTTATATTATATCAGCAAAAGGGGCATGCCCACTTTTCATACAACTTTAGGCCCGACATCAGCAGATATGAGAGATGTCTTAAACGATACATTATGAGACTCTGAACGTGAACATATTTTATTAACAATGTTAATATCAATTAAGTGGGGAAAAGCTTTACCCATCGAATGTAGTTTGAGCGACTTTCTTGGGTGAAAAAATGAATTTTTCTACTTCTCTTGATTGTGTGGAATTGGTGCGTGGTGGAAAATGATTTTTTATAAGAAAAATGTTCACAACAGACACTAATAGCTATGGAAAAAAGAACTGCCAAAATTTATGCGAAATATAGTAGCTGGGGTGTATGTGACCCAAGTGCATGAAAGTGGTTTTTCCGGCGGAAAAAACGTCCCGAGAAAGTAGTCTAAATCGGGAAAAATGTACACCACCTGATAGTGCGTACTCGGCAAGACCTTTTATTCGATATGCAACATGCTGTATTGGAACACCCCCCCCCCCCCCGCCGGGGACTCCTACCCCCTACACTAAAAGAAGGCAGAGAACACTTTCTTTTACGAATTGTAGCTTGCAATGAGGTGAGGCGAACAGTGAAACCCGTTTTCTGGTCGGGAATAACCCTACCGAGTTAGAGACGATCTAAGTTGCAAAAAATCTAATACCTCAGTTTGAATAAAAAAGAGGATAATACTAGAAAAATGCGTATTGCGGTAGCTCTAAATAAGCCTCCGAGTATAGGAGTGTAGATACTCAAACCTCTTCTCAGGACCTAAGGAATTCGTCTCTAATAGATTTATAAAAATGTACTAGATCAAATTTTGACTCCACCAGCTTTCCACCGCTAGAAGATAGAAATAAACATTGTTAATAAAAATTTTGTTCAGAGTATCATAATGCATCGTTTAAGACATCGCTCATGTCTGGAGGTGTCGGCTAAAATGCGCATTCTCCAAGTAACCGCCATAAAACCCAATCAAATAAAGCCTAAAATCAATATAGTTACATATCGTTGAAAAGGAAAGCATTAGCTACCAAATAAATAAAAAATAACAACAAATTATATTAAATTTAGAATTATATATATATATTATTTTAGAATTTTGCAACATTCGCGGATTGCGGGCAAATCGTTTTTCGGTGTACTGCCACCTTCAATCAAAAAATCCGGCAATTCTTGCGCTAAGTGAAACCAAGGTCGTTTCTGATGCTGATTCTAATCAATATAACGTCCCTGGTTATAGCTTAGTGCCTCTTTTTTCTCCACATAGGGGGATCGCAATATATATTCGGAACGATGTGGCCTTTAATATTCTAAAAGATTTTCCACCTTCTGCCAATTACATCTGGATTAGGTTCAAATTTCACAGGCACATCATCTACTTTTGCTTCCTTTATCGCAGCCCAAATATGTCTGATGACGACACGGTATCCGCATTTGACAATATCTCCAACAATATTGATCATTTGCTTTCTGTCTCCCCCTCTTCCGAAATCGTCCTGGCAGGCGATTTTAATGTCCATAACATACCGTGGCTCAGGCCAATTTACTAGATTTGTTTCTGGCATCTCACCCTGACAAATATTCCATCTCAGTCGGCTCCCTTCTTGGTAATTCAGACCACTGTCTAATCACGGCTCAATTTATCACCTCAACTCTGCGCCGCCCTACTTCTCCACCTACAAGTAGGCTTCTCTGGCACTATAAGAACGCTGATTGGGAAAGTCTCAATGAGTATCTTAGATATATAGATTGGTCGGTCTGTTTTGCTTCGAGGGATGCTGATGAATGCACATTAGAACTTAGTAACATACTAAGTCTAGGCATGCGTGAATATATTCCGTATTCTTACAGCAGATCTCAACAACAGCAAAATCGCTCTTGGTTTAACGATAAGTGCAACCAAGCTATAAAACCGAAAGAGTCTGCTTTTCGCGCCTATCAAGTGCATCCTTGTCCAGAACTGAAAGAAATCTACAAGTCCATTATCCAGAGAGAAAAATTTCTTTTTGACCAGAATGTTAGGCAAAGAATCTTGGCAAGCCGCAAAGGTAGTAAAGGTTTCTGGTCCCTGGTCAAAACCATCAGGAACAACTTCAGCAGTTCCTCTATACCTTCACTACTTAATAATGGTGAAGTGGTTGTTGACTCCCTGGATAAAGCTAATATTTTGGCTGCTAGATTCGCATCAAATTCTTTTCTACCACCCACTTCACAGGCACCTGTCGTGCATCCCCCGTGCGGATGTGTACAAGAGCCAATACACATCCCTACGAGAGATGTGTTCAAGATCCTTAAAGGTATCAACGTCTCCAAAGCCGCAGGCCCTGATGGTTTCTCGCCCCTATTAATTAAAAGCTGTGCCTCATCCTTGGCTAAACCTCTGCGCAAACTATTCTACCTGTCCTATTCGACAGGAAAATTTCCAACTGCTTGAAAACTAGCTCACGTTCAGCCTATTCGCAAGAAAGGAGAGGGTAGCGACCCCCCAAATTATCGACCAATTGCAATCGCTTCGATTCTTTCAAAGGTTTTTGAATCTATCATTAACCCCAAATTAATGAAGTATCTGGAAACCAATCAGCTCATCAACGATCGCCAATACGGCTTCCGGCACGGTCGCTCATCTGGAGACTTGCTGACTTTTCTTACGGAACGTTGGAATCGTAGTCTTCACAATTTTGGTGAGACCAAAATCGTTGCTCTAGATATTTCAAAGGCCTTTGATAGAGTCTGGCATCCAGCCCTTTTAGCCAAACTCAAAGCACTTGGTCTTTCCCCTCCTCTTCTATTATGGATTGAAAGTTTTTTATCTAGTCGCCAAATACGTGTTGTATTAGATGGCGTTATATCTGAACCTCATCCTATTAATGCCGGTGTCCCCCAGGGCTCCGTTATTTCTCCGACTCTATTTCTAATCTTCATTAATGATCTGCTTTCCCTTATTTTCAATCCTATCCATAGCTTTGCTGATGACAGTACCCTTGATTTCGCATACTCCATTGACACCCTTGCGGATTCCAGAGGGAACGCCACATGTGTTAAACAAGACTGCATGATTCGATCATTGAATAACGATCTTGACAATACTCTCGCTTGGGGCAAAGCAAATCGCGTCGAATTCAATGCATCTAAGACCCAGAGCTGTCTTCTCATTAAAACAAGATCATAACTTAACCACACCCGTTTCTTTTGATGGAGCATTAATTTCTGATTCACGGTCACTAAGCATTCTTGGCATTAATATTTCCAGTAAGTTAAACTGGACAGATCACATCTTCTCTGTTGCCAAAGAAGCATCGAAATTTCTTGGATTTCTGTAAAGGCGTAAGAAATATTTCACCCCGTCAAATCTAGCGCTCCTCTACAAGTCCTACATTAGACCTAGAATGGAATACAACACCCATATCTG
The DNA here is from genome assembly GCA_963930735.1 of Dioctria linearis. NCBI lineage: Eukaryota > Metazoa > Arthropoda > Insecta > Diptera > Asilidae > Dioctria > Dioctria linearis. Next base: position 33,068,239 of record OZ005742.1, on the reverse strand, counting down.
GGCCGGGGCTGGTCGCACAGCCTTAGGTTCATTGGATATTGTCCAAAAGAGAGCCTGCAAGCTCATTGGCGATGTGGCAATTACTCGTCATATCGACTCGCTCGAGCACCGTCGCAATGTTGGATGCCTTTCGCTCCTTTATCGCTATATGCATGGTCAATGTTCTGATGAAATATCTAGTCTGATCCCTTGTAGAATAGTTCCTGCACGCAATACTCGCGCTGCATCCCGCGCTTATCCTTTTACACTTCAAATTATCTTCGGCCGTACACTAAAATTCCGTGATGCTTTCTTATCCCGAACTGTGCGAATGTGGAACAGTCTACCATCTTCTGTCTTTCCTCCGGCATACAACCTGCGAAGGTTTAAGGGCGACATACGTCGGCACCTCCGCCGCTCTCCTCATATCCTTTAATCCTTTCCCTATCTCGTTCCTGCCACGCTGTGCTTTGCATCATAGGGTATCCCCTGAGCTTGGCTTAATAATATAAAAAAAAAAAACATTTTGAATAAATCGCTCCCAAAGTAAGAAATTTGTGAAAGAATACATACAAACTGCATTTTGACATTGTTATTTCGAAAGTGTCGACGCTGTATGTATAAACCCCTGTTCCCGAGCGCGATACGATACGTGCGATATTTTGGTGACGTCCTGCTCTTTCTATAGATCTAACTCTATTTGCGTCTGGTTTTTATCGCGCGCTACGTTCACAAGGTTGACAGAGGCTACAACTTAATTTAGTTTTATACTGGCAAGGAGATATTAGTGTGAAATTTACATATATTTATGTTTTTATATTTATATATTGACATATTATAATAAATTATGACATCACTGCGGAGCTTTAGCATCCGATTATAAAGGTAAACAAACGTAAATGTTGAGGTTAAGGTGAAAATCGCACCAACTAAGAGCATTGCTGCGATAAATTTTTGTATCGCACGAAACGTAGAAAGAGTAAGCATGTTCAGCGACAACTACATTGCTGCAGCCAATCAGAGCTCTGTCGCATGCGATAAATCGCGCTCGTGAACAAGCCACAAGCAATATGCTTTCTTAAAGTGTGAGATATTGTAAGTTAAACAAAATTTATTTCAGCATCCTGGGCCCTTTATTTCCTAAAATATACAAATATGTGCGATCAAACTCTATTATAATGATTTTTTTTCTTAACTCGATCCCAGCTAACGTATGTAATCATACTTTTGCAGCACCCTCCATATGTAAGCTCCCACCTGCTCTTTTAACCACAACGTCACCACGTTTTCAACCCTTCGCCATTAAAAGTTTTTTCAGGCAGATGTTCCTTCAACTTTTGAGAGATCTCTACGATAAATTAGCCAAAATTTTCCCACTTGAAAATCTGCAATAACTGCTGTGAGATCAGATCGGAAATGTCCCAGAGCATGGTTGATATTGTTTTTGTTTTTGCTGACGGTAATGTTTAGTGAGATATCCACATTTCATCCCAATGCAGTCCGTCCAGAAAATTGTCACCATGATCTTTGTAGCGTGTAAGGATTCCTTGCTTACATCACATTGATCCTCTGTTAGGATTTTTGGCACACAACTAGTAGACATTTGCGGTTGTGTTGTGATCTTTTCGAAACCCCCTTTTTTTTGTCAAAAAGAACAGTTCTCAATATGATTGAAGTATTAAGTGTTTCTTTAATATTTTTTTTTATGATTTCATCAGTGGCAACACTTTCTTCTTTATAAATATCACACTTATTTCAGATTTGCCACATTTTACCTGTTCAGCAAACGCAAGTTGGTGTTGAATCTCAGCAACGGCTATGCATTTTGCGAATCAAATAACTGTACGTAGTACCTCCCTGTAATTTGGTGGAATTTAGAATTGAAACGACAATTTTAAACACACACTAAGTACAAGTACAATGTTCCTGTGACTAATAATAAACTGTACCACATTATGCGAACCAAACCTATCTTGACAGTGCTCTGAAAAACTATACTATCCCCCACAGTTTTATTAACCTTGAATCTTTACTTCCCGAAAGTCCCTCATATATATGTATATAAAAGACCAATTATAATAATGGGAACTAGATAAGTAATATTTTTTAAATAAAATCCTTTAGGAAATATTTAATAAATAAAAATAATAAAAAATGCAATAAGCGCTTATTTCTAATTTATTTTTTATTTTTTACAGATATTAAATCATCTTAAAGTGGTGAGTATAAAATTTTATTAATTCGAACTGTGGCTTTGGCCAATCTAACTATAGTTTTCGATATAAATTTATTTCCTTTTACTAAAAGTAACGAATTAAATTTAGTTATTAGTATCAAGAGTTGCGCAGGATAAATCCGTTCAATCGATTATTTCAACAGCTCTCGAATATATCCAAGAAATACATGAGTGAATGAATTGATCATAAATATAAATGTCCCCCACTAGTGGAATAATTAGCTTAAAAAATAAATAGAAAGTACGTAACGCTTATATGACAGACATGTGGTATCGATATCTAGATATTCGAAATACCCCATTTATACACCATGTGTGTCATCAAATATTTCCCAATATATATATCCAGAAAACTAGTGGGTATAGACTAGATACCAATATCTTTTCCATTTTTCGTGTCGAGCTGTTCATTTAATCAAGGAATTCTTAAACGGGCGATCACAAAAGGTTACCCTTGGGGACAATAATTGCTCAAGTTTCCTTCCTCTATCTTGTGGAGTACCAAAAGGTTCCATTCTTGGTCCTCTACTCTTCAGCCTATACATTAATGATCTGCCTGACATAATACAAGATGTCAACATTCATATTTATGCTGACGACATTCAGGTCTATCTCAGTTGTCCTCCAGGTCTTATCGAAGACTGTGTGGCTCGGATGAATTGCAATTTACATAACATATACACCTGGTCGATTGACAATAAACTTAAACTAAATCCAAGTAAGTCACAATGTATCGCTTTTTCTGTTGGTACTTTTGACTCATCATCACTTCCTCCTATTGTTTTGAATGGTTTTTCAATTCCCTACGTGGATACAGTCCGTAAGTTCGGAGTCACCTTAAACTCAAATATGAAGTGCTGTGATCTCGTCAACTCTAACCTATCAAAGATCTACGCCAATCTCCGCCGCCTATGGTTGTCTTCTAGAATGCTTTCCCCCAAGGTACGTTGTCATCTGGTTAAGTCTCTAATATACAGCATTTTACACACAGTTCACTTGTTTTCCCAATACTAGATTCATACTGCTCCAGAAAATTACATGTTGCATTTAACGATTGTGTAAGGTTTGTTTTCGGGTTACGAAGATTCGATCATGTGTCTCACCTGAATTTTGCACTGCTAAGTTGCTCTATTGAAGTATATCTAAGGCGCAGAGCATTAATCTTCCTATTCAACTTACTTCACAACTCTCAGCCCGCTTACTTGAGAACCATGTTTCAACCCTTGAACTCTACCAGAGGTTACAAACTGCTAATTCCACGTTTTCAGACCTCGGTTCTTGATAGATCTTATATCGTTCAAATTTCGCGAATGTGGAATTCATTACCACACAACATCCAGAAGGCTAACTCGATTGGCACTTTCAGGCGTCTTCTTGTAAATTTTTTGACATAAGTAGCTTTGTTGTTTTTTTCTTTTTATAATGACCCGTACGCGCATATTATTATTATTATTTTATTATTATCGTATTTATTCATTCCCATTTGCTATAATTTGTTTGTTTTTTATTATATTTTTTATCTTAATTTTACTTATTTATTCATTATTTACTTGTTATTAGTGTTTATTATTATTATTTTGTTTTTCTTCATCTAATATCATTCGCTGTTTTTCAATTTTTTTTCTGTTGTATTTTTTAACATTTAATTTAGATTAATTTTTTTTTAATTTGCCCTTGTATTATTGTATTCCACTCAAATTGGTACTAAGAAAAAGATTGTAAATCTTGTAGTATATCTTCCAAATATACAAATATTCTATTCTATCTTTAAAAAATATTGATCATCGGCAATTTTTACGTTGCGCAGCGCCATCTAGTTCTTAATAATATTATGATAATGTGTCAAATTAAGCAAAAATATGTCTGTGATTTCCCAAGAAAGCTAAAAACAAGAAGAAGCACCAACCATTTTTTGTTAACATGGAGTCGAAAGGAACAAAATGTTCAATTCTCGGCAAAAATAATGAAAATAATGGAAAATATTAAACTCCGCGGAAGTATGGAGAAAAAATTACAGCGATCTTCGGGCTAATTTAAGAATTGAGGTTGTAAGACCTGTCACATTTCTTTCACAAACTCCAAGACAATTTCTCCAACTGTCGTTCTACCTATTCCAAGTAAATTGGCGAATGCCCTATATTCCCTCAATGATCCAAAGCGCATATATATGCTATTGTTTTAGTAAGAAGAGGAATTGCACATGGCCAAGTCATGTTCTGCCTCGTAGTATTTTTCAATGCGGAGACGAGGAATTTATAGGTATTTCTATTAACGCAAAGATATGTTCTGAATACTTCCTCATCGAACCGCGGTAGTTCCTTTTTCCAAATCTGTGAAGTTTTCATGTTAAAAAGAAAATTCTATTAATAAATTTTTCCATTACAATTTTGTTATTTGTTTCCAGCAAAATTTCGATATAGAAGACTGAGGAACGTTGAAGGTCGTGAATCATACAAACGCATAAGAAACAAAGCAAATGTCTAAATACGAGCAGCTAAACTTGCTTATTCTAGCAGAAAATTTAACCTTGAGGTCCCATCGAAATTATTGTGGCGCAATCTATGCAATCCAGCGTCAGTAGAAATAAAAGATCTGAAAACAAATCTTATTTCCAATGAATTAGACTCGTCTTTTGCTAGCAACCAACAGTCATCTGATTGTGCTGGAATCACTCCGCTACAATAGTCATACAGCGAAATCATTGCTGCATTCAATATACGTGAAGACTTCCATGGCTTTAGTTTTCTAGGAGTTCGTGGTGATGAGGTGCTTAGAACAATTTCCGCTTACTAATGCCTTGGGGCCCGACGGCATGTCGTCGAAGTTTCTTCACTCCGTTGCTCCATTTCTCTCGTCGGTCACATTTCGCATATTTTTAATTCATGCATCACAAAATACCAATTCCCCACGACTTGGAAATTTGCGAATATCAATCCACATCCTAAGAAGGCTTCCGCTACCTCACCAGAGAACTTCAGGCCCATTTATTTGCTCTGTTGTTTTTCCAAGGTTATTGAAAATTTGTTGTACTCGCAGCACTATTTAATGGAAAATAATTTATTGAGTTGCTGGCAGTCTGGACTTCAGCCTAGGTGTTGTGTATGGGTAATTCCACAGATAACACTCTTCAATTCTCTTCAATGAGTTTATTGTTCAAATGCAAATACAATACTAAATTATTATTATTATTATTATGTCTGATGGACTGTAGATAAGGCATCCAAAATGACCCAAGTGTCATTGCCGGTAGCTGGAACTCGACTGGTTCGATGTAAGCGATAGCTTGCCCCTCTCTCTGGACTCCGTACATATGTACATACTCAACACCTTTCTCCTAGCGAAGAAAACGACGTATATGTTAGTCGCTCGGGTACCTTCTTTATTCATGCAGATTGGCGTACTGGGGTTTGTGATCGAACTGTAGGTGTCTCTTCCGGTGTGTCTGGATATACCGCAGTGTTGGCTAGCCTCATCTCCTCTTGTCGGTTATTATGGGATACTACATCTTGGGCTTCCAATTCTCTTGTAACAAGCTCAAGGCTCTCTTGATTATTTGTCAAAGTCCGTTTAGTCTGTTCAAGTCGGTTGGCTTGGTTTTCAGTCAAGACTGTAGCGGGTATATCGAAATTTATTTTTATATCGTTGCTTGGTTCACATTCTGTCTTTCTCAGCTGGTCAACATGGCGAATGTGCTTTTGGTCATCCACTAAAATTTCGTAATGCAATTCTCCTTTCTTTACCCAGATAACTCCAATTTTCCACTTGCAGTTTTTATTTTCATAAAATTGTGCTTGGATTCAGTCACCGATATTGTACTCTGGTATTCTCCTTTGGGGAACCTCGAATCGTGTTTCTGTTACATTTGCAGTTATATTGCGTTTCACGAGGTCTATTCTTGTTCTAATATTCCTTTTTAACATTAGTTCTGCAGGACTTGCCCCCGTCACGCTGTTAGGTAGCTTCCGATATTGCATCAACAATCTGCTAAGTTTGGTGCTTAAACTACCCTTCTCGTGTTGCTTCACTGTTTGTACAAAGCGTTCCGCTTGCCCGTTGTTAGCTGGATGATAGGGGGCGCAGTATTTATGAATGATACCATTGGATTTTAGAAAATGCTCAAACTCGTAGGATTTAAATTGCGTGCCGTTATCTGTCACCACCGAAATAGGCAGTCCAAATCTAGCGAATATTTCCTTTAAGGACTCAATAGTTTTGATTGCATTCGTACAAGTGTGTGGAACTACTTCCATCCATTTGGAATATGCGTCTACCACGATGAAAAAGGAAGAGTTCATGAATGGGCCTGCGTAGTCTATATGCAGTCTTTGCCATGGCTCCTTGGGATAATCCCATGAATGGTACGGAATTTTCCTGGGGTTTGACTGTATTCTTCCGCAGCTATAACATTTCCGACAGAGTGATTAAATGTCATCATTCATGTTTCTCCACTACACATAACTTCTAGCTAAAGCCTTCATACGTACCATACCGGTATGAGCTGTATGTAATTCTTGAAGTATTCTACCTTGAAGGCTCTTAGATATCATAACACGAACTCTGTAAAATATGCAACCTTCTTGCAATGAAAAACTGGCGGTATTGTTGTCGCATGGTAGTGATTTTCCTGCTTGTAGTGTATTGTATATTTCTATGCATTCAGGATCATTTGTGGTCTCCTTCCGAATTTCATTTTGTGTTACCGGTAAGATATCCAATTGGTTTTTAAGAAATATAGTGTCCGCATCGGGTTTTCCTTCATTCGGGGGTTCTTCCATGGGGAATCGAGATAAGAAATCTGCATTAGCGTGATCCTGAGTTCGTCTGTATTTTATTGTATAGTTAAATCCGGATAAAAAATTTGCATAATGTAAGAGACGTAAGGCCGAAGTAGGTGGTATATTTTTTCAAGATGCAATATTCTTGTAAGAGGTTTGTGATCCGTAATTAGATTAATTTTTCGTCCATAACAATATTGAAAGAATTTTCTTAATCCCCAAAAAATTGCTGTTACTTCTTTATCGATTTCTGAGTAGTTCTTTTCAGCTTTTGATAACGAACGCGATGCAAAAGCTATAGGTCTCTCCTCACCTTCACGTGTAATGTGAGATATAACAGCTCCAAGTCCGGTGGGTGATGCATCTGTCGCCAATATAAGTGGTAAATCCGGATTGTATCTGATTAGTGAATTTGAATTTGTTATTTCTTTCTTTAAATTTGTATAAGCGATCTCACAGGCCTTCGACCATTCAAATTTGATACCCTTCTTGAGCAATGCGTTCAGAGGACATATCTTGCTTGCGAGATTCTGAATGAATTTTTGATAGTAGTTTATTAGTCCAATAAATGTTCGTATCTCAGGTACGTTAGTAGGCCTTTTACTCTTTACAATGGCTTCAACTTTTTTAGGCATCGGTTTGATACCGCCTTCCTCAATGACGTGACCTAGGTAGGTAATAGAGTTTAAAAGAAACTGGCATTTCCCCCTGTTTACGTGCAAATTGTTTTCGCGTAATCGTTTTAATAAGGCCGTAAAATTTGTAGTTAGATCAATGTAATTTGTTCCTTGTACTAAAATATCGTCAAAGAAACACACCACTCCTCGTAAATCTTGTAATATTGCATCCATAAATCTTTGCCATGTATTAGGGCTTACTTTTACTCCGAACATCAAGCGGTTTACCCTGTATATTCCTCTATGCGTACTTATAGCCTGTAACATCGAACTTGCTTCGTCGACTTGCATGTGTAAATATGCTTGATGTAGGTGGAGAACGCAGAAATATTTACCACCACCCATCTTCGCAAAAAGATCTTCTAATTTAGGCATTGGATAATTGTCATCTTTAATCACGGTATTGATGGTTATCTTGTAGTCAGCACATAGTCTGATGTCTCCATTCTTTTTAATAACTGGAACGATAGGTGTACCCCGCGGACAATGTGTTACTTTCTCAATTATTTCTTGTTTTTCTAATCGAACAATTTCAGCATCAATTTTGTCCTTTAGTGCATATGGCACGGGCCTTGATTTGAAAAAAATAGGCATAACGTTTGTGTCTTTTAACGCAAATGAACTTTTAGCTTTAGGAATTTTTCCTATGGTTTCTGTAAAAATATCGGAATAGTTTTCGAGAAGTTCATTGATTCTTTTTTTGTACAATTCTTCACTAATATCGGCCGCAAGTATTTGATTTACTGGTGATATATCCAATTTTAATTTTTCCATCCAGTCTCTTCCTAATATTGTGTCGACATCTTATTGTAAAACATACAAATTTCCCATCGCTGCATTTCCATTATATGCAATTTTCATGTTGCAAGCTCCTAGCGGATGTAAAATTTCTCCTGTATACGTTTTTAATTTAATTGAAGTAGGATATAGCTTTTTTCCTGGCCATAATTTCTTAAATGTGCCGTCTGACATTGTAGAGACCGCCGCACCGGTATCAAATTCCATTGTGCATAATACCTTGTCTACCAAAATATCTCTTAAAATTTTATTTCTTTTTATAGCGTTGCAAGTCTTAATTTTGTTTATAAAATAACTGTCGTCCGAGTCACTTGTCTCTTCTACAGTCAATAACTTTTGAAAACTTTTATTCAAGCATACACCGTGTAGATGTCCGTCTTTCTTGCATTTCTAACATTTCAAATTTTTTGCTTTGCATTTATTTGCTTTATGATCCTCCTTGCCACATTTAAAGCATTTACCGTGAACGTTTCGTATCGTCGATTGCATAGTTGTGAAACTGCTCTTGTAAAGGTCAGAAACGACATTCGAACTGCTTTATACCAAGGTAAATTTCCATTCTAGCTCTCCTAGATCTAAGGCTTTTGACAGTGTATGTCATAAGAGCCTGCTCGAAAAGTTATCCTACCGTTTTGATTTCTCTAGAGGTGCAATCTGCCTGTTGGGAGACTTTCTAAGTGGATGTTTCCAGAGCGTAGTGGTGGATAATAATAAGTATTCTGACTTTCACCCCCTAGGCATCGGCGTCCCACAGGGATCTATCCTATGACCTCTGCTTTTCGGTTTGTACATCAATGATTTGCCTCAGTTAGTACATCATGATGATATTCACATTTACGCTGATGATGCATAAGTATATTGTAGTCGTCCAATAGGACTACGATTTGAATGAGATCTATAACTGGTCTAACGGAAATAATCTGAAACTTAACCCAAGCAAATCTAAATGCATTGCCTTCTCTTCCTTGCCCCTTGACTCGTCGGTTTTTCGTGCAATAATGTTGAATGGAATCTCACTTCCTTATGAGAACAGAAGTTCACAATTTAGGTGTTATTCTTAACTCAAAGATGTCATGATGTGATCACATTAGAATAATTCTTTCTAAAACTTATACTAATCTTCGGCGCCTGTGATTGTTGTCGTCTAGCATGCTCTTGCTGAAAATTCGCTGCCACTTAATTAAATTTCTAGTATTACAGCACCTTACATATGGTTCAATTGTCTATAGCCAAAATATTATTTAGGCTACGCAGATTTGATTCTGTATGTCCCACATTAATTTCACGCTACTCGGCTGCTAACTGGATACTTATTTAAAACGGAGGGTCTTATTTTTCTTTTATAATCTATTGGTTACCTCATTATCTATGTAGTATGGTCCGTCTTCTTCGGTCAACTAGGGGATATAAAATATCGATACCGTGATTTCGTGCTGCCATTTATGAAGGCTTATTCAACAAAATCGTCTGTGGAATCTATTGCCAGGACTATTGGCACATTCAGGAACCTTATAACAAATTTTCTTAATTTTCTTCACCCAGTGATACATTTTTGCAGAAATTAACATAGCTTTTTTGTTTTTTTAAACCTAATGTTCTACAATAGTATCATTTTGTAATGTTTGCTTTTATAATATCGTTGAATACAATTTTTGACCTCATTTGTATTAACTTGATTAAGTGAATCAATTATCTGCAAGAATTTGTAATTTCATGTTTAGTTTATTTAGGTTTCCATTTGTTCCATGTAGTAACTCCCTTTTTTTAAACGATGCTGATAAAAGATTGTAATCTTGGAGTATCTTAACGAAATAAATTTGAAGAAAAAAAAATTTTTTGATTTTCAAAATTCTGAATTGAGACACCACATCCACCGACACATTTCGCACCTCAACCAGGATCTTATTGCAAGATTGCACATTTTTTTCTTTTTTCGCTCCAAATCGTGAATTTGTCGCATATTTACATTTTATTCTTGCCGTTTAGCCTGCATATTAAAGCTAATATAAAGGGTTTTCCAATAAGAGGTGTTATTTTAATTAGCCCACTATTTCGGTACATGTCACTTGTGGAGCTGTCATTTTTTGACATTTGATAAGTAGAAACTACGCCATAATAAAAATGGAACGATACACGATTCAACAACGCATTGAAATTATTAAAATTTACTATAAAAATGGTGAAAATGTGGCAGAGACGGTTCGTAAAACTCGAACATTTTTGGGTCGTCGTGAAGCACCTTGTCGGACCGCAATACAGAAATTGGTAGAAAAATTTTATCTGTCGGGACAAGTTAGTGATGTGAAGAATAAAACCCGTGCATGTCGCTCAAGAACAGCCGAGAATATTGCTGCTGTAGCCGAAAGTGTTGAAGAAAACCCAGGTTTGTCCATTCCTCGTCGTTTTTTGGAATTAGGCATTCCACAAACGTCATTACACCGTATTTTGCATAAAGATTTGGGTCTTAAGGCTTATAAAGTTCAGTTAACACAAGAACTCAAGCCGGCCGATCATCAACAACGTCGAGTCTTTGCTGATTGGGTCCTTGAAATGCATGAAAATGATCCGGAATTCCATCGAAAACTCATCTTGAGTGATGAGGCCCATTTCCACCTCGATGGCTTCGTCAACAAGCAAAATTGTCGCATCTGGGGCTCGGAAAACCCAAGAGTTATTGTTGAAAAGCCTCTCTATCCTCAACGTGTGACTGTTTGGTGCGGTTTATGGTCCCGCGGGGTCATTGGACCTTACTTTTTCAAAAATGAGGCTGGAGCAACAGTTACGGTGAATGGATTGCGCTATCGACAGATGATTAATGATTTTTTATGGCCGGAATTGGATAGTATTGATCTGGATAACGTTTACTTTGAACAAGACGGCGCTACGTGTCATACAAGCAACGAAACCATTGATCTTTTACGGGAAAAGTTTCCGGATCGTGTTATCTCTCGAAGAGGTGATCACAATTGGCCACCGAGATCTTGTGTCTTAACACCTTGCTACTTCTTCCTTTGGGGCCACGTGAAAGAGAAGGTCTACGCCAACAGCCCAGCGTCGATTCAAGACCTCAAAGATGGAATTCGTGAGGCTATCGAGGACATAGGGCAGCCACTTTGCGATTTGGTTATGGAAAATTTCATGAAGAGGATATGATCCTCTAGGCGTGGTCGTGGTGGTCATTTGGCTGATGTTATTTTCCATTATTAACGGCATACCTTCCTCTTTTTAATGAAATAAAGATCCGATCATTTATCTCAAAAAATGGCATTTTTCTTTGAATATCAAAATAACACCTCTTATTGGAAAATCCTGTATTTGTTACTTTTTTCTAAATTATTTACGATTAATAATCTGCCAACTGAATTGAAATGTCACAGTACGATTTGTCACATCAATACCCCGTTTTATATGTGTCAAAGATTGGTACTTTAATATTTAGTTATTCAAAATATCCCGATATGAATATCTAGATATCGATACCCCTGTCTGTCATAAGCATAAGATTATTAATAAAGAACATTGGACTGGAAAGAATACAAGAAAGCCATAACAGAATATGCCAGGGACCGAACCAGTTATGACTTTTTACGAAAAAAGCCAACTTTACCTGTTATTCCTGACCGATAATAATTTGAAGCTAAAAATACCAAGCTGGAAAGGCTTTTCATTTTATCTGGCAAAAATATAAAGTCAGCTGGGCTTTTTATTTTTTCTGGTAAGAATAAAAAGCCAGCTGGGCTTTCTATTTTTTCTGGCACAAATAAAAAGACAGCTTGGCTTTTTATTTTTTCAAGCTGGAAGTAACAGGTTTTAAAGCTGGTTATTGTTTTGAGGAAGTATAAAAAGCCAAGCTGGTTTCTTACTTTTTCTATCCGAGTATTAAAAAAAAATTCTTGGCTTTTTATACTTCCGGCTTCGAAACCTGTTACTTCCAGCTCGAAAAAATAAAAAGTCAAGCTGGCTTTTTATTTCTGCCAGAAAAAATAGAAAGCCCAGCTGGCTTTTTATTATTGCCAGAAAAAATAGAAAGCCTTTCCAGCTTGGTTTTTTTAGTTTTTTTTAATAAAAAGTTAAGTTTTCGAAAGCTTTGCAGGAATCGAAACGGGTTTCACGAGACATCTTTTTCTATATTCCAAAAAATTCCACGATCATGATTTATCCTAGCTTTTTTTGTTTAAAGTTTTCAAAATACCAGTTATTTTCGGTCCCTGGAATATACCTAACAAACCGAGAGCTTCGAACATGAGCTTTCAAGAAAAACGTCTTTAATCCTTGTGTCAATACCTACATAGCTGCGGGTATATTTGTAATTTTGGAAATGAAAAACTTTATCTAATCTTTGAAATTTTTCATCCGTTACTTTAGTTATACTTAAGTGCTCTCTTTGCAGCTAATATATGCTTTTAAATTTTGAAAACAATTCTTTGGTTCCATTTATTACATCTGGGGAACTCTGTAGAATGCTCTGCACATACAGGTTATGCAATATTTTCGTGTGGGTCGCCGCTTACCCTCTTCTTAGCAAATACCGCAGTAACCTTTTACTTTTAGTCTGGGTTTTGATCCTGCTGCTGGTTCATTTGGTATGGGTATAGATGAGACTGGCATTTGGTGTCCCATCATGCATTCGATTCGCTGATCTGGTTCCGAAGTTCCTTATAATATGCGAATTTGTTGCTGTGATAATGGTGAAAACTTCATCAAGATGTTGCAGAAATGTATGTCTCTTATTATGAGGAGTGGACGAACAAAAGGGCACATGTCCCATTCTTAAAAACTTAACAGGAAACGTATAAAAACAGTACAAATCAATGGACATTCGAAATTATCCCATTATGATTTTGATAGTTTGTGCTACTTTTCGAGCTTTTTGAAAAAACAGTGATTGAAAATAGAGAAAGATCGGTATAGCGGACATGATTCCATCGAAATCCTACCACGGAGATGTTCACCCACTCCTCATCTGTTTTACGTCTATGTTACTGAGTAGCATGCATATATCATTCATAGGCTCTTTCATCAAAACGTGTATACTACTACAGCTTAGATCTCTCCATTTTTATTATCTAACACATTTAAGTCACTGGTTTCGGGCGGATATGATCACTGTTTTTTGGGAACCTCAAGGCATTTACTGTTAACTGGGTGCGACCTTTTAACAATAATTGTATCCTGGACCCTATTTTACTTTACACGTCTCATTAACTAGACTCGACAAAACGAAGGACTTAGGTGTTTTTTACAGAATACTTGTCTTTCCTTCCAGGATCATATTGATTTATTAGTTGGAATCTGTAGGTTTTATAGCCATTATAAGATCTCCTGATCAATGCCATCTTCACGCATGTGTCCGCTGCGCCTGAGCCCAGGGGCCCGCGATCCCCTAGCCCCTGCCATAGTAGACCAAGTAATGATCAATTTTCAACCTATTACAAGTTAGTTTAGCTATCAGATTCTGGGTACTGAAAGTAAACTATGGGAATTATTCGAAAATCTATACGTGGCATCAAATTTTCATACAAAGTAACATTTAAAAAAAACGTCATTGTTATTAGTGACATTGTTTGCAGCTCCAGTAATTTTTTAATTTCCTGCATTTATTCATGGTCTACTTTCAGTAACCAAACTCTATTTTAGTAATCACAGAAAATTTTTATAAGGTTATTGCCTAAATAATTTTTAGTTGAAAAATAACTAAACCAACTCGCACGATCGGAATTTTCCCTTTACTAAAAATACGGAATTCGCTACTTTACGTTATCTTTCTTCGCGGTACTGAAAATTTGTGTACTCGCCTTTGAACTTGTAATCGGTGAGTTTCCGCTGTTGCGTTTGCGATTTTATTTTACGTTAGTAGTTTAGAAAAGTATTTCTGTTAGAGGCCCCTATTATATCCCAAAGTGTCTTGAGTGGCTAGAGACGGTTATGTTTCTGATGTTTATATACAGAATATAATATTTTTGAAAATTTCTTACCATGGCGTACACATTTTTGCATCAGTTTGGGTTAACTATGTACTACTACTACGGTTGAAACTACGGTATATGAAACGTAATAAGTGAAAGCTAGAGGGAAATATAAAAATTTCGTATTAAATTATATATTTTGATATGCATAGCAAGTATTTAAGAAACTAAACAAAAAAATAATTTCTACTCGTCATTTTTGGTAAAGTTTAGAAATAGATTTTCTATTTTCAAAATTGTTTTACAACACGAAGTAAATTTGTTTTTTACATGTTGCACCTTATCAAATCAGTCCTTTTGGCTACCCCTGACAGTCAGTGGAAAAAATAGAAACGGTTTTAAGTATGAATATTTATGCTTAATACAAATACACAAGCAAATTCAACGAGAAATACTCGAAAAATTGAATTCATGCCATCAACAATTATCCTACCTAGAAGTTTTGTAAGGCATGGACAGCACCTTTTGGAACAGACTCAATCATGTACATAGGTAAATTCGCAGGAATAGTTTGATTACATTTTGTCCTTATACAGGGTGTTTCCGTCTAGGAACTCCATGGAGCAGGAGGCTAGGTGAGTACTACTAGATGAACAAAAAATTGTATGGCAAGGGATGGGCGGTCCACATCAACCGTTTGGAAATTACAGGGTGATTACGGGGGGTATAACCGTTTTGGTAAAAAAAAAAAAAATATTTTTAGTACCAATTTTAAGCAAATCACACTACTACAAGTGTTCAAATAAATTTTTGAAATCGAATACTCCAGGTTGATTTCAGTACCCGATGAGCGCCTAATTACAAACACATGTCATTTTCATGTTATATTTACCTTTCAGCCTTTTTATCCATATTACCTGGTTATTATTATTCATTGTGAGTTAGGTAGAAATAAAACTGCATGACCAAATCGGCGGCGGTAAACACGAATTTGTAAGAAAAACTGCTCTCCTGAAAAGTCACGTTTTTTTTATATAAAATGTACCTCTTCTCGGAAACCGTAATAGATATCGCGACGTTTTTGTTTTCAGGTGATGCAGCTAATATCTGTGAATATTTTGAGGTCTTCACATGTTAAAAAATAATCACCAAATTTCGAGAAAAAAAATTTTACGGAAAAAAAAGCTACTTTTTTTTACTTTGATTTTTTTATGCCACGATTCAACAAAATTAAATATCGTAAAACTATTCAACTCGAATTGTTCCTTAATCATCTGGGAACAGCTGGAAACCAAAAATTTTACAATCCAAACACTAGTTACGGAGAAACGGAACATTCAATGCAAAACAAACCTGCAATGTTCGTACATTTTTCTAGTCTTACCATGACCTTAAAAAGTAATTAAATTAAATCACGTCTAGTATTCAATTAAAGCTTAGAATTTACTGATCAAAAAAAAAAAAATCGCTTCAAATACTCAAATACTTCGCGAGATAACAAGGAGAGAGAACGAAGTTCGGGCGTTTACAGCTGGACAGACGCCAAAACGGTTATACCCCCCTTAAGAAAAAATCTAGTTATTCATATAACTCACCGTATCTTAAAAAGTACATAGCGTACGGTCAACGTTAAGGACTCAATGTATGCAGATCTATAACCGTACCCTTCTTCTCCCTTACTTTAACCTGTTTTTTTTTTTTGTTAAAAGGTTGTTAACATAACTTTTTTTATAAAAATGGTAAACTGTGGACTCTCCCCTTTAATTTGCCCTATTACACTCTATGTCTTAACTGTAGCCAGTAAACAGTTATTAGCTCAGAACCTATGCTCAAACCTATTTTTAAAGATAATTTGTTTCCTTAGTGAGTGAAAATAGTAATTTTTAAGAAATATCGTCTAATTTCCGTATGACCTGAATAGGTTATGAGCTAATAACTGTTTAACGACTACAGTGAGGACATAGAGTGTAATAGGGCAAATTAAAGTGGAGAGTCCACAGTTTAACATTTTTATAAAAAAAAGTGCGTTAACAAGCTTTTGAAAAAAAAAATTGAGGTCAAAGTAAAAAAAATAGGTAAGAAAATCCGTAGACCCCAATAACTCCTGAGAGTAGAAGGGTACGGTGCTGGTTGAGCAGTCGTTGCAAAGGCCATGAAATTTTGCATACAATTAGTTCTTAACGGTGACCATACGCCCTGTACTGATCAAGATTCAGGGTGTTTTGTGAAAACTAGCTTTTTTTCTTAATTACCCTGTAACTCCCAAACGATTGCTGTGGAACACCCTGTATATAAAACAGGAAAATTAGACAGCTCCACAGAAATATACGTAGCTATGATTACATATCCGGGGGGTTCGTGTAAGTCATTTCTGTTAAAGACCCGAATAGACTTCAAAAATCGCTACGATCGCAGGTTCATTCGTTAGGGTGGACTTTTTACTTTCAATGCACCTCAAAATACAGAAAACCAAAAACGGCCTCAAATGATAGAGGATCAGGAACATTTGTACAGTAATAAGATTGAAACTTTTCGGTAATGGTAGCCATCTGCTCACTGAATCGCATCGGTTCAAGAACATCTTCTCAACACATCCCTTCACTACACATCGAATATATTTCGCTATTTCGTTATTTACCGCTGCTTTAAGACGAACAAAAGTTTCTCTGGATTTTTTTCTCTTTTGCCTTAAAACAGTGTTTACCATTGAAAACCAAAAGATTTTGAGTTTCCCTATACTTACTACAAAGTTGCCCCGCTTAGTTTAACGTTTATCCTCTGAAATCATGGACAATTTACAATGTGTACACGTGGGAATGTCTCGACATTTGTAAAGCCTCCAGTTTCTGTAGGAAACATTTTTACGTTTTACGTTAAATTAGGCCGTAATCAGTGCTATGGTAAACTTGAGGGAAACCAAAACCACACATACATACTTACATACATACACACGAAAATACGAACTTGACGTCGTCATATAATTTATCATGTTTTGAATGAAAATGCAAACAGTAGGTTCCCACATACGGTACCCCCGGAAGAAGAAAAAGCACGAGAGTAAGCAGAAGATATATAGGATATGAGGGTTTGTCATTTGAATCCTTCTCGTAAACAAAGTTAATCCTGAAAGGATCAAAAACATTCAAAAAGATGCCTTTGACGTATAAGTTTGTATATAAGTAGGTATATATATATATTTATGTAGATATGTATGTAGACTATTTATTCGGTACACATAGGAAGAGATGAGTATTCCACCTTAGATCCACAAAAACAAACAAAACAAAAAAACCCTAAATTGTGACTTCTGTGAGTTCTTCTCTAACTCCTCTGTGATGTGATTTTTCATGCTGATAAGGATGGGGAATCTTGTCGATTTCATTTATCGGATTCGGATCACATGTGACAGAAGTGATGTCTCAAGGGGTTTACAGTGGTGACGTTAAGATCTTTTTCATTTCTTTTTAATCCATGCAGGTTGATTGAAGGATTTCTGATGGATATTTGAAAGGAAGGGAAAAAAAACGAAAAACTTGTATTCCAAAGATTTATTCCAACGATTGAGTATAGGTTAGGTATAGGTAACTCTTGATAGATTTTTGTTAGATACGATTTTTCTGACTGCTCGCTGAAATGAAAGAAGAAAAAAAAATTTATTTGAAAAGTAAGTAAAAAAAAAAGGTAAAAAAAACTCATTAGGCTTAGAAAAATTATAATGACACACTTTCCACAACATCTAGGCAGACACATAGATGAAAAGCGTTGGAACCTCTCTCGTTACAGCTTGCGCTTGAGATAAAAAAAAACATAATAATAAACAAAAAAACGTTAAGGGGGGGGGGGGGGGGAAGTACCTGAGAGCAAGTGATCTCATAGGAATGTGAATGAGGTCACGAAGAAAACTTTCTACAACTGACACATTTTGAAGTCGCCGTTCGTGTCTTTCTTTTTTACGATATTTCCCGTCAACCTATACTCATCCTACCTCCCATACTTCTACATTTCCTGTTAATTTACTTCAGGACACCCTAGGGAAGGATTAAAACTTTTCCGAGAGTAAAAACTGTGTCAACCAATGCGTTTGCTCGCTCATCATAGCCTCCATGCTCTACGCTACTGCATTAATAGGATCTAAAAAATGTTAACCTACTTTGATGCGTTTTGATTTTGAGCTATGGAAATATTCTGTATACAAAAGCCTATGGAATTTGTCAGTTCCTGATGGAGGGAAAACGTACTTATATGGAAAAAACAATAAAAAATAAATTGCTACACTCATAGATTTCAGTGTTTTCACAAAGTTTTATGTTTTTTTTTTCAAGTACTTATCGCATTAGAAAAGATTCTTAAGATTTTCAGAAGATTTTGCACCCCCCTTTTTTTTTTAAATAGTTTTCATTCTTATAAATCTCGCGTGTCGAGGACGATTGGTACACAATGAGTGAGTTGAGAATTGAGTTCTAGACCTATGTACATACATATATACCTCCATCGAACAATACTGCAAGTGTTAATGCATTCTGAATCGAAATAATTTCGAGTAATTTGTTAGTTTGCCTAAGAGGGGTGGGTTATAACATTATATCCCTCAGGATAGAAGGACGTTTTTATTTGACACGCCATATGTGTTCTAAATGTTTTCCTTTCTCATTCTTCAGATATTTAAGACCAGGTGGCAAAACTAAATATCAATCATTTTGTTGTATGAAGGTACGAGTTTCTGTTGTTATACATACCCAGTCTCGGTGGGAAGGAATGAAAGGAAGGTAAATTTTGTTTGAACGTACAAAATATCGGTAGGTACGCGGTTAATATTCATGAACCCTCTGCACGCAAACCATATACACTCTGGTGGTGCGGTGTACACACGTAAAATGAAATATCGGCCTAATTTTGGTCCGAATAAATAATTTTGCCCTGTTTTGACATTGGTGCGCGGTTGGCACGAGTACCTATATCCAGCTGCAATAATAGTTATACATATGAGATTGAAACCTGAATATAACAGACAGACGGTACGTACCCGAGCGAGCGTATTGTGATATCAGGGGTCTCGTGTAATTTAAACATAAATTCACCTCGAAATCTGAAATAATAATTTATTGTGCTACGAGTATGGATGGAGTTGGTATTATAAGAAATTGATATTCGCGTTTTATCTTTAACCAATATGAGGGGCGATAGTTTTTAGATTAACTGTTAGAGTTGAATGCAGTTTTTTTCTTTCTTTTTATTACCTTATTACACTCTTGGGACTTGAGCTATCAAATTTACCTACCGAGAAATACAAGTAAATAAAATTCGAAAGGATGGAGTTCATATATTTTTTTTTTTAGGTTGGTAATTCAAAACAACTGAATTGAAATTTGTGGTTGCATTATAAAAATTTATGTACCTACTTACTTGAAGGGGTAAGGGTGAATTTTTTTTTTTTTAAAGAGGGACTTCTTTAAAATTTATAACTTCCTTAGATAATGTTTAGGGTAGGGTGTTGATAATTGATCTACTTTTGGTTTGGGACTTTGAATCCAGATAAAAATGGTTAATTTTGCACATACAAAAAACGTTCTACCATTCGAATGATTAAACATAACTGAGTTAGTAGGTATCATAGGGATAAGTCTTTCATATCCCACATTTCTTCGTATATTAACGAGTTCGATTTTTTGGTTGCTGAGTTATAGATGTCGCCCGTTGCTAAGATCTGAAGCATATTGAGAACTGTTATGTTACTATATCTTGAGTGAGCCTCGACTAAGTGCAGAGAATTTGGTGGATTAACCGAAAATGACCTGAGCTGCCATGGGACATAAGCAAAAAAATTCGTATATATATAATATTTTTCGTCTTTTGTCTCCTTTGGAACGAATTTTTTATGGCCCATGGCAGCTCAGGTCATTTTCGGTTAATCCACCCCCATCTTTTCTGCACTTAGTCGAGGCTCACTCAAGATATATCTATATATACCTACACACTTAGTCCAGAATAGCCTGTACACCACCTACATTCAAGAAGACGATGAGGATCTGAAGATGCGATCGTCTAGTGCCATTCCCTGCCGCCCGTGGTATGACGAGCTCTGGCTGATAATACCCCTATAACCTATAAATAAAGCGGAGGAGCGAACCTTTTCGACAATCATATCACAAGGGAACTCCGGGAAAGAGAAGGAAAATTAGAAAATTCAGCACATTACGACGTTTGGTGGCAGAATCGCTCATTTTAAACTTGTGAAACCTTGGCAAACTGTGAATGCGGACTTTTACTGTAAACAATTGGAATCGAGTAAATCAATTTTTAATTGGAAAATGTCCAGCGAATGTCAACAGAAATGGTGCGTTATTCTGCAACACGATAGTGCCAGACCGCACTGCAAAAACGAAACCTGGAAAAAATTTATGAATTGGATTGGGAGGTTAACCGCCATACCATCGAATTTATATTTCGTACGATCGCTACAACACTTTCTTTAGGTGACAAAAATTTAAAATTTTAAAATTCGGATCATATCCAAAATGCGCTCTGCAGATATTTTGTTCAATACCCAATTGTTTTTTATCTATCCGGCATTGAAAATTTGCACACTAGATAGCAAGACGTTGTTTATAACGAGGGTGATTACATCATTGATTAAAAAAAAAAGTTGTTAAAATATATTTGGGTGAATTTAATGTAAAAACAACGACATTTCTTTCCAGCAGAGCTGTGAAATTCAAGTACCATTATCATTACCAATACCGAGTATTTAAGAATTGTCAATTCCCAGTACTAAGCCTCCTGTACTGGAATTAAAATTTTACAGTCCTATTCCCAGAATGGCAAGTAATACTTTAAATAAAATACCGGAAAGTAATTGAATTTGCGATTCCATAACAAAAATTACTACACATTTCCAGAAGTATTTAAAAAGTATTTGTCTATTACTATATAATTCCTTTCAATACTTTGACAACTTCAGTATTAACCATGAATTATGAAATGAACTAGATCAATTATCTTTTAATTTTATTGTAAAAAAAACTTTTCTCTGTTTACCATGTTCTCAAGGTGCAATAAAATTAAGTAGTTTGGAGAAGTACTTATACTTTAAAAAAATTGTAGGCCAGAGGTCAAGAAATACAAAGTCACACTCTAGGAAAATATTTACTGTTTACTATTTTTTCATATTTAAATTTGCAATTACATAAAAAACAAAAGTTAAACTTGGTTAAATGCACTTTGTTTTACTAGAAATGGCTCATCAAATA
This sequence comes from Dioctria linearis, assembly GCA_963930735.1. Classification (NCBI taxonomy): domain Eukaryota; kingdom Metazoa; phylum Arthropoda; class Insecta; order Diptera; family Asilidae; genus Dioctria; species Dioctria linearis. The sequence continues at coordinate 33,046,621 of OZ005742.1, read as the reverse complement.
TTTACTCTCAGTTGTTAAACCTAATTTTTTGGCAGAAATCTTTTATAAAGTAAAATTTACAATTCCAGTTTATCTTTTTTCTCTGGGAGTATTAAAACCATTTCAATTAATTTTTAATTTTCCCAAAACTCCAGTTTGCCTTAGTTTAGACTAATTTTTCAAAAGAAAAATCACTAAGAGTCTGGCTTTTAGGATGGTTGATTAAGCCCGATAAAGAATATAATCGCTCTACTGCGCTTGATGAAGGAAATGGTGTATTGTACTTCAGTGCAGCTTGTTTAAGTCGCAGATACTTGTTGTAAATACCCACTTCAGTGTCAGCATACATATGGGTAATTTTGTCTCATACGTTTTACTTCAATCAGAACTGAGAAATCGGTACATATGTCGACGTGCCCATCCACACTCTTAGAGAATTAATTAAATTAATTAATCAATCAAATTTTAATCGTCTTAGAAGCTGCAAGGTATTTAAAAAATCAAAACTACAAAAACAATTTCAGTTAATGTCTTATTTCTGCAATTCCTTCACATTTCATTTATTATTTCTTTTTTCTGCATATTTATATCTCCAGTTTCTAGTTCGTTTTCTTTTGTATCCGTCTCTGCTCTCTTATAATTTTTATAGTTTTGTTGCAAAATATTAGCTTCGTTTATATATTAAGTATTTAATTTCTAATTCCTTTGATAAGTTTTTAAATATACTTACCACTTTCGGTTAAGTCTATAGTTTCTATAGGTTTTTTTAAAGCAAACGTACTTCTCAAAACTACTTAATTTTATTGCAGCTTGAGAACATGGAAAACAGGGAAAAGTTTTTTTTACAATAAAATTAAAAGATAATTGATCTAGGTAGGTCGTTTCATAATTCATGTTTAATACTGAAGTTGTCAAAGTAATTAAAAGTAATTGAAATTATTAGAAAAAAATTGAAAGGAATTATATAGTAATAGACAAATACTTTTTAAATACTTTTGGAAATTTGTAGTAATTTTTGTAATGGAATCTCAAATTCAATTACTTTCCGGTATTTTAAAGTATTACTTGACATTCTGGGAATGGGACTCTTAAATTCTAACTTAGTACAGGGAATTCTCAAAAGTTGTGTGGGGTCTTCAAATTTTCACTACCTGTAATTGGTTCTGTCTTACTTAAGATGTTTTGATGAACAAACCAGTTTACCATAAATGAGTTCGGAGTATACTATTGTTCTTCTTCCAAAATTTTCTTACAGGCTTAGACTTTTTGGTAAGAAGGTCATTCACTCTTCCATGCTTAATTTTCAATGCAGATTAGAGTCTAGAATTACGCTTTTAGTATTGTGTGCTGAAAGAACATTCAAGGTTTTAACACTCCCCAGTTGTCGTAAACATGATCATTTCAAGTATGTGTGCTGAAATTCTCAGTCATTTATCAAGACTTCTTCCATAATTTTACTTAACACTGAGGAAAATATCCTGGATACTATAAGATCACCACAATTTCCACTTACACAACGACTCCCCAACCCCGTCTCTATTTAGTTTTAATAGGAATTTTGTCAAAAGCATTAGCCAGATCAGTGGAGAGAAAATGTATACTACTTCAAGCCATCTCCTACAAATAACGCCTCAGAGGGGCTCTCTGTCCTACCATCTGAATAATATATATGAAAAAAAAAAAAATGAACAGCTGTGAAGAGCAACACAAATACCTCAGCCATCTTTAAATTACAGGGGGAACAAGAATTTTCGGTTTTAATAGAGTTTCGACTCATATATGTAGAACCTTATAACTTTGAATTGATTACCATTACAGGATTAATGCACTGATATGGAGTTGTAAAGCTAAAAAATGTCCTCTTAACTGTGTTACCCCCACCCGCGGGAGGGGTGCGTGTGAAATCAATTCTAGTTCAACACGACTTAATGTCTATGGGGATGGTACCGGTATATTTTGTCTTCTCCCCCCTCCACGTTTGTTTGGAAGGTGGAGCCCGCCTTTCACCTTCCAAACAATCGTTTTCACCTAGTCCACAAATATTTGAATTCAAGGCTTTAACTTTTTTTTTTCACCAAGGATTTTGCATATCAACTAGTTTCACTGAAACTACTTCTGTCATCCATCACGCTATATGCATTTGTGTATATACTACATTTTTGAATCACCCTGTATATAATTAAAATATCAGCCAGTTCCCTTTAGCTAAAGTAAAAGTCGTGGGAAGACTGGAAATACTACGCGGAAAAGTATAATGGGCTTTTTACTAGGAAACACCTGAACTCGATCGGATTGGTTTTTCGTTTTTCTTCTAGCCATAGCATGTGAGCTAAAAGTGATGTTTGATAAATTATTTTTCTTCTTCTTTTAAGATAACAGTTAGAGTGAGAAATAAATATTTCTGACGAAATTAATCTAAAGTTATAATTAAGTTTTTCGGATTGCCTTTATTGCGTTTTGCGACATTCTTGCTCATTAGTTTGCCATCCTATAGACTAGCACATCCCAGTAGTTTTGAAAATTCATGAAATTCTATTTCTAATTCCACCTACTTATCTTCATCACTTGTCTTGCTCTGAGATCAGGTCGATTTTCTCCTTAGAAAGAGTCAAATCTTTCTGCATAATTGCGAGAAGACCTGTATATATAGGTACTCTGTTCCATGAGCATATCGTATATGGCTCCCATAACTAGTGGAAAAATATAATATTCAGAGGCAGAGATTCACATTACTACGGGTAAATTACGGGTAAATTAGTAGAAAGCTTAGGTGTCTTTGTATTCAGAATTGTCATATACTAGCAATTGAGCGCTTTGTTTATAATGTAGCTTTCGGTATATACGGCTCAAACTTGGCTTAGAGCATACCTGGTCTGGGATCTACGATCATTTCGTTATAAGGGCAAATCCGAATCTCCCACTATCCGTCACCGAGTCTTTCTGGTATTGACACCAAATAGCAAGATCCAAATAACTTCACTTATATAACATGTACAAGGCAGCTATGTTTGGGCAATAGAGTCTTACGGTACGTAGGACGAGACGAGACGAGGCAGAATCTACAGTATCCAGCCTACTTCGGGCGAAGGCCGGACAAGCACACAAAAAGGGTTCGGTTGTCTCAGGTTCTCCTTCCACACAGGAAAGACGCTCAGGATTGTCAACAACTCCCATCCTATATTTTGCACCTGCAAGTACTCAGGTTCGCCCATCTCTGCTGATGCTTCCTATGAACATCGGTTTTGATAAGAGACCCCATACTCGAGTTGGCAGAATGGAGAATCAGAGCCAGCCCTAGCTAAAAGGTCTGCCCTTTCATTCCCCATGATCCTCATTTGTGGATACACAACTTATCTCACACGACCTACAGTCCTCCAGTAACTTAGATGTTATCCGAGAGCCACTCAGTGGTTTGCCTTCCTAGTGAGTACTCCATCCCAATTTCAGGTTCAGGAAGGGATTCATCGGACTACAGTGTGGTCAACATCATCTCGACGAGCTGCCTCACATAGCGACTCGGAGTGACCCGGTAAAAAGCCCCGTCGATGTCCAGAAAGGCTTCCAAAGTAAACAGACCACGATCCAGTCCCCGCTCAACTTCAGTAACCATTGAATGGAGAGCCGTCTCAGTAGATCTGTCCCTCCCGTAGAGCGTGCTGTGAGGTGTTTAAAGGAGAGGTATTTAGAGCTACTCCATTGATATATTCATCCGCAAGCCTCTCCAGGCATTTCAAAAGGAATAAGGTGAGGTTTTTTAGTTCGAAAGCTCTTCGGGTCCACATATGAAGCATTACCAGGCTTCGGAACGAAGGCAAACCTCACCTTCCTCCATACCTCAGAGACATATCCAAAAGCGATACATGCACTGAAAATGGAGTCGATGTAAGGTGCCAGCACAACGCTCTCTGCCTTAAGAAGGACGGCTTATACTAGTTGTGTAATAGAGTCTTACGGTACGTAGGACGAGACCATTAGTTGGTCTTTAGTATTTATTTCCTGTTTGAAGGAGATTTGAGTGATTGTAATGTTCCTATCGTTCAAAGACGATTCCTACTACATCAACAACCACCGGGACGACCCCATGATGGAACACTGAATTAATGTTATCTGTTTATCGCTCATATAATCGAATAATCTGCATCAAAATATCTTGCCTATCTTGCCCTTTCTTATAGACATTAAGTACGTCATGCGAATTACTTGTCATGCAAGTCGTACAAATCGGTTTAACCTCCAAAACAGTTTCTGTGTCCTACTATTTTCTCTATCTAATTCAACCATATCTATCGGCTTCAAGCTTGAATTTCCACTAACACATTCTTCTTTTTGTTCTTGGGATATCTGTTAGATGGGAAAATTCATTTGTTTCTAGACATTTGTCTGTAAAATGTCTTTGAGGTTAACTTAGCAGATTTAAGTTAGAATCCTCTTGGTAAAGATTACTTCGACAACTGATTTACGCCGATAGAACTCAAGCCCAAACGAATAAAGACCTAATTCCACTAAAGCTCCTTCACTCCCTAGTCTTATATCCTAATTCTTGCGCTAAGAATCAAAAGAAAAACGTTTTATGTTTCTTTCAATCCAAACCAAAGAAAGAGTTAATAACTACATCAAAAAGGTTTTACTTGTACATAGCTATAGCAAATATGTACAGCTACTATGTATATAGCAATGGTATTGCAAACATTTTATACATCTTATCGCGTCATCAACATCAGAAAACTTTTCAACAAATTTTCAGTTTACAAAACTTTTTGTGTATAAATTTATGAAGTCGCTAAAATTTCAAACATTTTTAACTTAAAAAATTTTATTCCCAAAAAGTTTTTTGACTTTCCTTTGGCACATGCAAATTTATATCGGGCTCTGGCGATGCTGTTGTTGTTGTTGTTTTTGTTATCTGGGCAACCAATTTTCAACATCCATAAGGCAAAAAGTTGTTGCCCTTTTAGACCTGCGATTACCCCAAAAAAGATGAAATTGTTTATGCGGCATATACCCCTATCCTATCCTATCCTATCCTATCCTATCCTATATACCTACTTACATATATATTTTGTTAGTTACCTTTTCTTCCCGCCATTCCTTCCGTGCTTATATATTATTATATCCTTTCGAGTCTCTCAGTTTAAACCCAGTCCCATTACTTGAACGATTTAAACTTTTCAGGAAAGTAACAATTTTCCGGGAAACTTGTTTGCAACGCTCATAATTAGATCTAATTAAAATACGAAGGCTATTAATTATGCAGGATGTACGAAATTGGATATTACCATCGCTGCCACCATCGACCGCGTACTAGTGATGGTGGAATGTACACACCTACATACCCTATGTACATAGAAATATACTCGTGTTGGCACAATAAATTGTGTATGTTCCTCTTAAGTGTTTTGAGTAGTTACACGTTTCCTTATCTCCTCCAAGGATACATATACATAATCCTTGAGGGTTGATTGAAAAATGTTCCTTGAAGATTTCAAGAGTATATCTCACCTTGATCGATCTTTGAGAAAAGAAGTTGCCGCGAAAAATTAACACTGAGAGGCTCTTTTGATGATATTCTGTTACACGTGCTCGGGACAATAAAATAAAATGAAAGGAGTCGGTGATGCGACGTGAAGAAATCTTCATGCCAAGTAGGTATATAGTAGTAGTAGTTGCCTTTTAAAGTGCCTCCTCCACACAAGAATCCCAGGGATCACGTAATATAACAGAAGAGTAGCAAACGTAATCTCAGGATAATTCCATTTCTCGGAAAGGAAAGAATGCTCTATTCCATGTCCTTGTATTATATATACACACTGGGATATATGCCCTTTTTGTGTATACACTCCAGAATATGCTCACACACGAAGAAGGGGTGGAGGAGGAGGAAGAGGAGGCTTATTCGTGACTTCTTTATTATGCCCTGTCCTATTGTGGAGGAGCTCATAGAGTTGAAAATTGATGGCGAATGTTGCGAAATGCTTAACATCAACAAAGTATGCGCCTCCTGCCTGGATGTGCGCTCCAATTCAATTGACAGCGACAATTCAGGATAAATAAAGATTTCTCAACTGGATAATGCTAGGAGAAAAATTAAAAAATATCTCACTGGCAAGCAAGCAAGCAAGCTTGTTTGTTACAAAAGAGCAAAGGATCAACGGCTGTTTTCTATAGGAGAGAAGAGGACTCTGTCAGCGGGGAGTGTGCATAGAAAGCAAATGTACACTCAATTTTTCAACAGATACGTGATTTGAATTTTAAATACATTGCGGAAACGTACTCGATATATATAGAGCAAGGATCTTTTGCTCATTCAGTATTCGTGGAAAATTTAACCCCCGAGAATTTGTTCCCAAATTTTAATTCACTTTATTTCGAATCCAACCAAAGTAAACAGCACACAGGAGCGATGGAATCCGTGAAATTTTACAGGATAAAGTTTGGTTGGAAAGTGAAGTTAAGTTCAGGTTTGCCGAGTAAAGTATTTTGTTGATGGTGGATTGGTGATTAAATAAATTTCTAAAGTATTTTGTTATGTCATTGTGTAGGTAGTATAGAAGGGGGGGGGTGCGCCTTTACAAGTCATAATCAGAAAATTACAGTTACAAATGCGAGACGGTTTTTTTTAATTATTAGCTGTGTAGAGTTTTGGCTATTTACTTATTTGTGAGAACCTATAATGGATGGAGCATCGCGTTCACCGAGATATGGACTTCTCTTATTCCTATATACTACTTGTAGTGCCATATGATGTCTAGAATGTGGAAAGCTAATTTCTACCTCAAATTCATCATCTTTGTCTCCTGTGGTTAATTATTTATTTATTATTTCTCATCTAGTCACTGCTACCTCCAAGATCTTTTGTGGGCCCTAAGGCGCCCATTCCAACTTAAGGGGGTATTCTAGTCTAGAGGCCCAAACTTTAGGTGATTTTTGAAGTGCCGTAGAAAAAAGGCAATCAATATTTTTCTATCCATTTTTTTATAAGTTATTTATTAACATTACAAGAATACAGAAAAATATTAAAAGAGTTGAAAATTAAAATTAGTAGCTGATGGGGGGGGCCTCAAAAAATTGGCGCGTGATCATGCCAACGATTCCAACCCGCCTAGTAATTCGAAAAAAATAAATAAAAAAGATTATTAGTCTTAGAGTAATGTCGCTATGTCCGCAACTAGGGAAAAGTTGAAAAAAAAATTTTTTTTCACAAAATGGGCGCTGCCTGAAAAAAAACAATTTTTGTACCACTTTTTTTGACATTATCGAATTTTTTAAAAATAGTAAAAATTGAAATTTGGGGATACGGCTAGTTCCGGACATAGACAAGTCTATAAAGAAGACTCTCGAAAAAGTTTCAAGTAAATCGGTCCAGTAGAACTTCAGAAATCGTGAGCATCGTCTTGAAAAAGGCAGTTTCGAGAAAACCGCGTTTAAGGTGTAACACCACCCCTGTAAATTTTTTGAAAAATCATTTTTTTTTATTGGCTTAAAAAATAGTTTAAACCCTCTTAGAATAAGAAAAAAAAAAGTTCCGTGCGAGAAAATTTTTTTTTTTCCCTTTGAAAATGGAGGTCGCCACCAAGCGCGTCAAACTTGCTCCGAAACATGTCCCGGGAAGATGGTTGTGGAGCCGCCATTTTGTTTTTTTTTCGCTGTAAAAAATTTATCAATAAAGCTCAATTTATGCCCAATAATACCCTTAAAAGGTTTTTTTTCAAACACCTTTAATTTTGCTAGAAAAAAATTCGTGAGAAAACCTTTTTTTTTAGCCGTTACAGTGGCGTTACCCCATAAAGTCCATACGTCCACGTGGTTTGGAAGTTAGAATTAAACTGTTAGCAGCTGGATGCAAGTGAACACTAAATATAAAGATACAAATTTGAAAAAATCCTCTTGTAGGCATATTCTTGTATAGTTAAACTTTAAAAATATGAAAAAAAAAAAAAAATCGATTTTTCCGAATTTCTAGACTAGAATACCCCCTTAAGTTCTTTTATAAAGCGTATATGACATTCTTGGAGGCAATTTTTCCGACATATTCTGGTAGTGGAAATACCTTTTCTAGATGTCTTAGCCTTATACAGTAAAGAGTTTCACAGTCACACAGGACATGTTCAGCAGTTTTTTTATTTTCCATACAGAAGCGATAGGTCTCAGCGTCGACCTTCCATCTTTTTAAGATGATACCTAATTGGGCAGTGCCCAGTAAGTAGTCTCGTTATGAGCGCTAACTCCTTTCCAGCATTACTGGTATTGATTTTGATGAATTTCTCTGACTGAGACAATAACGTAGATTAGTCTTCAGTTCGATTTTTCAAAATTCACATGAATGATAAAATCTGTGGATTTTTAGATCATTGTTGTTGGCAACTAATCGTCGAGGTTCATCAAATTTATAAGAATTCAGGATGTTACGTATTTGATTTTGATATCTTCAGATTGGTACTCTTTCTTGAGCTAAGATCATGATAACTGCATCCATCTATGGCATTTCTATCATTCGCATTTTAACCGATCAGAAACTTTTGTTTTGTAGGAAACGGTATAAAGTCACTGATTCACTTGGAACCAACAGGAGTACACGAGCCTACCTAAATCATGAAGCAGCTCAGATGGAAACTATCCTGATTCTTGTACTCAGCAGTTTAGCTGCTTCTGTAGAAGATTCAACAGTTTTATAATATTTTACGATCATCATTGCTAGAACTAAGTAGTGTTTTCGTCGATCAGCTGCTCCATTTGAACCAGGATGAAAAAGGACTGACTTTAAATGCAAGTTAACCTTTCATTCACAAAACTGTGATAAATTCGACTGTACAGATAATCTCTAAAGTGTGTATTTTTTCGGAACATTTTGTTGCAGGCATATGTAGACTGTTCAATTTTGTAGCTGTATAAAGTGCGAAGTATCAATTATTTTATTGATGGTGATAGAAACTTACGCGAACCTAATAGAACTATGTCATCAACATAATATGCTATCACCTTTATACTTAATCTATTCATAATGAGACGAAAACTTGGGTTTATATTCATTAGTTAGAGCACTGGTGATAGAACGCTTTTCTGCGAAGTTCCCGTTTGGATAAGTCACTCCTTTCCAACATTACAGGATTGAAAAAAGGTGTGAGTAAGGCACCCGGGTTAGCATTTGCTGCTTTGATTTTGTTAAAGACCCCATCAATGAAAAGGAAAGAGCTCATGATACATAATATATTCAGTAAAAAATTATTTTTTGACAAATTTACTATAAAAACGGCAATCCTCGGCGTATTTAAAATTTGCGGTAGTAAAAAATTATTTTTTGTAAAATTTCATATAGAAAACGCAATCCTCGGCGTATTTAAAATTTGCGACAGTAAAAAATTATTTTTTGAAAAATTTACTATAGAAAAGGCAATCCTCGGCGTATTTAAAATTTGCGACAGTAAAAAATTATTTTTTGAAAAATTTACTATAGAAAAGGCAATCCTCGACGTATTTAAAATTTGCGACAGTAAAAAATTATTTTTTGAAAAATTTACTATAGAAAAGGCAATCCTCGGCGTATTTAAAATTTGCGACAGTAAAACATTATTTTTTGAAAAATTTACTATAGAAAAGGCAATCCTCGGCGTATTTAAAATTTGCGACAGTAAAAAATTATTTTTTGAAAAATTTACTATAGAAAAGGCAATTCTCGGCGTATTTAAAATTTGCGACAGTAAAAAATCATATTTTGAAAAATTACTATAGAAAAGGCAATCCTCGGCTTATTTAGAATTTGCGACAGTAAAAAATTATTTTTTGAAAAATTTACTATAGAAAAGGCAATCCTCGGCTTATTTAAAATTTGCGACAATAAAAAAAATTTTTTTGAAAAATTTACTATAGAAAAGGCAATTCTCGGCGTATTTAAAATTTGCGACAGTAAAAAATTATTTTTTGTAAAATTTCCTATAGAAAAGGCAATCCTCGGCGTATTTAAAATTTGCGACAGTAAAAAATTATTTTTTGAAAAATTTACTATAAAACCGGCAATCTTCGGCGTATTTAAAATTTGCGACAGTAAAAAATTATATTTTGAAAAATTTACTATAGAAAAGGCAATCCTCGGCGTATCCCCTGTATATTACAGGACTACGCGCCGATGCAACCTGCAGATAAGCACGGGCCGTCATCTGCCATCGTGAAGGATCTTGGAAGCATAACCTGTAATTCTTACACTGCGGAGGTTTTACCCCACCTCGTCCAAGATTTCCCTCCTTTTGTTTCATAATCGAGAAAACTGAGCCTTTCGATTGTGCTGTCACTTAAATCTTTGAAACTAATATCATATCTATAGAGTTTCGGAAGACTTACATTTTTAACGACATTTTCGTTGTCATCTTCGGAACGATACCATTTTCTCGTAGCAAAAATTCCGCACCGTTGTTGTTCCTACCTACGGTCATTCCAAACAAATTTGATCTCTGTAATGATATGAATCTTCGACCAATATCTCGTCCTTTTTATCATATGTCTAAGTTCCTATATATGAGGAAACCTAGGACTATATTTCTTGAGGTCACAAAAATCACTTTAGCCGCTTCTATTTTCATCGCTTTCCGCTGATATAGTAAGGCAGGGCACTGAATATTATGGGAATTCACGTGTCTCCAATTAGAGTTAGCTTGTTCTTACAGATTTTTCTCTAGGCCTTCCATGCTTGGGACAGTTTTGGAAGCCCCAGTCCACTTCACCTTGACGATTGTGATAATATAATTAATGTGGCACTTCCAAATCGTGCTTTGACTTCATATTTTTCGTTGTCCGAAATGAAATTAACTTATATCATGTACCTACAAACTGCGTGTGAACTCAAGCTTTAAAATTACCACTAAATTACTACTAAATTACCGTAAAAAGTTGACCTCGATGTATAGAGGTCTGTGAATAAGTTTCATTAATAAGTGCAGGTCATTTTGACACTTGAAATTCGTTGAATCATCAACCGCCAACCATGTACTAATACCAATGTAAAAATTACCTTTTTTTTTTGTTTTTTTACAAACCTCTAAAACTCTTCTTCCTCGTCCTCATTCAAAACATTTCTGGAAAACCGACCAATAAACGAGCACTTTCTTCTCGCCCATTTAATAAGTTAATTAAAAATTTCTCTGACTCCAGCAGAAGTGTTAATTCATTAATTTCGTATGCCCACTGCTCACGATTACGTTAGGAGACAACTTAATAACGATTCTCGGTTTAATGAGATAAAGTTGTCGAGTTGAAGGGGGTCAATTTGTTTTTATTCCAAGGAGCTCTTGGGCGTCGTCGACTGTTGCTAACAACTGAATGGAAGAAGACCTCTCATGCAAAAAGCATTATTCAAGACGGGGATGGGGTAAATGTGATGTTAAGCAATAGCGAAACAAAAGAAATAATAATAATAATTCACCGCACAATCTACACAAAAAGAGATTTTATACAATGTGACGACTATCTTCATGAGACAGTCGCTCGTCTAGCAAAATTCTTCCAGCATCACTTCTATAATCTCAGTCTTGTCCCCTTTGGTTTTGTAGTTCATTCTATAAATCTTGAGTTTCATATGTATGGCTTTGTGTTTATAAAGCAACAGGATAACAGGCATCTATTAAGGACTCAGATTTGAAAAAGAGAAAATGAGATAGAAAAATATTTTTCTGTGCTTTGATTCATATAAGCAAATAATTTCACATGAGATGAATACTAAATATTCTAGTCCTGATGGAACAGAATTTGGATTTTATCCATTCTTTATGGCAAAAATGATTAAAGGAGTTTGTGAGAGATTTTACTAAACTGTTATTGGTTTTTGTTTTTTAAATAGCTGACATAGCAGCTAAAAAAATTAAACGTTGAAAATCACCATGAAAATTCGAAAAATCCTTTTCTTGTACTTGCTGAGGATTTTCTCCACGCACACGTCATCAATGCCCATTTTTTTATTAAAATTTCTTGTGGAACTAGACTCTGAGTGAGGGACGAAGGTCGTGAAGTCCTATCAGCCAGCATGAGCTCTCTGAATGAGGGATGAAGGACGTGAAGTCCTATCAGCCAGCATGAGCTGACAGATCACTCTGTGATAGCTTTTCATACGGCATACGGGTAAGCTTGCTAATATATCGGGTTTAGGGGGGGGGGGGGAGGTGATGGAACGAAATACCAAGCTATCATGGCCATAATAAAAAAATAATCGTGCCTAAAGGGAAAGACCGTCGAGAATTAATACATGCACATCCTGTCATGAAGGGAAGTTACCTAGTCTTACCTGTGATGAGCAGAGAATAGGACTAGCTGATAGTAGTAGTCTCTGCGTGCCGCGTCCCATCCTCCCTATGACATCAGCTGACACTTGTTATGGCGTGTCTGCTGAAGAGAGGAGCAATAAGAAAAACTCTCTTCGGACCACTTTATAGTGAATATTTTATTACTTCCCTTTTGAACTTGTTTATCGAAAATATATTAATTTAATTTATAATCACCCGCAAAACTCCAGAGACGACATTGGTGGATGTATCGATATTGTCTGTCCTTTCTCTCACTCTAATATTTCATGAATTTAGCTTCCTTCGCTCGATTTCAAGTTTTCGCGTTATAAACATATAGATAGTATCGAACTTAACTACCCTGATAAAAGATACGTTAAATAGCCTTCTATCTAAGCCAAGAACAAGGAAACAAAAGGAGGTTCACAATAGTCGTGGGCACTGGCAACGGTTCACTTCGCACAGATCTCATTAGATATATAACGTCAACCTACTTGAATACGTATTTATCGCCCCGGAGGAATAAAAAAAACAAACGATAAGTAGTACCCCATTGCACGGGAAAATTGCACGGACTTAAAATTAAAATATGTATGGGACATTGGGGAATTGTGAGTCACACTTTTTCCAAGATCGATAACTGCCACAAAAATCAAAATTTTTTAAAATTTCAAAATGGTTTATGTTACTAGGAAGGAAACCATAACTTTTAGCTTAAGCAGTATCTTGAAATTATTATCTGCTGAAAAAATCTGAGCGTTGGCAAAAAACATGCATTTTTGAGATTTTTAAAAATGTTGGGGAATTGTGAGTCACCGTCTGAATCAAGTGGAAAATCAAAAATATCGCTGTAAAATATTTATTTTATGGTTGGAAATTACATAACAATTAGTTTAAAAAAAATATATAAAAAGGAAGGTATTAAATAGAGTTTCCATGGATTTTTATCTGCTTGATCGCTTCCAAAACAACGGAAAAGTCAATCGATAGCTTATGTTTTGCTTAATAGCGTGGCATTTTGACTGAAAACATAAAAACACAAAAATGGAAAAAATGAAAAAAAACCACTCAACTAATATTCTGTTGGAATTTTGCATAAAAAATTATAAACACGCGTTAAAAATGCGATATTGGCTTGAAAAATGCCAAAGATGTTGTGGCTCACAATTCCCCAAAAAAAGTGACTCACAATTCCCCAAACGTTTTGATTGACAAGAGGGCCGTGTATGATTCGCTCATTGCATGTTTATGCGAAATTCCTTTTAAAAGTTGAAATGTCGATGCCATAAGATAATTATGAATATATTTACCTGAATCGATTCTCCGAAAATCGTTGTCACATCAATGCAAACAGAAACGCTCGGTAAATATTTTGAGAAATTTTTCCAAGTGGTTGCCGCACGCAACGAACGAGTACGTGTACACGCATCGATTGCTAATGGAAAATGAGTTTGGTCAAATATAAGACAATTACAGCCATTTGCATGAGTCAGACTTTCCAATTATGGTGAAATATTGACGTGACTCACAATTCCCCATGACTCACAATTCCCCAATGTCCCCTACATAATTCATTGCCTCTCTCCTCTGCCGTAGCCAATCGGTTAAGCCTCAATCAGTTTCATCTGCCTTTACTCTTTACTGCGGTATACCCCAGGGTTCTATGCTCGGTCCTCTTCTGTTCTGTCTATCCATAAATGATCTACCCACGATTTTGCAAGATACTTCGGTCCACATTTACGCTGATGACGTACAAATTTATCTAGATAGGCCAATTGGCTTAATCGAGGACGGTGTCATTCGGCTAAACAATGACATGGATAGGATCTGTGACTGGGACAGTCGCAGTCAACTAATTCTAAATCAAAACTAGTCAAATTGTCTATATGTGAATAGGAGGAATTATGATCTAAATGATCTACCAGTAGTTAAGATCAAAGGCATCGTCATTCCATATGCTAGGTTGGTTAAAATCCTGGACATCGTGCTAAATATCAAGTTTACTTGTTGTGATTATATATCTAATACAGTTGGAAAGATGTATTCTTCCCTGAGAATGTTAAGAATGTCTCCGAATATATTGTCACAACGCATGCGCATGAGGCTTGCAATGGCTCTCGTGCTACCCCACTTTTATCTTCGGGGGTCTAATATTTCCAACACTGGATTCTTACTATCAGCGCAAATTAACGGTAACTTTCAATGAAACAACTCGATTTATATTCGGCTTGTCCAGATTTTCTCATATTTCATCCTATATCGACTCCTTTCTTGGATGCTCTCTCGAAACATTCCTCATGAACAGAAGGCTGAAATTTTTGTACAACTTGATCTAATACTAACCTATTTTAGTTACTGCTATACTAAAAACAAACCTAAATGGATTTCTCAAGCTCAGCGGACGTATGCCTAATTCTCAGCTGACCCCGTGCGTTGTATGTCCACCGGAAGAGAATTCAACTTTCGAGTTATATGAAAAAAGTAGGAACGTCGCGTCGGCCTAATACTTCACGGTAGCAGTGAATCGAAATATCTATATGTCTGGTCGAACGCAAGAATCTTATACCATTGCAAAGATACGCAGGCTGATTGGCGTAAATGAAGGAAAACTAGTGCTTTATGCACAGGATTTGGTTTCAGGGAACAGTTCTGAATTACATTTCTGTATTGGCTTATGTGCTCAAAGTGTCGAAGTCCAAATACAAACCTTATGCAACTATTAAATACGATCTCTAATTTTCGCGAACAGTTAGAATCTGGGGCAGTAAAGACTAATCTTCCATCAGTAAAAGAAAATGTACTAAAAGTGCTCTGACGCTTTTAATTTTCACTCTTACAGAAAGTAAATGTACTGAGAGCCAATGGCGTCGGAGTCCACCATACACTTTTTCCAAACTTGCTTTCTACAGAATCACAGCAGCTCATCCAAGAGTTTAGTATTATACCAAGATTCCTTACATGCTCTAAGGATTCAAACCTCTTCGGTGTACTAACATATAATTAGACGTTTTAGCATTCAATGGAACATCGTTTAATGTTGACCATTCTTCTATCCGCTCAAGATCACTATTGATCTTGTGAATGCAATCCTCAGACAAGTTAATAGGAAAGGCTCATAAAGATCTGCACGTCATCCGCATATAAATGTATCTTGGCATAACGTATAACATCCAATAAGTCATGAATGTAAGGCTGAATAACAGCGGTCCTAGAATAGAGCCTTGGGGGATCCCACATTTCAAATTTATTGCATTAGAAAGGCAATTATTAATTTTCAAGACTCCTCAAGAACCTAAAATCAGCTGATTATACATACCTACCAGAGCATAACGGCTAATTTTTTTCTCTACCACCTTATAGATTACACCATAAACAATTGCAAACTGGCTATCCTTGATCATATGAAAGCTGTCGTTTCTCACTTCTGTCTTCGGGATTATCTTTGCTTTGCTTTACTTTGCTTTGCTTTGCTTCTAAATTGCAAGATGGTGAAGTTGTGTTGAATATATCTTCGGCGGAAGTCGTTTTTCATTATCTTGGAAAATTGTTTTTGGGGCTTCGCCGTATGCCCCCCAAATTTGTCAGACTGCACGTTTTTGCTTTTAAGGGGCTTGAGGAATTCAACACAAGCTATGATGTTCGAGAAATCGGTAGAATATTTTGTTGGTACCCATGAAGGGGCACATGCACTATACGTTATGCTTTTTTTCCGGGCTGTATCTCATGAACCGGAATAGGTAGACAGTTCAAATGTGCACAAAGTGTGTATTTCTATTGCCGCTATAACAACAAATAAGAAAAATAAAATAAAATTTAAAGGGGGGCCCATACAAAAAAAATGATTTTTTCGGCGGTTTTTTCCTCGTTTTATTCTCATTCATGATTATTATCATAAGTAGTCATTTTTTTTCAAATGACAGCATTATTTTTACACATGACGCCTACTCTCATTTGAAAAAATAAATAAAAAGTACATATAGTGTTAAATTTTGTACGATGGTACGGAACCCATCGTGTGCGATTCCGACTTGTACTTGGTAGCACTTTTTTTTACCATTTTTTTCTCTTCTGTTATTTCTTTCTTTTTTTTTTGCCAGATTTTTCTTTTTTTTTCGTTTTTCCTGTTTCATTTAATTCCGGTTTTTCTTTTTATTCTCCTTTTCCTTTCCATTCTTAGTCTTCTTTACCCCTGTTTTTTTTTCATTATGTTGTTATCTTTTCCTTTCTTTTCCGTTTTCATTTTCAGCCCTCCACTCTTCGTCTTTGTCCCAATTTTCTTCTCTAATTTTTCTGCTCCATATCCTTAAGACCTTCTTTATTTTATAGATTGTCCTATTTTCGTAAATGCCTCAACACACCCTGTTGTTGGAAGGATCAGAATTCTGTTTAACTTGTTGTACTGAAGTTTATCTGAAAATTGTACTAAATCAGTAAGTTTTGTACTAAAATTTTATTTTCATTTTAATAAATTTTTATGAACATATTTGTAGATACATATTTTATTTATACACTTACACTTAGCGAGGAACATCAACATAAAAGTCTTCCGTTTTCAAATTTGCAAAAACAAAAATAATAAGGGCGGGAACTTACTACCTATGAAATCTTAGAGCTCTAGATGCATATATTGTCCATTGACATTTTAAAATTTGAAAACTATTTATGTAATTACCTAGTTCTTTACTAGGTTTCCTTTTCCACACATTTTCAGTTTTTAGTTATAAGCTCATTAAGAGCATTTTTCAAATTCGACTAGTCAAGTCAAGTCAAGTGTTTTATGCACCTTCTTCCTTTTACCTTTGTCGTAGTTTCCTTCGATGTTCTCTTCACTGTCTTTATTTGATCTTGGGGCTCATTTTTAGCCTCTTTAGTCTCTTGTCCTCTTGTTGTTAGTTGTCCTTTGGTGACTTGGTAACTTTCCGTTTCACTGTCGTCTTTTCTTTTACATATGATGCGCCATATCAGCCGTACTGCATGCCGTTCTCCTTTTGGAGTTAATTGTTATTAGGAGGCCGGGAAAAGGAGATAGGAGAGGATAGGATGTGGATTTTCAAATTCGACCAAAAATAGAAATTGTTTTGGATTTGCATAAGTACGTACTTAAGTACTAAAATGGTGGATTTCGAATAAGGACCTTTCCATGGCCACCGAGATATGTGTATAAGAGCGAAGAGTTGCAATAAGGATCATGATAACATACACCAAACCAAATACTTAAAAATCACGTGTCACTGTGTAGGAATACACACTAATCTCCGAAACTGGTTAACCGATTTCAATGAGTTTTTGTAAATGTGTTTGTTTAGTTCCAGCTTGAAAGATAGAATAGTTTTGGACACGATAGATGGCACTGTTATCGAGATCTAAAAAAACTGCCTCAGAATGCGTCGACGTGTAAAGCTGAAATCTTGTACACGGCGTTTTCATGAAAATTCCAGAGATAAGTTCAAAAATGAACCAAATCGAGCGACCTATTTTTGGTGTTGCCATATATGCTGAAATTTTGTACACGGGCCTTTTGAAAAAAAAAATGTAAATTAAGTTCAAAAATGGGAACAATCGGGCAATTCCTTCGTAGGGTTACCATACAACAATTTCGTGTTTAACTATATACTTGGGCCCTGTCTGAGAACACGTCGACGTGGAGAAAAAACTGCAAAAATGGTCTGAATCGGGCAACCCCTTCTTAATGTTGCCACATAAAACTTTGTTTTTCACTATATATTTGGAAACTGTCTGAGAATGCGTTGTCGTGAAGAGCTGAAATTTTATGCACGACGTTTTCATGAATATTGCAAATACAATTTCAAAAATGGACTAAATCGGGCGACCTATTTTTAGTGTTGCCATACAAAACTTTAAGTTTTCACTATATATTTGGACACTGCCTCATACGTCAACGTAGAGAGCTGAAATTGTGTACACGGGCCTTTTGTAAAGAAAAATGTAAATTAAGTTCAAAAATGGGAACAATCGGACAATTCCTTCGTAGGGTTGCTATACAAAAAATTTGGTACGTGATGTTTCATAACAATGGTAAAAAAATTTCAAAAATGGACTAAATCGGGTTACCCCTACATACAAAACTGTTGTTTTTCAGTATATACTTGGTAGCTGCCCGTGAAGGCGTCGAGGTGGAGAGCTCATATTTTGTATGCGCCGTTTTCATAAAAATTGCAAATACAGTTCGAAAATGGGACCAATCGGGCAACTCCTTCGTTGGGTTGCCATACAAAAATTTCATGTTTGACTATATATTTGGGAACTGCCTAAGAACTCGTCGACGTAGAGAGCTAGACTCTCCCGCATATATGAATATGTGCACGCATGCACGCGCACGTACACACGCACACACAAACACAGAGAGAAATCCTAGAGTACGAAATCGCGCGATCGAGTCAGATAATAGCTTAGATGCTATGCATCTCTAACCACTCCACCCCCACCCATCTACATAGGTAGCTATTCTTAGAAGACAGTTAGTGTAAAAAATCGAATGAACGGACACATGTACCTGTAGGAATTTACCAACTCATTTTGGTTATAACCTATCACCATTACTCTGCAAATTCGCCATCCATTTAATTTTCCACCTGAATAACCATACTGAATCTATAAGTAGGTAGTAGCTAAGTTGGTATGACTGCAATCCAATCTGTTGTGTATTTTTGTTGTATGCGACCGATAGAACAATAATATACGTTCGTTGTTACCAATACTTCACCTGACCACCAAATGAAAACGATT
The DNA here is from genome assembly GCA_963930735.1 of Dioctria linearis. Taxonomy (NCBI): domain Eukaryota; kingdom Metazoa; phylum Arthropoda; class Insecta; order Diptera; family Asilidae; genus Dioctria; species Dioctria linearis. The sequence goes on along the minus strand of OZ005742.1, from coordinate 33,027,632 downwards.
AGCTTTTCACACACCTCCAAACACGTGAAATTAATTTCGATGCATGTGAAGTTAATTAATGGGAAATAGACTGGCGCTGACATGTGTGCCATTAATTTAAAACTAATTAGAAAGACAAGAGAGGTACAGACAGAAAATCCGAGAGATACGATTTCAATAAATTATGTTAATTTTACTCCAACAATACCACATATGTACATATGTATATGCAGTTTTGGGTACAAAAGAAATTTACTAATTTTGCATTGGAAAATTCAATTATTCGATCTCCGTTAATTCATTTCGTATTCATTGAGTTCGTTAAGCTTTAGTTGTAGTTACGTAACCGCGACGTTGTTGGATATTATAATATACATATATGTTCATATATATAGTAGAACTTCAGTGTGAATGGTAGTTATGTTTTGATATGTAGTAGGTGGAGCTCATCAAAAGTTTCCACAAATTCATTAATTAAGGGTTTTATGGGAAGCCCACAAGCTTTGAAAATGAAACATTGCACGAATAAAATTAAATTCGAATTATTATATACAATTCTCGTTTTTATATTTGTTAATCCTGCCAGAGGATTTTCTATGTCCTTTGGTAGTTATTTTGTATGCGAAATGCATCTGGATGATTCTCGGTGGTGGTGTAGCCGCCGCCGGCCCGTGTGGTCTGGGCTAGTTTGGGTTGGTCTGGCTTAGTCTGATCTAACTAGTCATTCCCTCATCTCATCAAATTTTACAATCTATTTCTATATTTATACTACTTTTTCCCTTCACATGTTTTCAATAAAGCCAATGGAAATGGTCGGAAATTTGCGTATAAGATACATACACATCCATATATATGTACATCTATTTAGGTAGGTATGTATGTATGTACGTACTTATAAGCTTTATACACAATTTCTATTCTCGTTTATATGTTTTCATTTGAACAAATTTGCGGTTGTACACACGGATGAGGATCCATTCTGTAATGTTTCCTGAATATGTTTGTAGAATGTACATAATGTGTATGGATGTGTGTATGTATGTTTGCTTGTTTGTTTGTTTGTATATATAATAAAAATTGCTCACGTATTCAAGAAACCTTCGAAAATTCCCAAAAACAATAAAAAAGCAACAAATAGGATCTTTCGCCTCGGGAGCAGTTACCAAGAAAAGGAAAACGTTAGGAAAAGCTTTGACCCAGAAATAAATTGGTTTATCCAGAGTTGAGCATAATATCCTTCTTATTGTGCACATGGAATTTTTTCCAAGTTTTTTTCGGTTTGGGGCACCACACACCAACACCGTGCACCGCACTAAAGTTAAGTTGAAATGGAATATGAGCAAAGCGAAGCGGACACATAGAGTACATATATCCGGAAAGAGGACATCTCGCAAACGATGACTATACGACGACCATATCGATAAAGGATCATATCCCTGTTTGTTTTTTTTTTGTTCGTCTATTTTTTTTTTTTTATCGATTCATAAAATACAATATTCCACCTCTAAAGTAGCCTTTAGCTTAGCGCTATATGATTGGTTGGTCGATTTCATAATATTGTCCTAATATCCGTTCTTGTTGTTGTTGTTCTTGGCGTTGGAGTCGTCTTACTTTCTCCTATATAGATAGATATAAAGATAGATAGATATCCATGTTGGTAGGAGCAGTTTTTTCATCTCTAAAACTGTAGACCCACGAGTATGTTTTGCTTGCTACAACGGATATATAGAAGAGAAGCGATGCTATTTTATCTAAGGACGATTTTACCCTGAATTTAATTAGTCGTTAAATGTGAAAGCTATGAACAGAAGAGTAAAGGTTCCATGCATGTAGGTATAGACTAAGGGACAACATAAAACAAAGTTATTTTCCCTTTTTTTTTTTTACTCGTTTGTTTGTTTGTTTGTTGTGTACCCAACCCTTCTGATTTGATAGCCTTAAGGGTATGTTAAGTAACTGCTTAAGTTTTTTTTTGTTCTTCCCTAAAATGTTTACCGTTGAAAGGACTATCAAATCGAAATGAGATGTGTGTGTGTGTGGGTATGTGTGGTATAAATAGAATAAATTTCAGTTGAACTCCATGATTTGAATCGGTAAGAAAATTGTCGAGTAATTTTCTGATGACTTTTGAAATGATTAGGGTTTTTTTTTTTGAAAAAGAAAACAAACCCAAATTTTGGGAATTTTGATTATTCTATAAAATACTTAATTCTTCCTTTTTTTTTTTTTTTTTTTTTATTTACATAAAGTAGGTAATAAATACATTTTTCTAAATTTTCACAACAAGAAATTCATAATACATATTGGGTTTACCAGAATGTTTTAGGCGGATGTTCAAGCGAAATTGAAATGTAAAATTTGTCCAGTTGAAAATTATTTTATTCTTCATCTTTCCAGTAATTTTATAATAATTGCTTGCTGGCAAAAGTCCTGCGTTTTTTTCGGCGTAAAAGTAATCCAAATCGTTTCTTAGAAGCTCCAGAGGAGCGAATATCATTCGAAGTAGTTATCAGAACAAGTGGTAATCAGAGGAAGGTAGGTCACGGGTGAATATGGCGGGTAAGCCATAACATGTTGCCAACGCTTTCTCTTAATTACATGGCTAAAACTACTGTTGAAAATGGCTAAAAAATAGCTAAACCGAAATTAAATGGCTAAATCATTGGCTAAATTTTTCAAGATTGTTTGCATCAAGTTTTTCTTTAATTAAAAAGCAGTTTCTATCAATAAACTATAGAGTATCCTGTATGTTGTCTTGCCCCCGAAAGACTATGGATAGGTTATGCTTAGGTAGCAAAAAGTTGTTTTGGTGAAGGAGGGAAAATCGTAACGGTTTCCAAGGTAACGTTACTTATTTGGTAATGGTTTTATAGATTAGATTGATAATCGTTGGACGTTTTTAATGATCTATAAATTTTTATCCTCCTCTGCTGCATTTGAAGTTGCAGCTCAATAAAGTAAAAATTTCAGAATGTTTACTCGGTTTTTTTTTAACTATTATTTTTATCAAAAAACAAGTCATCAGCACCAATTTTGCGTATTGGGTTTAAGAAGCCCAAAAGCTTAGCTGTAAAATGACGAATCAAAAATTTTTATGCACTTTTTATAAAAAGAAAGTAATCTTAAAAATCTTTGTGGCACCACGACGATATCTTTAATTTCGTTGAGTTTTGGTACATTCAGTAACTAAAGTCAATAATTGAAAAAAATCATTAAAGATTGAAATACAAAATGGCTAAAAGTGTGGTAATGGCTAAACTGAAATATTCGTGGCTAAAATGAATTTAAAGTGGCTAAATTTGCCAATAAAAGACCTAAATTGGCAACACTGTCTGGCGTTGTAATGGTAAAGCAGCTTTTTTTACGATTGATAATCCACTTCAGTAGCCAACTGTCTTTCCCAGAGAGTTTAAAATTACTCTCGTACAAAATGTTATGCAAGGAGCGAATTCTTTATGGTTTTTATACCCTTGATATATGAAAGTATATAGTGGTAGGAAAGAGTGTGTGAGGCTGTTGCCTTTTTTTATAGCTCATGCCGCAATTGGTAAAATTTTATAGTGTTCCAATTTTTTTTTAAATGCTGACGTGTTCGACTTAGGCAAGTACCTATTTAATTAGTTTTTAAATGCGAACCTTTAAGAACAATGAGAAATATTGTGATATTTTACACATGACGCCATCTATAGCCAAAGGATTAACCTTTTCGCGAATACTAAATAAATACTTCTATACACAAGGGCTATGCTTTCGTTCGTTAAAACCACATCAAAGTGAATGCATTAATATTTCAACAAGCAAATTCCAGCAATTTCAATTATAAATGCGTACACATGTTGAATGTTGTCATATGAATCTATTTTTTAAGTGCCTAAATCACTATGAAAGGTAGGTATTAATCCTTACAGTTTTACTGGTGTCGCAACCTGCAATTATTTTGATAAACCGTCCTTGTCATTCTCAAATTTATTGTCCAAATTTGCTATAGAGGCGCAATTAATATTATTTATTTATGCATAAAAATTTCCAGGTTAAATATTAAAATCTAAATGCAAACCTGCTTACCTTTTAGCTTTCACAATGGTTTTTCAATATTTAATGGTTTATACATTATACACACACGCTCTCGCAAAACAAAAACACTTTTTAATTTTAACTATACCCACTTGATAGCTTTTTTACAAAAAATCGATATATTCAAAATATGTAAGAAATGAGGTACGTACCTACATCAAATGATTCGTAATGGCAAGATCTATCTATTGGTTGCCTTAAAACATTTTAAAACGTTAAATAATCTGAATTATATTACAGAAACACATGTGATATTATTTATCAAAACTCGAAAACTGTATGAAAGTTTTAGGAAATTTCGATAAATTTGTCAAGTTTACAGCAAAACCCGACAAGTAACGGAAAAATTAATAAAGTCGTATTTTTCAGAGCATCATGTAGCTACTTGACATCCCCCTTCTAAAAGCAATTTTTGTACCTTTTTTTTACCCTGGACGCAATTTGGCCCCATGGTGAACGCAAACTGACTTAGACTGAACGCAAACTGGCAATTTCAGCATACATACATTGATATTTTAAGTTATTTTGCAAACACAATACATGTTTTGAGCGTTTAATTTAAACTAAAAGATAAATTTACAGTTAACTATTGTACTACAAATTTTTAAACAGCGACATCAAATAAATTCTACTAAACACCCGTCTTGCAAGTATGACATTTCCTTAAATGAACGCGAATTGATTACCCTATAGACTCTTATCGCACTATTGAAAAATGCTAAGTTTTTTTTCTTGAAAATTTCTTATAAAATTTCAAATTATTACATTTTTCATTATATCGTTTATCTTTTAGTAAAGTGTTAGTTTTAGAAAGCTTCTCCTGAAAAATTTGTTATTAACCCATACCAACATTTGAAAAATGCTTCTCAATTATCAACAGAAATTTATTTCATCTGCTGAGTGGAAAATTTCTGGAAGGATATGCACAAAAGCGAAAATGTTCCACCAAAATCAATTCTGCCTAATTTCTGTTTTCGGAAATGTTGGCATAACTAGCGCATACAAATTAAGAGGACAAATTATCATAATACTAGTTCCTAAGAAAAAATGATATATATACTGCCTCACATGAAAGTCAGAGATTCAGTATATTTATGCTTAAATCGGTATAATCCACAGACTTCAATATATATGTAGAGACTGATGACAGCTCGAAAAAAATGAAGCCAGAATAAAATATGCTTTTTATTTTGCGAGCGATTTGTGCTATCACAAAGTATGAAAAACATTTCCAGAAGGGAAATTGTTACGCATAAAAGGAAATTATTTATTGTAATATTTAAAGCTAATAACAAAAATTGTATGCTTTAACATATATTTTTAACACGAAAGTGGTTTTTATTAATTAAAAAAAAAATCTTATAGAAAATTAAATGCATCACCCGCCAAAAGAATTTTGCTCCGTTTAGTTCAGTGACAAAAAAATTTTTTCCAAAAGATACATACATATAACAAGATAGATACCTACATTAAAATTAAAAAAAATTAGCTAAATTTTTGAATTGATTTTGACGGGAGATGGCTCAAAAGAAGCGGAAGGATTCAAGGATCATGAAAAAACAAAAAATATAAAAATATGAATATTAAAAAATTGCATGTCCAGACCATCTTCTATTGAAATATGTTTTTATAAGATATGTAGGAATGATTCATATTATACCAAGCATCAGTGGCTTAACTATGTTTCCGTGGGCCCGTGTGCTTAGTCATTCTGGGTCCCCTGTACTTACCCACATTTTTAAACGCAACTACATTTTCCAAGAATTTCAGTTAGCGCTAATGCACATACTATGAAAAGCAGAAATTCGTATTCGCAGAAAAACATACGTATCGAAAGATCATTTAGTAAAAAAGTCATTTCTTTATTATTCAAATCAATCAAACAAAGCAATTAATGCCATTGATTAAATCAAACCCACCATTTTCGCATGAAAGGTGATCATTATTCTGTATTAATTTTTCATTAATTAATAAACGTGGATAAATTATGTTAAATGGCGCATGATTAACTCATATATGTTACATTGTTTCTTTATGCAGCATCTATCGAACAATCAAACAATCAGACTCAGGACTCTGCATATTCATTTTTTTGCATTAACTTGTCCGAGACTGCGGACTTGTTGCGTTTATCCGGCATCCGCGATTTTCATATGGTGATTTAGACTATTTAGAGAGTTAGCAGTGCAAGCGTTAATTATATTGAAAATTTCCGGTTTGAGTGAGAACATCAAATTACCCAGATATTGAGGTATGTAAAATTCTACATATTAAACCTACTATAAACCTAGTGTAATAGACAACTAATAACATACATACAGGCTTAACCAGTAGAACAAAAACCAGTAACGCGTCACTCGAAAATAAAATCAACGATGCCTCGACTTGATGACGTAACCAGCAATGCCTTTCTGCTCCAATATAATATAAACGATGCCTCGAACTGATTTAGGAAAATTTCCAAGATCCTTTAAACGCAAATGATAAATGGTTTATCATTTCGCACGGTGGACCATGTCAACATCATACCAATAAAAGCTTCAATGTTTCACATTACACAAAACCATCAGAAAATGGAATCAAGTATTCGAGAAACTGGCTATGTTATTCCTTAAAATAAAATGTCGTTTACTGCTAACCTTGTTGGTTATTTGCCGGTAAATCAAATGTTAATATATCAAAATTCGTGTGGATAAACGGAAATAATGATTGGCAACATCTAACTCGGGGTATTAAAAAACATGAGAGAACATGATTATTATCTTAAAAATAAGAACGCAAATTCAAGAAATTTCTAAAACTTCGTCAAACTCATAGAAAAATATGATCCAGTTCTCAATGAGCTCATAGCGGACAACACTAGAAAAATAAAATATTTGAGTCCTAAGATACAACATGAAATCATAAAACTTCTGGGGAACAAAGTGAAAATTTAATTTAATAAATGAAATTAATGGCTCTCCGGGTTTCTCAATCATAATTGACAGTACACAAACACAAAACATCTAAAATCGACCAAGTCAGTATAATGGTTCGATTCGTAAAGCGCTCAAAATTAGGGGAAAATATTTCGCAATTTGAAATTAAAGAAGTTTTCTTACACTTCGTTAGGACAGACGATCAAAAATCAAAAATACTAAAAACTTAAATTTTACAAATCCTGAAAAAAAGGATTCAAGTCCGGATAGACTTCGCGGTCTGGCATACGCTGGTGCAGCTAATATAAGTGACGCTTATAATGGTTTACAGGCACGAATTCTTAAAGGTTAACCGAAAGCTGCGTACCTATATTCACTGTTCTGTCCACAACCTCAATTTGGTTATTAGTGATACGGTAACTTCAGTTTTTTAAGTAAAACATTGTATGCCTTAGTGGAAACCGTTTACGTGCTTTTTGGACATAGTTTTAAGAGTTGGACCTTATCAAAGTGTGTGTGATTCAAAGTAAAAATCATACGCTGAATCAGTTTTGTCCTACCCCCGATTGTCTTCGCGTAATAACGCAATATTTTCCTTGTGTTTTCATTTTAAACACATCTTGAAATCGTTTACTACAATTTTTCTCGTATCAGAAATTTCACTCGAAAGAAATGATGCATAAAAACATAAAAAATAAAATGGAAAGTTTTGAAACTGTCTTTCATATTGTGATACAATCCGAAATCTTAAATACCTTAGATGTCGTATCTCAATTACTTCATACACCGAATTTTGAATTGGAAAAAGGGGGCGATCACTTGAAAAATACAGACGATAAAATATCAGCATTGCGACGTGATTTTAACTCAGTTAGAGCGGCCGCTGCATAGTTGGCAGAGTCGTGACACATTGAAATTAAGAATATTAAGAGAACTAGTTAAATTAAAAAAAAAAATAAAAAAAATTCGAACTTTGCAGCGATGAACTATTAACAAAAGCCAAAGAAAATTTCCAAATTCAAGTGTATGTCTGACGAAGAATTTATAAAACTCGGTAATCCGTTATCAATTAAATATCCGTCTGATTATTAGAAAAAATAAACTCAGTATAAGAGATTTTTGTTTATTGAGTACCAACTTTTGAACACATCCTTTATGGATTTGTGTTCAGCTCTGATTTTGATTTTAATCTGAAATTAATAGCAAATTAATTAAGAAGCACAGTGGCCTAAACATAGTTGACAAGCCTGGCTATTCTTTCTATTGAGAAAAAAAGTACATTCAAATTTGAATCTTTGCGCGCCATTATAGTCATATACTTGACGCATCACCATCTCGCGCAACTACTCGACACTAACGCAATTAAAATGACAGGAGTGTCTGCTTTCTGACATTCTCTCCCTCTTAGTTTTCACTTTTTTTGTCATATCTTCGCTAGTTTTGAGCGCTTGACTTACACGCACAAGTTTTATTTGGATTGTAAAAATCACACATAATTCGATTAAGTTTATTTTTATAAATATTCATTGTACGAGATAAAGGCAACCTCAAATAAATTGTTCATTGGATTTACGACAATTGCTCGTGTTACATTCTTTTCAATTATTAGGCCATCGAGCAAATTACTGGCAGTCACGTGCAGCGCATTACATCGCACAAGGTCCTTCGAGTTATATGCGGTCGAATCTTCCTGCATTATCTTTAGTAGCAAATTCTCATGCTCGAGAATTCCCAGTAAGTTTATTGTGGTCGACAAGACGTCCCACATCCACAACACTTTCCACCGAAAGTAAAGAAGCGCTGGAAATGGATATCAGAAATGTAATTGCAACGCAACCTTTACTTTCCTAAAAGCGCGAAAGATGAATTTCCGTTGAACAAAAAAATGCATCAATTAGATTTTAAGGTTGAATCTGTTTATATCTGTAGAATAATTAAAACGATGAAATATATATTCAAGGAACATTTAACGATTATGAAATATGAATGCCTTGGCCTGCAAATAATTTCTCTCTCTCTCTCTCTCTCTCTCTCTGGAGCGTGGGCCCTTGGATTCCATGAGCCCGTGTTCTGCGCAAACCCAATACCCCCGGTAGTTTCGCCACTGCCAAGCATTATTCAGGTATATGGATTACTGCATAGATACTTGGCCGATAAATTCGCTTTTCTACCTGGGATGTGAAAGTGGCGGCTTTATTCTGGCTATAGCAACTAAATTTATAATGAAGCGAAACAATAGTTGAGGTATTCTGACATCAGAGCATTAACTATTTTGCTCCGTTACTTAGGAAATAATAATGCGTTCGTCGTCGACAATTTTAGAAACCTATTCTGGTACTCATTTGTTAATTTTTTATGATGCCCAAACAGCCGTTCCTCAAGAAAAATTAAGAATCTTACAGCACCTCTGCTTACCTTCTTTTTTCTGACTACCTAATCGATAAAAGTTGACAATATACTTACCCAGAAGAATGTTCTTTAACGCTTATTCAGAAAGTTTAAAAAGTGATAGTAAAAAATTTAAAACTGTATACCCACCACATAAATTGTTAGAGCTCTTAATTTGAGTTAAAAAAAAAAGTACTCAGAATAGAGAGAATTTTCGCAATATTTATTTCTCAAGTTTAAAAGGAATTACATGATATAAATATTCGTGAAGAAATATATAAATTTTTCAGATTTTTATACATGTCCCGATTCTTACTTTTCTTATAAAATACAAAATTTATTAAGCATTGTAGTTATAATTACATATGAAGCATAGTTTTAAATTTAATTCGAGAAAAACGTGTAAATCTTAAATATTTTCTGAATATTTAGCAACAACTTTTAAGAACTGCGCACAGAATTAATTTTTAAAATAATATTGAAAATTTCCTTTCAGTTCTGCTGGCTTCAAAAATTTTGTATGAGGAAAGGCCTGCAGAGCAGTCTATATTATTGAAGTCTGTGGTATAATCTGAATTTCGTTGGTATAAAGGCGCCATATTTTGATGATGTGAATCAGGGGGTTCGTTCGCACCCCCCGCTCCACCATAGATACGCTGCTGGATGGTAGACAGTTGACTATATGTTTACTGATTATAACAAGGCTTTCGGCATAGTTAATTATAAAGTTCTCATCCATAAGCTCTCTGTCCTTGGATTTTTTCTAGTTTTGATAACTGGATTTCTTCTTATCTGTCAGGCCGTACACATCGTTTTTTATTTCGCTGGGCGCTTTCTAAAATAATTGACAATAGGTACCTCAGTTGTCTCTCAGTGCAGCCATTTAGAACCATTAATTTACATTTTTGTATGATGTATTTATGACAGTGTCTAACTCTAGAATTTTTTGTTATACTGACGGAAACAACATTTTCTATAGTGAAAATTACTGTGTTCTTTTAATCTTGAACTTGGACGTCCTGTTCAGTCCACCAACTGAACATTTTCCCTCGACGCATTCAGGTACCTATTTCTTGCAAATAAACAAAAAAATCCACAAATAATCACTCAACAGGAACAAGAACTCAAATACTTATCTGATAATTAAAAGGCTGCTGTCCTCTAATTCTTTCATCAAATTACACAAAAAATCCCTCGATGACGATTCACAAGCTAAAATGAACAAAATATTATTAAAAAATTAATTAAATTCAAGAAAACAATATGAAACTTACCTGAAATTATATGATCTTCTTCTTCGTCTTCTTCTTCCAAAATACGAATAGTGCAACTATTCGTCGACATGTAACATAAATAGACGTCACTTGGCCAGCCTTAGAATTATCTGTATTGCCGGCCACTTATATGAACTGGCTCACCCGCGAAGACAGGCAGATGCGCCTGAAGCGCAGAATAAAATCTTTGTAATCACACTAGCAAACGAAGTCCGCTTGCATTTGCGTTTTTCCTGGTACCGACTTGACTATCCGACTCTCGAACCGAGAATCAATTACATGATCTACACACAAATTGACATGTCAGTCAATTACTGACATTACGTCAACCAGATGTTCTCGTAGTAGCAACTGGTATAAACGTCGCTATGGCAACGCCATGAGGAGTACATCACATGACCAACCTCAGCAGCTATAAAAAGGCGGCGAACGATAGCAAAATCACCCATTTCCAAATCAGAGTTGATCTGATTAAGTCTTACGCCTTGGAGTCTGTTCTGAGCAAAATCCTTATCCTAACCAGAAGTTAATTCTGACATTCCTTATAGAAGTTAATTCTACGCCAATAAATTGAGGTTGATTCAATTCCAAAAACAGAAAGTTGATTCTGGTTAACCAGATATTTGAGGTTAACTCAATCCTACACATAGAAGTTAATTCTGGCGGTCCTACATACTTGAGGTTGACTCAATCCATAAAACAGAAGTTGATTCTGGAATTACAATTGAGGTTAACTCAAATTATCATATAGGAGTTGATCCTAAAACAAATACATTACTTGAGGTTGACTCAAAGTACGTCGGCTAGGAGTTATTCCTAAAGAAAGGCCTGAGCACAATGCAACGCGACGGAGCGCAGCGCAGCACACCGAAATGTCAAATTGGTTTTCATAACATGAAATTCAAATATGAGTGAAACAATGAACGGTTCAGGTCGCAGATGGTTGGATCTGAACGCTGCAAGTTTATTAAAATCTAAAATCGACGGACCCAAACGGATTGACATAACCTCAAATTGTTATCTGACAGTTTATTTAATGTGCAATTTATATTGAGCCTGTTAAGACATTGTTCTTTATATTCGCAAAAAAAAAAATGAAAAATTTTGAAGAGCGGCTAATATTGGCTGTGAGGTAAAATGACGTGCTCAATAATTAGTCGAAGACTGGTTATAAGAATACTCATTTTAAAGCAGAGGTGTGGAGAATAATAGCCACTGATCTTGGCACTAGCGGTAATATATATTAAATATTTTTAATCCTGGAAATTATAGATTTGGTTTTCAGATGAAACATATGTATGAAAAGATGGAAAGGATTGCGGGATAGATTTGTTCGGGGAACTCGGAAGCTTTCTGCTCCATCTGGCAGTGCTTATTCTGAGCATTCCATATGGGAGTTATATGAACCTTTAAAATTTTTAAAAGATCATATGCTTCCACGAAAGTGAGTACTGCTTTCTTTAAAGTGATTATGGTATGAATATTTCTTTATAGAACTATAGGTACACACAGGAGTGAAAGTATGGGTGCTAATAGTTCTGTTGTTATGGAGCTTAACGACACAACAACAAGCAGTGCAGATATATTTTATCCGGAAACTTCCTCTTCCCAATCTGACATGGCTTCTACACCTAAGCCTAAAAGAAAAAAAGTTGAAAGCGTCACCACAGAAGAGCTTACTCAAACGTTTCAAAGCGCAGTCGAGGCTTTTAAAAAGGCGTGTGATACGGATACTAGTGCAAGTTTCATACAAACATTTATGAAGTCGATGGCACTAAAGTTAGAAAAATTGCCTACGGTACTTCAAAACAATGCAGTTTTGGAAATAACCGAGTATGTAATAAAACTTGAAAATTTACAAATGGACCTGACAGAAGAATTGCCTCGATTAACCTAGTTTTTAACAGATTTCTTTGTGTTTTAGTTCTAGTTTTTAACTTCTCGGTTTAAAAATTGAAGTGCATTATTTGTTTTTTTTTCAAGAGTTTCAAACACAATGACAAATACGAAATCATGTGATATATGAACTTTTATTTCATTAAAGAATTATTATTTAAATAAAAATATTATTGGTTTATATTGCTTCCTGAAATGGTACACTTCCTTCTCCTATAAAGTAATCTGCCAACGTATCCCTTAAATTGAAGGCACTAACAGAAGCATTGCGATATCGCACATTAAGTGGACGGAAATTGCCGTCATTACCTTCTATTTCTTTTCTCCACTCACCAGAATGTAAAACTTTGTCTTCGTCTTCCCAATCAAGAAAAGTAGGAGAACAATAAGAAAACTTATCTTGATGCATAATGAAATTATGTAATGCTAATGTTGCTAAGGTTATCCGCTCGGCGTTTGATGGAGAACATTCCAATGATGTTCGAAGACATCTCCATTTTGCGAGCAAGATCCCAAAAGCGTTCTCTATAACTCTTCGAGCCCTTGACAATCGGTAATTGAAGATTGTTTTTCGTCTGTTCAACAGCTTCCCTGGAAATGGCTTCATTAAATTATTTTTTAGCGGAAAGGCTGCGTCTCCAACAAAGTAATGTGGAAATACAGTATTGCTGTTGTGTACTTGTATTGGCTCTGGTATAGGAAGCATTTTCCTCAACAGATATTTCCCAAATTCTGATTCTCTTAAAACGCCTTTTAAAAAAAAAACGGTGAAGTTAGGATAATAAATTATATTAGTTCAGAAAGTTTACCTCCATCACTTTGACTCCCATAAGTACCAACATCAACTTGCGTAAATTTATATTTCGCATCGCACGTTGCTAGTAATAGGTACAATACTGAAAAGGTGCTTATAATTAAAGAACTGCGTTCCAGAATTAGGGGGGGGGCATTTAATGGTAATATGTTTCCCATCTAATGCTCCCATGCAATTTGGCATATTCCATAATTCCGAAAATTCCGAAAACTGGTGACAGAATTTCCCAAATGGCATCGCAGGTCTATAAAATTACTTTCCGTACTGTAGACTTGCTCATTTGAAAAGACCAGGCCAAAAATTGATGAGTGGTTCCCTGTGATAAGAAACTAGAAATGGTGGGAATAGAGCAATAATTCTATATTTTCACATTACCTTAACGTCAAAGCCAGGCGGCATTCAGGATCAATTGCTTTACGAATTAAAGTTTTTGTAAGCTTCGATTTTAATAGGCTTAGCAGTAATTCGTAAACTGGTTTTCTCATTCTCGTGGTGATAAAAAAACTGCTCAGGATCTTGCTCCTTCATATTTCTGAACACGACATTGTAATATCCCGTTATATCCCTATTTTTGTTAATCTCACGGACCCACCATCTTCTTCTATTTCCTCATCTTCTACTTTTCATTTTTAATACAATACGATACATAGTGTATAATGAATTTAACCTTAAAAAGAGTTTTTTCGTATCTTTCATAATGTTCATACTTCTTTTGACACATAACGCAACTGGTGTTTAAAGCATTGTGCGCAATCAACGTTTATCTCCGTTTGGTTGCATTTTTTGACATTTCGGTGCGCTACGCTACGCTCCGTCGCATTACATTGTGCTCAGGCCTTAAGGATTGAAAAGTGAGATTAAATCAAGCAATTTCACCCAGGAGTTAATCCGAAGGTCTAGACAACTTTATACAAAAGTGAGTCCAGATCTATTTTCAGAGGTTAACTCTGCAATAAATACATTCAGAAGTTAAATCTGATCAAAGTGGAAGGAACTTCCATCCCACACGTAGCAATTCGCTGCACTCATAAAAGCGCACAAGACTAAACGTCACAAGTGCCATCATTGCTATCCCATACGCACAACATTCCGGCTTGCTGCAGCTAAAAGGGTATGCATACGATAAACGTCATCAGTTCGTAGCAGTTCGAGCAAAAAACTACCCAACTGCCCTCACGTAACAGTTCGAGATAAATGTACTAATATTTGAGAACATAGTAACGGAGACTCTTCATTACTGGAGTAAGGAAAAAAGCAACGCAGCACGGACCATTGCTACACTGCTATTTTAAATGAATTTGTTTTATTTGAAGTTTTTATTAGCTATTAAGTTTTATTGAACTTGTGAATTTTAAATTAGTATTAAGTCTGAATTAAGAATGAAATATGATATAGTTATAAGAAAAAAAATGAATTAGCACGATGAGAAAATAAAATTTTATACTTTGAAATTAGAAACTGAGTTATCTATCAAAACCGGCACCCCGTCAAATACAAAAATAATACAGTCCACTACAGACAATTTTCACGCCCTTCACAAATACGTCCTTAAAGCTGGCAAAATGGGTTTTGAGGTGTTGGTATATTAGAGGCTCATTTAAGGCTAATTTAATGCCCAACAACAAAATTTACGGCTCGCATAGTTTTCCCACAAATCACTGGTTTTCTAGCTTTAGAAAAAGTTAGTAGAAGCAAACAAAAAAACGTTTAAAATTTATTATTACGATATGAAAAGTTATATTTGTTCAAGGAGGAATTTATTTGGATTCTCCGGTATATAGCAAAAGCTAAAAAAAATTGTTATTTGTTATTTCATCACAAAACCCATTTTATTTCTGGTGACAAGTTTCAAGTCTTGGTTTTGACTCATCAACAGGTCCCAAATAGCGAAATTGAGTGACTTGAAAAACAAATGAAAAAAAAGAACAAAGAAAAAGAAATGAAAAAAATCAAAAAAATTGAATTTAAAGCTTATTTAAGACTACATAAATAACGACATATAAATAATTTTATTTAATGATATCACAGAATTCCTTAAAAGGACATGAATATTGGAGCTGTTATTTTATAAAAGAATACCACCACTGCACTAAAAAGCCTTAAAAACAAATTTCCACGTAAAATTTGCATTGGTTTTGAGGCATTGAAATATAATTTAATGAGCCTAATGCACCCGATTCGTTTTAGGCTGTTTTTTTTTTAATAACAGATGTCGATTTGGCCCGGTTCTGCTACTGATCCTAGTACTAAAATGCAATTTCTTTTCACAAAACGAATCAGTTTTTCAGCATATTTAATTAGAATTCAATGAGCCTTAAATTATACCGGCTCAATTTAAGCTGTTTGTTAATAATGGATGTCGAATTGGTCTGGTTCTGCTACTGAGCCTAGTGCTAAAATGCGGTTCCTTTTCACGTTAAGGCTTTAAATTATAATTAAATACCTTAAAATCAATACAAATTGTACGTACAAATTTGTTTTTATGGCTTTTTATTGCAGTGGTGGTATTTTTTTAATAAAACATCATCTCCAATTTTCATGTATGATGGAACTCTATAGTATCATTAATTAAAATTATTTATATGTCTGTATTTATGTAGCTTTAAATTCCTATATAATTTTACCTCGTAATAATAAATTTTATACGTTTTTTGTTTGGTTCTGCTAGCTTTTTCTAAAGCTGGCATAACCGTGATTTCTGGGAATACTATGGGAACCGTAAATTTTTTTGTTGGGTATTAAATTAGCCTTAAATGAGTCTTTGCAGTCTGTTTGCACAAATAGTGCTCGATAAACTTCCTTCCTTAGTAAATGTTGCACTATGTCGTTCTCCCTCAGAAGAAATCATCTGCAGTTCAATTACACTATTCACGGTAGTTCATTAATCATAGACTTGAGAAAACAAAGGACTTCGGAGATTGATTTCCGCACTATTCATTTAAGGATCGCGGATTGATCCAGTTGTAAATAAACCTATTGAAAGATGATGGATGAGTTTCATGACCCCAGATATTACGAAGCTTTTATATTGTACATTGGTTAGATCTATTCTAGAGTACGCCAGTTCTGCCTAATCTAATCTTTTTGCTGTTCATATTAACCGCATTGAGGCTGTTAGACTTAGATTTATCCGATTTACCCTACATGACCTTCCTTGACATGATCTTCTCCGACTGCCTCCGTTTCTTGAATGATTTAAGCTTATTTCTTTGGAGTCTCTCGAAATCAGTTGCAATAGCTCCTAAAATTCTGTTTGCTTTTGACTGCTTATAAAGCGTGGTTAATTCTCCTAAATAGTTGGGGGTTCGAATTTGTCAATCCACGATCTCTTCTTGAGAAACCATGACTTTTCCTTACTATTAGTAATCAATACTTGATGAATCTTAATAATAATTAATGTGTCAATCTACCGTTTGACTAATTTGTAAGCGACTTTATATAAATTCTTTTAATGGGTTTCATGGAATTTAAAAAATCGCAACATCAAAGACATTTCTCAACAACCAAATAATAAAAATTAAATTAATATATGTATGTAGATAAGAGCCAACTAGCCACCGGTAAACGTTAATTTCTCCTATTTCCAGAAATAAAAACAATAGTTATATATATTTGTCAATAATCCTGAACAAGTGTTCTTATTTTATAAAATAACATCAAATTATACCCTACTAGAAATTGCTACAAGTTTTCCCATACCTCCTGTCCCACCAAGGTCATATTTACTGTTAAGGAAACATATATAAAATTAAGTCATGATGAGCCCTCCGATGAGGATTTAATAAATCGCATCGAAGAGCAAGGCCTAATTAAATATTATGAAACTGTTCCAGCAATAATAAATGTTTTTTTCCTTGGATTGATACCGTAATGAGAGGTGAGTTTGATTTGAAGCTGGAATTTGAATTCGGAAAAAATATAAATTCAATCGTAAAATTAATTGTGAACTGATCCTGATTCTCAAACTCATGATACTTATTGATATGCGCATTTACGAACTCATCATGACGCTCACTGAAATATTCATTTATAAACTCATCGTAATACTCACTTATCGTGACACTCATTATATTACTCGTCGATATACTCACCTAATAGTATAATCTGTGAAGCTCATCAATGAGCTCCTCATCATAATTTGGCTATCAAGGATACTATCAAAATTCATTGTTATCTACACTTCCTCTGAGACGTTTTTCAAGGACTACATAAGGATATTTTTCAAAAACAAATAAAACATCAGAAAAGATTTATATTTACGTTCTCTTCTGTGATTGTAGTAGAACAAACCTTCCAATTTCACTGTAATTTATTTAAAAGACCTTTCTCCATTTATTTTTTATTTTTCTTATTTTTTGTTTACGCAAATATATAAATATTTGTCCCCCATATTTTGAATTTGAATCACTTCGTAGAACACGTATGTTTACCCTGTGTTCTCTCCTTCCTACTAAAAAAAAAAACAGTTTTGAAATTCATATGAGAGCAGCAGAGCACGTTTATGTCAAATGAATAGCACCACTCAGGAGAAGTAAGAAAGATAAATCATTTGACCTCTTCCAAGGCATATGTATACATTCTTATTTCTCATATATACATATATGTAGTATGTATGTATGGACATAAGTAAGTAGCTCATCACTGTGACATGAATTCATTTCGGAAAGATTCGGATTATGTTGTTTCTGGTTTGGTATTATCTGTCACATACCTATGTATATGTATGGATTTATGACTTAAGTATAGCAATCATCCATGTGCGGTTATATCCTTATCCTGTTGAGTATGCCTGCTACCATATAACCTACGAGAATCCTTCTATAATGAAACAATATTTGCAGAGGTATTGACATAAGGCGTGGTAAACATTTTGAAGGTGCTCCGTTCCGCATAGTATTATTTTTTGTTGTGATAAGAAATTTTACGCGCTACGTGTATTCGGATTAAAAAAAAAATAAGAAAAATCTCTCAACTTAACCAATAAATTCCCATCTTATTTTTACCGTTTTCACTCGGGAAGAATACAGATTCCCTTTCAGAAAATTTTTACGAAAACAAAACGATTTTAAAGCTGAATTTTTATATTCCTTCCTCTTCCGTATAAGTCAAAAAGATTGAAGAAAAGAAAACAAACTCGCTCGCTGTGTATGCTTGCGTTTATTTGCATAACATATTTGGATATAGGTATATGTATGTATAAAAGCTAAGCTATCTGTCTATACCTTTGTAGTATATCCACCTACCTGGAAGAAATTGTTTTGCTAAGTTCTGCAGAAAAAAATAAAACACTCATACACACACACACACTCACTCACTCAAAAGTCGAACAAGTCGAACCGAACTTTCATATGATGGTAGGTCCTGGATATTTATCGAAGGGTATACAACATAAATTCGCATTTCTCATCCTGCTGACTGCCAAGAATTTTTAGATTTCTTATGCCCGAGATTCTTTTTCGTCGCTACTATATGTGAAAGGACTTAGAAAATTTCATCCTATACATGTATATTACCCCCAAATTTCTTATGAATATAGCAGTTATCCGTGCTTGAAAATTATTTCGAAATATATACACTATATATACTATATATGTATATATATACTATATATTCTTCCCCTCCTTCTGACCGCATATCCACTCTGTAATTCGGTGTAATATAAACGAGTTCACCTCCAAAAATAAGCAAACAACCAATAAATATGAAAGTTCTACGTTGAAACCTTGCGGAATAATTTGATTTATGAAAATGAAAGGGGCGGGGGTGGAATGGGGGAGGGGAAAGGAAAGTAAAAATCTCACTTTATAAAATACAGCCTCGACCCTGTTCTTTAAATCCCCATCTACTTATATATATACATATATATGTAAGACTCAAGTGGGTTGTGATCCATTTTGGTAGAATCTCCTGAATGAAAATATCCCTTACTTTATCCCAAACGTAAAGTTATTGGGGGGAAGTGGGGGTACACTTCATATATATTGCTACTGGTAAGAAATATTTGATTGCCTTCAATTAGGCGCAAAACCTTCATCCATGCAAATATGTAATTTCAGAAATCTTAACACTCTTTGAACCCCCCTCACCCCCTAGCCACATTATTCAGCCATAAGTTGCAATTATAATCGCTTGGGTTGAAAAGGGTGCCACCCCCTCCCTCCTTCAAAGAAAACTGGAAATTTTCCTTAACACATTCAATGTTATGTGAAAAATTGATATTAATTTGACAAATTGTTTATGTGTGTTCGCAAATGAAAAGTAAAAAACTGATACAGAGTGGAGGTAAATGTATGTCGAGATATGTTAAGTAAAAGTAAGCGGATACACGCAAGGTTTATACGAATGTATAAGCAATTGTTGCTCATATCGATAACTTTTTATTTGGACGGGCTCTCTCTCTCCCTCCCTCACACACACACACACACACACACACACACACACACACACACACACACACACACACACACACACACACACACACACACACACACACACACACACACACACACACACACACACACACACACACACACACACACACACACACACACACACACACACACACACACACATGCATACATACACACACACGTTCACATATTTTGTAATGTAGATATATATAAAAGAAAATTACTACAAGAATTTTATCATTTCCGGGGTTATTTCTCTTCTCATTTAAATTTTGATGAGGCAATTTTAGTCGTTTAAAGCCATTTCTAACCATACCCCAACCCCACATACACATATATATGTAAAAAGAAACTGCCTAAGTAGACAGTGAACATTTAAATTTTATGAGGCAACCTCAATTTGGTTTGGATTTTGTTTAAATATTCAGAGAAAAACAATTATAAATAATAAAGCCAAACCGCAATTAGCAAAAAATAATTAAGTAAACAATTTTATCAGGGGCTTTATATTACTGGAATATCTGAATAAAATATTTTTGATTTAAATACCATGGGGGGGGGGGAAAATGATTGTACACAGGAAATTATGTGTCCAAGTCAAAAGTATGGATTCTCAGTCCTTTGTTTGCAGCATAACACGATAGAAATGTACTACTAGAATATATGGCAACTGGTGCAAGGGTTTCCTTATAGTCAATCCATACACCTTATCAAAACCTCGAGCTACACAACCCGTTTCTTCAGACGTCCATCTGCATTCTCACATAAGACCGATTTGCATGTTAGGTTAGGTTAGGTAAGAGTGGTGCCGCTGGACAACCAGCCAGACTCACTTAGACCTCCAACGGGTCCATTGTGCCCCTAGACCTCATGAGATAACCCTTCAAGCCGCGGATTTATCTTGCTTTCCTTGGGAAACTCAGGATATATCCAAGACCTTTAGCCTAGATCCATCCTGACTCACTCAGAAAATTCAGGATGTCTCTGAACTTTATACTTTGAAGCTCCCCCAGACTTGAAAAGAAGTAGCTACCTAGTAGCTTACCTCTTTTATTCATCAGAGCGGGGCATTCGCAAAGCACATGCTTGACGGATTCAATTTCCTCCGAGTCCCTACAACTCCTGCAGAAATCGTTCGCCGCCATTCCCAGTCTTCTAGCATGGCCCCTATGGTCCAGTGACCCGTCATGACCCCTACTAGATTCCTGGTATTCGCTCTGCTGCTGATAAGCAGTTCCCTTGTCCTTTTCCTGTCATATGCAGGCCGCAATTGCCTCGCAATACGACAGGTGTCCCTACTGGTCCATCGTAGGCCTGCCTTTAAATAGACTTCCCTGATGATTTCCTCTTTTAAAACTCCGATTGGGATCCTCACGTAAGCTACAGCTGCGGAGCTATCTAATTCGGAGCCCTTTTTGGCCAACTCATCAGCCATCTCGTTGCCTGGGATATCCTTATGGCCAGGTACCCAGCTTGGGGTCACCTTGTGCCTTATAGTCAATTCCTCAAGCCTGGTTTTGCATAACTGCACCAATTTTGATTTTACCAGCCCAGCATCCAGCGCCCTGATGGCTGCCTGGCTATCAGTATATATGCAGATGTGCCGTGCGGGCTCTCTGCACATGGATACCAATGTTGCCGTCTAATAAATCGCTGTGAGCTCTGCCTGAAAAACACTGCATTTGTCAGGCAGTCTATAAGACTCGTGCCACTGGAGATCTCTAGAGTACACTCCAGCCCCTGTGCCCGCACTGAGATGTACACTGTAAAATAAAATAATCCACCACATTCGTGGTGAATATTTTTGATGTGACTTTATATATGCCATAGAGCCTAAACTACTATCCATAAAGGAAAGTAGTCTTCTAGTAATTTAAAGCTTGGTTCCATACCTTCCCAAAGGATACACTTCCTATGTACCTTACTTAACAAAATAATAAAATAGTTTTGATTACAAAGTAACCTTACCATATTACGTTCACTACCTCTCAGCTGAGTAATAATAGCATGTGTGTATATACAGCCAGAGTCTGAATCTGTAGGCAGCTACATTAGATATCATCAGGCCACGGCATGCCATGACAGCACAGCGTCATATACAATGATTACTTAGCTGAGAGTTTTTGTTTGAGGAATCGTAGACATTTGGTTCAGATACATTTTTTTATATAATTTTGTTAGGAAAGGTATAACAAATTTATTTCGATTCGAACGATAAGAAAACAGGCTTAAGATTATCAGAATACCATTTTTCTGTATAAATAGTAGTTTAGGGCGGAGGAGCTATTCAAATCAAACACAAATGGCCGTTTTCGAGCACCGTATACCGAGTAGTAGTATCTAACTCACTTTCCCACAAAAATCTCACTCACTTGCGTTCCAGAATAAAGAAACACGTGGAATCGGGTAAGTGAGTGAGTGAGAATGCAGAATAGGGGCCCTGGTGGGTATCGTTGCGTTGATACCCCTACCAAAAGTCAGGATGGGTACTTGATAGTCTGTTTCTACCCTGCAGTCCCTACAGTCTACCTTCTGGAGTATATTGGAGTGCCCAAAACCCCTCTCCTTCCACCAACCCCCCGCTCTCAGCCTGACACCGCCACACCCTTACAATAAAGGTCCAGCGGCAATAGGTCAAGTATGACCTCCAATGCCGCCGTGGGCGTGGTGCACAGACACCCAGTTATACCCATACAGGCGGCTCTCTGGATTTTTAACAGCACATCAGGTTACAGTTCCTCGTCAGTGCCGTCCACCAGACCGTAGAGCCGTAGCAGAGGATGGGCCGAACTATGGCTGTGTACATCCAAGTGTACCACCCTGGGTTTTAATCTCCAATTTCCGCCAAATATTCTCTTGCACGTGTAGAAGGCCACACTGGCATTCTTCACGCGTTCTTGTAGATTAGCCTTCCAGTTCAATTTGTAATCGAGGACGACACCCAAATACTTCGCTTCACTGGAGAGAGTAACCTCCTCTCCTCCCAGCATTGGAAGTCTGAAATCTTGCACCCGCCCCCATCTAGTAAAAAGGATTAGTTTCGTCTTCGAGCCTTTCGCTAATAGTAGAGAGAAATTTGCCAGTTACCAGGATGCATATGTCATCCGCGTAGGCAACTACCTTGAAGCCCTCTCTCTCTAACTTGATTAGGATTTCATCCATTACCAGTAGCCACAGGGGTGGTGATAGCACCCCCCCCCCCTTGCGGTGTACCTCTATAGGATTTGCATGTTAATGCGGCTTTCGATTTTTAGGCAAGTCTATCAGTTGCCATGCCTCCATTTGTTTAAGTCTGTTTGAGTGTGTACCTAGCTGATCGCTCGTTAAATATTCCAACTGCTCAAAGATATTTTTAGTTCAGAAGTTTTTAATTTTTTTTCCATTGTCTGACATTAGAAGTTCCACTCTTCCACTGATTCTCGACTAAATTTAAGTGTGTATTCAACTTATCCACTGCTTCTGACTTTGGCTTCAGAAAGTAGACAGTTCTAAAGCGACTATAATCATCCTTGAACTATAGAAAATATTTAGAACCTTTCAGAGACCTAAGATTCATTTCTCCTAGAACAATATGTACTACATATATCTTCGGATGAGACACTTTATGTTGTTTCCCGTACGCACATCCTTTACAGACATTATTTTCCCAGTCATCAATGTAACCAATGTCATTTCTTTTCAGAATATCCTTTAAATGCCGGACATTTTGATGCGCTAATCTTTCGTGCCAAAGGCTTACCGCTGACAAGCTACGTTGCTCCGTTGAACGCAATATCATTTTAAATAGTCCTCCCATCCTTTTTGGTACCAAGACAACCTTATCTCCTTCCATAATCAGTAACTCTTCCGCGGTGGCATGTTGTGTATAACTTTTGTCAAGTACAGTTCTGACAGAGAACAGAATCCAATATTGCAGATGGACGCAATTGTGCGGTGCTGGTCACAAACTCCTCTTCTAAATACTCGAAATCGGTAGTACTATCGTCGTCAAGGAAATCCATGGGAAAAACTAAATGAACTACTTTTTTATGTATACTATTATAAAACTTACTATATTCCAGAAATGTGCTTATTACTTTTCTGTACCGGGGTTGGTAATAAATAAATCTTGAATTTAAATTTGAATTAGAACCCGCTTTGTCAAATGTCAGTCAAAATTTTTATTAATAGTCCGTACAATAAAATGTTCAGTAAAATAAATGGAGACTTACAAAACGCCATTCATCTTTTAATAGAGGAAATGACAAACATTTTACCAGTGAACTCCGTACTGGACTAGTAAAGATCCCAGTAAAATATTTGCTTGGAATTTTATTAGCGGTAAATTTTATATGGAAATGTCACTTTTGCTCCTAGACTTAATCGACAAAAGTAAAGTTAACGTATGTTGGCACAGTACGTAAAAACAAGAAAGGTCTTATTGTTCGATACGCAAAGAAGTAATTGAATTGTAGTACTGTTCAGTTCACATACTGAACTCGAATCCTTCGATGAAATATCCCTCCTACAAAAGATATAAAAAATGAACAAAGAATTTAAAACTTATAACAAATCAATAAAAAGCACTTATTTGATGCTAGAGAAATAAATCCCTTTGGTCCACCGACGTCCCAACTTCCCTACAAGCACATTTATTTCCTGAAATATACAGAAACATGATTACTTCCAATAAAAAATACATAAAATTACGCAAACTTACCCAAATCCCATTCCCTCCTGAATTCGTAATATCATTAAATGACATTACGTCACATCATATGATCTCGCCTTCGCCGCAGTCAGAGTTCAATGGAATGCAACTTTGAGATCGAGCGTTGCCAGGGCAACCCATCATGAAGCAGAGATGTAGCGGTTCACGGCGGCTATAAAAAGACGACGAGCCTCAGCAGCAGCACTCCAGACTTATCCATAGTTTCCTAACTTCTAGGAAATTCTATGTGGAACTTGATGACCACAAATCTCCGCTCAAAACAACCGCAGCTGGTGTTCCCCATGGCTCCATATTGGGGCCAATACTCTTCAATCTCTACACCTCAGACCAATCTCAAAATGAAAGCGGCACAACGCTACTCTTTGCCGATGACTCCCTCACATACGCCCAATCTCGCTGCCCGCTCTTGGCGGTCAATAAAGTCAACCTACACATCAGCAAGCTCGACTCTTATCACAAAAAGTGGAAGATCAAAATTAAAGTCCAAAAGTCCGAACTTATCTGTATTCGGAAACCTAGCACCGGGCGAAACCGCCAAGTCGCTAAATCCAAAAGAATTACGGCCGTCTATAATGGAGGAAGAATAAAGCCCATACAAACAGCGAAATATCTAGGAGTAAATTTCCATGAACTCCTACGATTCAATACCCATGCTAAAGCAACCATTAACAAAGCCGATTTCGCGTACAGCCTTATAAGCCCTATAATCAATGTCAGGGACGGACTCACAACCCAGACAAAACTTCTCATATACAAGCAATTAATAAGGCCTGTCATCACTTATTGCCCATATGGCACACAATCTCCCCCACTTATATGAACCGCCTTAGAAAGCTCGAAAGAAAGATTCTTAGAGCTTGCACAGGACTCCATAGAAGAGCCAACGGAAAATACTACTGCTGCAACTAAGTATTGTACGACGCAGCCAATATAACTCCTATCAAAGAATATCTGTTCGGTCAAACCGAAAAACAAGTCGAGAAAATTCCTACCCATTCAACCCCAGTCATAAACAACTTGTCGGATCTTCTAATACCGGAAAATTTCAAATACCTTTCACCCTTGCTCTTGATACTAGAAACATCTATCTCCACGAAGGTAGAATAAGTTTCTATGACACCAAAGGAGATTACTACAGGCGGTAATCTCAAATATCCTCAAGAACACGGGAATGTCTCTGATAAAACCTGCCAGTATAGGAACCTTCCAGTCCTTAACTTCCTAAAGATTCCAAAACATATCCAATCCTCACTCCCTCCCAGTCCCTCCCAAATTTAACAACAAACCCGTGCGAGAAAGTCATTAACTACAGCTGAGGTGGCGCAGCAGCTGTAAGGAAAAGAACAAACAACCACGGGAGGTGCTCAAAAACCAATCCAAGGATCAAAAAGAAGAAAAGAGAAAAGCATCTAATCAAACTCAGGGCCAAAGATAAACCCCAATGCCCTAAAGAAGACAATCTGAAGGACGTGAAAAATCATCTAACAAAATCCAAAGAAGGAAGACAATGAAGAAATTTGAAAGCACAAAAGCACTTGACTTGACTTGACTTGGCAGAAACACTCATTCTTGTTTCAGAATTTACTCTGAACACATCCTCCACCAGAATTTGATCTGTTTTCTATCCTTTGCAAAAAAAATAATTTTTGATTTCATCTAAATAGGAATTTACTCCTACTACAGAAATTTACTTTTGCCTAATTTCCATCCTACATCTGAGCAGGAATTTACTCCTGCTGCAGAAATCTACTTCTGCTTCATTAACATCAAACACTTAAGTAGAAATCCAATTCTGTTACTATTACCGTGTTCACACGGGCAGCACAGACAAAATTTCCATTTTGTTACACCTTCACAGCAGACTACACTGCAATTCTGTTTCCATATAAACATAAATCCAATTCTGTTCACACTGCAGCCTTATGGCTGATTTACATTTCTAGAAAACAGAGTAAGTAGTTTCCCCTTATCTGAAAATACTTTAGAACGATAAGGACAAAAGATAATCCAGCAAAATTTTACTGAGTTAAATGTCAAATTTCCCGACGAAGGGGAAATTTTTACTGCCATAATTAGCCATAAGAAGTATATTTGATGGCAGTAAATCTTGCTATTATGGCAGCAAACTCATACATATAACTACAAGCGTGTACGAATATAATTGTTTACACGCACACAAATTAAAAATATTTGAAGAGAGTTACAGCACATCAGCTGGAATGTGTCAAAGTTTATTAAAAAATTTTAAACATTTTATAAAAAAAAAAATTTTACAAAATTTTTTTAAAAAATTGTTAAAAAAAATTTTAAAATTTTTTTTATGAAACTATTATAAATTTTTTTAAAAAATTAATTACCATTAACTTTTTAACGTATATTTTAGTAAATATATCTTTAAAATCTAACACAAAACAAAAACGAAATACTGAAATTTTAGGGTTTTTTTTAAGCAAACGAGCTGTTGTAACTGTTTTAACTGTGTACTAGACCTGCGTTAATAGGGGACTGAAAGTCCGAGACTGAAGGTTCCATCCGAACTAAAACTCTCCTAAAAAGTGGAACTGAAAGTCCCACGTTTAATTGGGACTGAACTTTCAGTCCGCGACTTCAAAATGTCCCTATAAACACTTCTGGACTTTATATTAGCTATGGATAAGGTAAGACTAGTTAAAATGAAAAGGGTAATATGGTCCACAGAGGAAACAGAAAAAATACTGCATATAATAAGAGATAGTAAGATTTAAACTGTGAATGGGATAATTTCATCCAAAAATAACATTTTAGATAATATTGTGTCTTTACTGGATGGCAAAAGGTATCGTAATGCTGAAGTTTACCAACAAGTCGCGAAGAAACTGTCCCAAGAATTCTATAACAGATCTCCAGATCACCTACCGGTTAAATTAAAGCACTTAAAAAAGATTTCATTAATACAGGTAAAAGTTGGGGAGACTGTATTGTCTGATGGCTTCAGCACTAGTGTTAATTTGTCAACCAAATACATAAAAGTTGTCTTCCGCATCCAAAAAATTTCCAGCATGTCATTGTTATTATATCCATTATGCACAATGCTTTGTCACCAATTGTCAAACCTTAAATGAGATTCAACTTTCTTAATATGAGGAGAAAAGCCTTTTCAAAATTTAAATTGCGTTTTATATGTCGTTCTTGCAGTCTATGAAAATAAATAATAATTTATTTCTAAATACAGAAAATCTTCGAACACTCACTAACATTTTATTATAATATGCTACTTTTTTTAAAAAAAAGCCTTTCGCGTTGCTGATTTCTATAAATAATTTGAAGTCACTTGCTCAAATAAGAAATTATACATCGAAATAATTGTTGATGCTTCCATTCTGCCGCAATATTAAAATTAATAACTATCTCAAAAAAAAAAGTTGTGCGACAATAGTTACTCCTACACAAATGGTAAACACATATAGAATTGTGAACATAAACCAAACGAAAATCTTGATTCAAGTAAAGGTCAAGATTCTTTGAATTAGGACATGTCCCAATATCCTGATGTAAACTTAATCCCCAATATATTTAGAAAATACTCTTAAACGTTAAAATAGCAGCTTTATTAAAAAATATATATATATTTCACACAAAGATTTGACACATAACGAAAATCCTAAATCGACCAAGGGATTATGACCATATCTCGGAAAAACGACTCCTACTGGCACCATATAATATTCCCAATCTCTTCAGGGGAAAGTTGTGCAACAATACTTATTTTGCAATAATGGCAGCACAGCAAAACAAGGCGCAAAGTACATTAAATAGCACCAAATTGGAAAACTGTAAAAGAAAAAAGCTCAAATATTAAATTATTAAGCTCTATTATTTTTTGTAAAGTATACTTCTAGCAATTAAAAATGTAAATAAACACTAAAATATGTTACCTTTCCTCAATTAATCTGCCTTGTTCTACTTTCCATGCCATTCCATTCTTTCCTGATAAGTTTTTCCTGTTTTTCTTAACATACTTATTGAATTGTTTAGTAGAACTTCAACATAAACGTCTAACTAATTTATGCAATTGACAAATTGATGAAATGTCAAAAGTGATACTTCGCTATAAAAGAGTGGGAAATAATGTTTTGACAGTCGATCACTTCTTCCTTTTTTTCTAATAGGGCAAAGTAATAAGACCCTCTCACTCACTTTGTCAGTAAAATCGTATGTTCGAGTAATGTAAATCAGCCATTACGCACTGCAGCACTCATTGCAGCTACTTGCTGTAACGTTTTCAATTTTTATATAAAGGCCCACACGCTGCAGTATATACAAACAAAAATCCTATTCTGTTTGAATTATGTAATTCATGAATCTAATTGTGAATTCTTTCCTTTTTTTATACATAAATAAAGGGAACAGAAACATATAGTGGCGGCACTGGATTCTTGAATTTTTATTGAATTATTTTACGTAGTTTTACGATATTTAGGATTTTTATACAAGGAATTGAATTGACTTGTGATACTAGCTGTAAAGTAAGCAATATATGTATTGAAATAAAATTTTATATTTGAATTAAAAGGCTGAGGTATCTCTTAATAAACCGGCACCCCATTGAGCATAGATCTCACAAGTCCTGTGAAAAATAGTCACATACAAGATGAGACTGACGTCAGAAAAGATTCTAATTAATTCTACAAAAATTTAGTTCTATTATTCAACTTCTAATAGCAAAAATGCAAAATATTTTTATTAGGTACAACGAATCTAAAAATGTTTTTTAGGTAGCTGGGGATTGGGATATATGTAGGTAGAAATCCAATATGTTATCCATTGCCCCCACTAATGCCTGTAATTATTCAATTTAGTAAAAAATTTTACCGTGCAGTTAATCCAGAATTATCCACAGATATTTTACCTAATTATTAAACCCAATGGTGTGACTGCGCAGCAAATTTACAAATTCCATCATCTTGTTATTGGTAAAAATATAACATTTTGCAGCTATGTGTAAGCCTATTAAATTAATCCTTACCTACGTGCTACCTACTAAAAATTTCAGATATTTTATACAAAGCGTGTTCAGTATAAACTTCTCCTTCGCTGCCTCATTGAAAATCATTGAAAATAATATCAAAGTTTTCTAATTTATTCTACTAAATTTACTATTTCTCATTAATTTTAACTTACTTAGACTTCTGTAACCGAATCAAACATATGTTCCTTCTGGCAAATTCGAACGCCCTCAATATGGTGTATAAGCTAAAGTCTTCATGCAACTGTTGGATAACTAGGTATATCCTAAGAAGATTATATGCACATTGCTATATTTCAGTATCTATAACATAGATTTTATGGAGAAACTAGCTAACATATTGAGAACACCACTCCTAGACTTCTCATCCGACAAAATATAGTTAGAATGGATATGGCATATAAACTCAGAAATCTGACAAGCAGAAAGGACGAGTACTAGTATGAAATCCTTACATACAAAACCGAGGGACTTTGAACAAAAGCATCAGCAAAACACATGAACGACATGAATCCAAGGGAAGCAAATAAACCATAGAAAACATGCCCGGAACACGTCTAAAGACATTCGTCCAACCAAAATAGATTTGTAGATTTAGATGTTGCGCTGAAACTCTACACCTCCCCAATGGGATTCGATAAAGAAAAGACTATTATGATTGAATTTTAGTGGATTAACTATTTTCGATTATTCCATTGTTTGTTTATACAGCTAGCTTTGATGTAAACGAATTAAATGAAATCCTTTATCCTTGTAATTTTTATAAGGCTTTGTATAGCATGAGGAAGAGGGGGGCGGATAGGTAATTTGATCGTATAAATAGAGCCACAAAGAGTATTCCATTTACAGTTCTAGTGCATCTGTCCAATTTTAATTTATTTTAAATATGTATATGTGGAGGAGCTTTCGGAATGATACACCAGCGGGAAAAAGATACTAATGAATTCTGAATGAACTCAAAGAACAGAGTTCAGTTGGGGCGCAACCATAGCAATTCCAATTCCAAAGAAATCAAATTCTATTTAATCAGCCCATTTTATACTCGTGGTGGACGTATATACGTATGAGGGCTTATTTTTATTGGAGATTGTAGAGCGCATGATGGTTCTTTGTGTGTAGCCCCTGACATTGATTGCTTCACAAAACTTTTAATTAAATTAAATTTGCCGCAGGTCAGGGAACCCGGGAGTTTTACGTTACCCGTGAGAGTATGTTTCATATTAAAGTAATTGCGTTCATGTTTGATAATGATAGAAATTAATTTGGATATTATTATTATTATTATTGTGTTCGTGCTTATCGACTAAGTATCTGGATATAATAAGAGGTCTCCTACTTTTATACATTCATGGTAAATGTATTAGCTACAAAAATTGCCATAGGTATTAGGCTACTTGACAACGGCAGACCATGATGACAACAGGGAAGTATATGCTGAGGACGGCACTGTGTACGGGAGGTCACGATTTACACTGCTCCATAGCTTAATTTTAATAACAGATTTCTAATGGTATTTCTATAGTAGAGGAGGTCATTCGTGTCATCCACAGAACTGGATAAATTGATCAAAAGTGAATGTCAGAGTTTGCATGCTTTAATATACAGGAGTTCTGTGTGCCGAGCTATTGCTGACATTTTCCAGCTGTGATCCAAGTTATAAATAACGTGGCAGTGCTGTTAACAACAATTTCAAGTATAACACTTAACACGAATATCAAAATTTGTATTGTCGTTAAACGTCTCTGATTTTTGGGTATGGCTATCACGGGATTACCCTTTGATCACAGCGTACCCAGAATACGATGCGGAAGATGAGTGTACTAGGAAACATCCTGTACTCGATTCAAGATTAGCGGAAGTATTAACAAGCAAAAATTAGTTAAAAGGATACTAGACTTCGAACAATCTAGATAGATTGGCTATCTGTAGTTCGGAGTAGTTAATACAACCTGCATAATCTCCAGACATCTATATGAACAAAAATATCTCCTAAGAAAGTAGCAATTCGGTTTTGTACATCTTTACCCAGTGGGACGAATTCCGGAAGAGGAAATGCCGATAGTTAAAATTCTGAAAGTAGAATCCTTCAAAAATCCTTGAATAACATTAAAACCGCAGAGTATAAAAATACTGAAGCTGCAAAAATAGAAACATCTCGGAAAACAAAATCTTGGGAGTTTTCTGAATCAAAGAGTTTCGGAATTTAAGCAAATTTTATGGTCTTTGTAGTCAGTTTTCTCGAAAACAGAATTTTTTCTGGATTTGGACTGATATTGAAAGTTTGGATTCTGGTTTATCGAAAGAATCCAGGATCGTAGGAATATTTTCAGATTTTCTTTGAGGTCGGTTTTCTCGAAAATGCAAAAAAATTTCATTTTCTGGATTTTGACTGATATTGAACGCTTGAATTCCGCTCTATCAAAAGAATCCAGGATCGTAGGAATTTTTTCAGGTTTTCTTTGAGGTCGGTTTTCTCGAAAACGCAAAGAAATTTCATTTTTTTGGATTTTGACTGCTATTGAAAGTTTGAATTCCGCTCTATCGAAAGAATACAGGATCGTAGGAATATTTTCAGGTTTTCTTTAAGGTCGGTTTTCATTTTCTGGATTTTGACTTATATTGAAAGCTTGAATTCCGCTCTATCGAAAGAATCCAGGATCGTAGGAATTTTTTCAGGTTTTCTCGAAAACGCAAAGAATTTCATTTTCTGGATTTTGACTGATATTGAAAGTTTGAATTCTGCTCTATGGAAAGAATCCAGGATCGTAGAAATTTTGTCAGGTTGTCTTTGAGGTCGGTTTTGTCGAAAACGCAAAGAAATTTCATTTTTTTTGGATTTTGACTGCTATTGAAAGTTTGAATTCCGCTCTATCGAAAGAATACACGATCGTAGGAATATTTTCAGGTTAAATTTGTGGTCGGTTTTCATTTTCTGGATTTTGACTGATATTGAAAGCTTGAATTCCGCTCTATCGAAAGAATCCAGGATCGTAGGAATTTTTTCAGGTTTTTTTTGAGGTCGGTTTTCTCGAAAAGGCAAAGAAATTTCATTTTCTGAATTTTGACTGATATTGAACGCTTGAATTTCGCTCTATCGAAAGAATCCAGGATCGTAGACATTTTGTCAGGTTTTCTTTGAGGTCGGTTTTCTCGAAAACGCAAAGAAATTTCATTTTTTGGATTTTGACTGCTATTGAAAGTTTGAATTCCGCTCTATCGAAAGAATACAGGATCGTAGGAATATTTTCAGGTTATCTTTGAGGTCGGTTTTCATTTTCTGGATTTTGACTGATATTGAACGCTTCAATTCCGCTCTATCGAAAGAATCCAGGATCGTAGGAATTTTTTCAGGTTTTCTTTGAGGTCGGTTTTCTCGAAAACGCAAAGAAACTTCATTTTCTGTATTTTGACTGATATTGAAAGCTTGAATTCCGCTCTAACGAAAGAATCCAGGATCGTAGGAATATTTTTAGGTTTACTCGAAAACGCAAAGAAATTTCATTTTCTGAATTCTGACTGATATTGAAGTTTGAATTCTGCTCTATCGAAAGAATAGAGGATCGTAGGAATATTTTTAGGTTTTCTTTGAGGTCGGTTTCCTCGAAAATGCAAAGAATCTTCATTTTCTGGATTTCGACTGATATTGAAAGTTTCAATTTCGCTCTATCGAAAGAGTACAGGATCGTAGGAATATTTTTAGGCTTTCTTTGGGGTCGGTTTCCTCGAAAACGCAAAGAATCTTCATTTTGTGGATTTCGACTGATATTGAAAGTTTGAATTCCGCTCTATCGAAAGAATCCAGGATCGTAGGAATATTTTTAGGTTTTCTTTGAGGTCGGTTTCCTCGAAAATGCAAAGAATCTTCATTTTCTGGATTTTGACTGATATTGAAAGCTTGAATTCCGCTCTATCGAAAGAGTACAGGATCGTAGGAATATTTTTAGGTTTTCTTTGGGGTCGGTTTCCTCGAAAACGCAAAGAATCTTCATTTTGTAGATTTCGACTGATATTGAAAGTTTGAATTCCGCTCTATCGAAAGAATCCAGGATCGTAGGAATATTTTTAGGTTTTCTTTGAGGTCGGTTTCCTCGAAAATGCAAAGAATCTTCATTTTCTGGATTTTGACTGATATTGAAAGCTTGAATTCCGCTCTATCGAAAGAGTACAGGATCGTAGGAATTTTTTCAGGTTTTCTTTGAGGTCGGTTATCTCGAAAACGCAAAGAAACTTCATTTTCTGGATTTTTACTGATATTGAAAGCATGAATTCCGCTCTATCGAAAGAATCCAGGATCGTAGGAATTTTTTCAGGTTATCTTTGAGGTCGGTTTTCTCGAAAACGCAAAGAAATTTCATTTTCTGGATTTCGACTGATATTGAAAGTTTGAATTCTGCTCTGTCGAAAGAATCCAGGATCGTAGAAATATTTTTAGGTTTTCCATGAGGTCCGTTTTCTCGAAAACGCAAAGAACTTCATTTTCTGGATTTTGACTGATATTGAAAGTTTGAATTCTGCTCTATCGAAAGAATCCAGGATCTTAGGAATATTTTTAGGTTTTCTTTGAGGTCGTTTTCTCGAAAACGCAAAGAAATTTCATTTTTTTGGATTTTGACTGATATTAAAAATTTGAATTCCGCTCTATTTAATGAATCTAGAACCGTAGGAATTTGTCGGTTTTACTTGAAAAGATGAAAAAATTCATTTTCGTGAATCTGTAGGATAAACGTATTATTTTTATTTATTATTCTACAAGTATTTTAGTAAGACCCTTAAATTAAGCCTAAAGCTATTTTATTATGAGATAAACTATATTCCAAAAAAAATTTACCTTTTGGTTTATACAACAAATAAGTAACCTACTCTGGCAGTAATATGCATTGAATTACTTAAATTCTTAATTGAAGATCGTTAATTTTATCACTCATATTAGGTTTTCTTTTCTCTTTCAGATTTACAAAGATTCAGATAGCTGAACTACTGCTAAGGACGTAAGTATATAAATTTCTGAACATTTTGCCATATCATTGTTACTAGGTTCATATAAATATCGAAGTCAAATAGTATAATTGCACATATTTATTGCACGATCGTTTAAGGCTTTATTTAGGATGTAGTAAATTTTAGGTCTTTTTTGTGGAACGTATTATTGTCTTTGTTAAAACAAATTTTGAGTATGAACATATGTAGAAGAAATATATCGATAAGTATGCCAAATACAATAAAAGATGTGATTAAAGCTAATGGAGGTAGGACTAAATATTTAAACTTTATAAATTATTATTATGCCTACCCTACGTACAGTGTCTTCTTCTTCTTCGCATGTAGTACATATATGTATATAAAGCTTAAATTGCGCCAAATTGCATGTACATACATAGAATTATTCTTGCCGTCTTAAAATGATTATGTTGACACGACAATAACAGGCATATCAGGTTTCAGTTTCTTGATGTAATTGTACTGCATCAAAACTCTTCACATATTCCCACATGCGCGTCTTTTCAACATCGGTCGTGAGAAATAAATAAGAAAAGCAAAAAGCTTTCCATCATGACGCATACCTGCAGGCAGTGAGCTCAAATTTCGGGTAGTTTGTTTTTGACCCGTCCGACGGCAAGGTGATTACAAAAATTAGCGAAACCTTTTTAAAATTGTGGTAATCGTTTATAAAACGGTCGATGAGCTTGAAACTAAGAAAATTTTAATATGACCTTTGAAAACGTATACTTAAAACTTTGTGAAACTGTGCAATTTTTTTTTTTGAACGATCCAAAAAATTTAGTCAATTCGTGAAAATATTTTGTAAACTATCAACATAATTAAAGTTCAGTAAACTTGTGGAAGAGTTTCTGCGATGGGTCCGACAACATTTATTTACGTTTTTCGGTGTTTGAATAATTTAATACCCTGTAGATTTTTCTCTTACGTACCCTGTAAGGTAAAATGACATTTTATTTGATACAAAACTTTTCTACTGTTGCATACAATCTTCAACAGCTCCAATTTCCACTATTTTCCCGTCAAAATCCTTTAATAACTTGAACTTAAGTTAGGGTCTGCAAAACTTTTTTTATTGAGGACTTTAAGAGCAGGCTGAAGATGGATTATGGATAGAGCAGCAGAAAACTTTTCTAATGAATCAAATGTGATTTTAACGTGCACGTATACAAGGTACGAGGTAGAAAAAGCTAGAGAGTAAGGACCTAAAAATATAAATGACCCTTAGCCCATTAGTCGCACCCCCGCCCCATATGATTTGTTGCTTACCTACAAAAAAAAAAACCTATCACTCTGTGAAATATTCGCAATGCGAAACCAAACACCCTACATGTTGTAAAAATTCCATTAACAAATCAACAAAATATTGCAATTCTCATGTCTTGTTATATGTCAAGTCATGTCAATTCTTCCATATAAGAATAATAGACACAATATTGCTTCTAAATTAGTAGAAATTACAAGACACAGTCCGCACACAAACATTGAACACAAATTAACCTCGTTTCTGTTTACACAAATTCAGCTGTCAATACATTCCTGTGCAAACAATACCAGCATAGCAGCACTATTAATTTGATGGTCGCGGTGCAATGTACTCGCAGCCCCGTAAATTGAAAGGGCGCCGGAATTTAAATTGTGTCTAAATTGTGTCTAATTTTATACTGCGCCGCAAACAAAAAGAGCTGCTCTCCGACATGTGCGGCATTCCTCTTAGACTTGAATATATTAAATTACAGGCGATTAAGACGAAAGAAGACAATCGGGAATTTCTTATTATTATTATTATTACCTCGTTCAGCATCAGTCATATGTATAACCATTGAATACGCTACAAAGTCGGAGTCTTGGATAAAAATTCTATTCTCACACAATATGAATCTAGCAAAAAAAAATAAAAAAAAATTAAATGAGTTCTTATAAAGCTTACATACATTACAACATAATTCATTTTTGGGGCAGATTTATATGCGCACTCAACTCAAGCTAGATACATATAATATTTCAAATTTGAGGTTAACAATTATTGAGGTTAATGTCTGACTCTAGAGCGAAACCTGTTTATGTCATAAATTAGAAAATTGTAGCTATGTAATTATCTCCTTAACGTGCCATATGTCTTCCCGGATCTTCCCAATGAACTGCATAAGACATGATTTAGAAAAAAAAAAAAAAAACATCAGCAAAGCAATCTGTGTTTTTATAGATCTACAGTATGGCGGCAGCAAATATACCAGACTTCAACCGTAGTGTACCCATCATCATCCGTCCAACCAACCAACCAACCAACCTGAACATGGAAAACTGTTTTATTTCTCATATTTTATGTCGGCTTTTTATCCACACCATCCAGCCATTCTGGCAACTTTCATCTTAACCGGCTAAATAATGTAATTGCCGTCTCTGAAACAGAAATAGATTCGAATATAAATTTTCTGGATGAATATAGAGATATATAGGTACATATGTACACCTACCTACCTATATAAGAAAAGGAAGGATCCAAAATGGGCTGAACCTGGAGCTAGTATGTATAGTTTATAGTTTTTTTTCTTAAGTCTGATGCCATCCTATATAATTTTGTAAGAGATTAAAACCAAATTTTCTTGCATCTTAATAGCTAAAAAAAAAAAAACCACAACAAATCAAGCATCCAAACTGATACTATATAGCTAGCCGAAGTGGTTGGAATTTTGAAATGGATCCCATCCATAAGAAAATTAGACTTCCCACTTCTTTGGGAGTACTTAAAATTTAGTGGTGTCAATTTGTCTATCAACGCGCACAAGACAAACCACCATCGTTGTTATACTTTGAATCTGGATGAATGGATGGATGGATGGATGGATGGATGGATGATGGGATGATGGGATGATGGTGGATGCTGGGATATGGTGCATGCTGCTGCCGTTAAGATGTTTAAATTGTCGTAAAACTATTTTCAGTATTTTCATTTCGTCTTCAACAGAGATC
This sequence comes from Dioctria linearis, assembly GCA_963930735.1. Taxonomy (NCBI): domain Eukaryota; kingdom Metazoa; phylum Arthropoda; class Insecta; order Diptera; family Asilidae; genus Dioctria; species Dioctria linearis. Next base: position 32,990,192 of record OZ005742.1, on the reverse strand, counting down.
AAGTCCCTTGCTACTATCTACTAATACTACTACTACTACTTACTACTACTCCAAGCTTATATTTCCTGAAATGATATAGGTATGGGAATGCTGGTTTGATTTGGCTGGCATTTAGTCTGAGCATATTGTATTCTGTATCCTGAATGACTGACGTGACTTTAGTTGGATTTCTGGAATTTCAACTGAAAACTCTTGGTTTAGTCGTTTAGTCAGCAGGAACAGGAGCATGAATAGCAGCAGCAGCAGCACCAGCACGAAAAGCATATATTCTATAATTCTATGCTTATGTCATGCCATCAGCCGTGACTTCAACTGCTATAGTGTGTCTGAACTGTAATACTTACATATAGTAGATGTGGTACATTCTACATCAGAGCACGTTCCTTTAGGACAAGAGGCCGTAAAATTTTTTTCTTCTTCTTATAGTATATGTTCAGCCACCACTACGTCTCCTTATAAAACCAATGTTCATCCATTTTCTAGCATGTAGCAAATGTTACAACATCTGAAAATTGAATAATGCATTCATTTATATGCGAGTCATTGTATGTACGAGAGTGTATATGTTGGCTGGTGTCCGCATGTATAACTGCCATAATGCCATCAGAGCAAAATATACATACTTTTTACATACCTACATATAGTTGGCAGTATTAAGGAGGCAACAAAACAAGGATCTGGAGGGCATACACCCTCTTGTTATATTTGATACAAGAATTTCAACAAAATGCGGAGAGGAACGCATGTAGATGTTTTTTTTTTTTTGGTCTGGTTAAAGGCAGCATAGTATATGTCACAAGTTCAGTTTATATGCAGATTAATAAGTGGAATATAAGAATAAAGTCCCAAACCATTTTCCCGGATTACAATGGATTACAATTTGAGATGGGTATGAAAGACTCCCTGTGTACTATTTATATAATACAACAGCAATTGCTGCTATTCTTGATATATCTATCCCTTCCATCCCATTCCAGAATCAAATCTTTGTCCACGTCCGTATTGTACGCGTATGTTATGTAACTTTTTTTTCCTCTGTTCCTGTTAAAAATCCCAGCTTTCCTCAAGGGGTTTGTGTGAAATATCTTGGACAGAATAAAGAAGCAGAAAAAAACAACAACAAAAAACTTTCTGTCACACATTAGTAAGTTGAAAGTTTTTCGTTTCTCGTATACTCTTTTGGTCACTTTATATCGTTTAAGGATAAACTTTGAAAAATTGAACGACATTTATTGGTTCCAAAAACTCCTCTATGAAGAAGACTTAACAAGTTTTTGTTATTGGCTTTGGTGTATAGTGTGTGGTGTAGTTCAATAAGGTGGGAAGGGGGTGTTGAAAAATGTACAAAGTCATCTAATAAATTTTGTCCTAGCAGCAAAAAAAAAAAAAAAATAATAAAAATTTTCTGTGCACTTATTTTAGATCCCTATAAAAGGATTATAAAAGTTAATAATGATTTTATTTTCTAAAGTAAAATTTTGGAATATTAGTCTCGGGTGTCTATTCCTAGCTATGTATGCAATAGATATGTATGAATGTGTGTGTATGTAGGTACACTTAATTTCCAGACATTCAACTAAATTTGATTAAGTATTATGATTGGAGAAAATTAAGAAAGTTTTACTAACTTCTAAGCAAGACACAATCTATAAGATAAGAAATTTCTTTGACGTACAAAGTTGGAAATTTAATTTTGTTAAAAGTGGAGAGAAGGAGGTGAGCTCCCTTTTAACTACGCAACTAGTATCAACTTTTATCAGGCGTTCCTGGTCTGTCATGCTATCAGCAAAAACATGGTAAAGATCATGAGCGGTGTCGTCTGGGTTTTTACTATATTTTTGTTTTTAACATAAGAAATAAAAGGATATTCAGTTTTTTGTTTTGTTTTATAATTGTGCACAAGAAGGTCATGATTTAAGTGAATTTTCTTTATTTTTATCTAACTTAAATAAAATTTTATTAAAGTTAATTATTTTTTATGCAATTATGTATGTATATCGCTTATGAAAGCAAGGCTATGTTATTCTAAGAAAACTTCTCCTTTTCTTTGATTTGCGTACATATAGTCCTCGAACTGTTTTAAGAAACTTTCTAAAGAAATTGTATTTTAGGCTGTTGCCTGACAAGCAAGGTACAGGCAGAGAATTTAGTAAAGGTTGTAATTAAGAGAAGAGAGATATAAAATGAGATTGTGAAATTGTCGATTGGGTGGGGTGGGGGTGTTGAGGGATTGAAAGTGTTTTTTGCGATATTCGGCGAGACGTTACCTCCTACCGGAAGATATTTTTCGCAAAAGTTGTAGATAATAAAAATATCTAAAACTTTTATATAAGGCATTTTTCAACATAACCTCAAATTTTTTGAGAAATTGACATGATTTTTCGATTGAAATGAAATCATACCTTATTTTTTTGAGGCCATTCCCTTTAACTCGTACACGAATTTGTCTGTCTATTTATTTATATATTTCTTTTTTAATATTTTCGACACTCTCGTAGACTCACCTTTCGTCATCACAGCGAGCTGAAATTTGGCACACAGGTTCATGTCGCGTGACAATTAAATCTATCAAAATGTGAGCCGGAAATTTCCATGGAAAACCCGGAAAACCGGGAAAAATCATTTGAAAATTTGGTACAAATTTGATTAGTGATAAATCCGTTTCAGAAAAAATGCAGTTTTCCGATTTTTCCGAAAAAGTTTCCGGAATTTTCCGGTAAAAAAGTAGAGCGAAATGAGTTGCATAAAGTTGCTTTTGTGGAAAACCTGGAAAAGCGGGAAAATCATCGACAAATTTTCATCGATATGATTAGTGATAAATCTGTTTCAGGAAAAATGCAGAATTTTTCAATTTTTCTGGAAAATTTTCGAAAATTTCTTGAATCTTCCGACTTTTGCGGAAAATTTTCCGACAAAAAAGCTTTATAAGCTATGCGGAATCATTTTTTTCCGTCCTACTGGCATCAATACTTTCTCTTCAACAATCGTGAAAACTTGCATGAAAAATCGATGAAAATTCATGTAAATTTTTAAAAAAAAATCATAGTAATAGGAAAAGTCTGTGGAAAACATGGAAAATCGGGAAAATTCATGTTATATGGGATCAAGTTGGAATACAGCTAAAAAGCGCTGTTTAAAACATAATTTGAATTTCAGAAAACCGTTGCAGTACTTCAACGATTTGATACTCGAAAAAATTTTGTTTTCGGATCGGCACCAAACATGACTTAAAAATTGTTTTAAAATATCTCCATGCAGCACGTAATAAAAATTTAGTTAACGTGAAAAAGGCAAAAAATAAAATAAGTAAAAAACGAATTTTCAAACAAAACTGAGGCCAAGCCGCATGAAAAAGTAGAAAATAAACTTTTCTTCACACACAGAGGTGGACTCAGATTTTATTCGCTGACAATCACCGATATATTTCAGGATGATCAATCAGAGGTAATAAGTGATTTGATTCATGAAGAGAAAGAATATTCAAGAGAAATGTTCCAATCAAAAAATCTATTTAACAAAAAATTACACAGGAACATCTTATTCTTTTCCTACAGATCTTTCCCGGGATAAACAGGAAATATTGAGTATATGTATTTAGGAATTTATTAGTTATTAGAAATTTCCCATAACTTATTCCCTGCGATATCCAACAACTACCTCTACATATATGGGAACATTAATAATATTTTTCAGAAAAATACAATTTTGGGATAATCATGGGAAAGTCGTTTCTCCCCCTTCCAGAATTAATTTCGGTTTTCTGATTCACGTGGTTTGCGTGGTTCTAACGATAAAAGTGCTATTTTATTGCTTGGTGTGTTTCCTTGTGTAGTTTTTGGAGACGAAAAGAACAGAACAACAAAATTTGAATATGTAAAGAAGCCATATGAGAACTGCGTTGTTTACGCTTGTTTCGCTTCTGCAATTTCTTTTTGTTTTAGCAAAGTTTGTTGGTTACACTGCAGCAGAACGTGGTATTTTCATATGAATCTCATTTGTAGGTGTTAAAATTTTTTTATTTATGTTTTGTGCAACTGCATGCAGCACTGGCATATACTAATGTTTTTTTACTTTTATTTATTTTTTATTTTATTTTTTTGTAAAAATTTCTACCCATCAAAAAAATTTCCAAAATCCCAGAAAACTTTAAAAAAAATCCTTAGATATTCGCCCGCATATCCTGAAATCTGAGATCTACCTAGTTATGCTTGAAGCTGGAATTTTACATTATTGGCGTTAACTGTGTCTAAGTACAACCACAGGGAATTGTGTTCGAAGGGAATGGAATCTACCAGAGACATCAGGATGTCGGACATTCGTCACTCCAAAACCGTTATTTGGCACCGGACTTGATCTCGCATCCTAACAGGATTTCCCATTACCATTCCAAGGACACATTTATCCTGTTTGGGATTCTTATAGTTCAAATTCATTCAGTATTTTACAGATTGTAACTCATCTATCGAGAGTGTTTGAAAAAATAGTCAAGTAATTGATGAAAACGATTCATTCATTTATTTATTTATTTCGCCTCCAAATATTGGCTCCTTTTACAAAAACAGTAAAAACAGGAACGAAATGTAAAATTAAAAAAATATATACTACGAAACAACAATGCGACATCTAGCCTCAGCTGGTTAAACTAGAATCACAAATTTTTGTTTTTACACAAATTGTAATTAATTTTTAATATAAAAACTTAATATTTTGCCATAATTCAGTGCTATGAATAATGGGAAAATAAGAAGAGCTTTTGACTTATCTGCCTTTCCCTTTCTTGCAACCACACTAAGTACCTATACAAGGTAAAAAAGGCGTTAAAGAGCTGTGAATAATTATAAACTTACTTGCCGTTTTGTATTTTCTAAGAGAGTTTTTAACTTGGATTTGACTTTTTATGTTAAATTTTAAAATTTTTAAGTAATTTGAAAGTTTTTTTTTTTAGAATTGAAAACTTTTGTGGTAAAAAAATAATGATGTAAATGTGATGTAGAAAAAATACAAAAAAACAAAATTGTTTAAGTTAAATGATTTTATTTTACATGAGATGATGTATTAAAACCTAGAAAATATTTTTGGGTTACAAATGTGGGTCGTACCGACTTATAGGTACTGTCTACTGGTAAGAAATTTCGCAAGATCAAGAGTAGTAACGTCCTATAGGCCAAGATCTACTTTGGATCGATGCGTCATAAGTATGTAATTAGGGCATTTGATCACACTTAAGTAATAAGATTATCACTTGCTTTGGCAGTGAAATACACCTTGATGTAATCTGCAAGCCTAAGGCCCCCGGTTTTATTTACGTGTGATCAAAGCACCTAATCTTAACCTCTGACACCAGGGGCATCACTGCTCTCTGCCATGCGCGATTTCATACTAGTACACAGTACCTACATACATTTCGCTAAGCCCCACATTTGTGACCCATAATTATATATCGAAAAAAGTTGATTATTCACAAAATATAAAATGTTCAGCCTTTACCGATTATTGAAGTCAATTCTGAATGTGAGAAAATAAAGATCTTGAATGTTAGGTTTCAAATTTTCCCAGAAAGCGATGTCCCATGTCAAAAATTACATTAGTGATTGTATACAAAAAAAAAGAAAGGGAATATTTAAAGAGCTCGCAGCATTTTCCTTGCCTAGTTGGAAAAATTTCAAGATACATAAATGGATATGAAAGGAACTTGGAAAGAAACTGAATATCGAGACTCAAATGAAAATGCAAGTTTATCAGCAAAAACAGAATAGAAAAATTGATATAACTAAAAAAAAACACATGAACGCATTCTAGTGACACGTGGTAGGCAAATTCTTAAAAAAATTTCGAAAATTATCATATGCTTCATGAAAGTATTTAGAAGCGCAGGATGTCAGGAACCCCAATTAATTATTCCAACTCCTTTGGACTTTTGACGTCCACCATTTATAGCTCATTAAAATTCTGAAGAATAATTTTCAAGGAAATTTCTAAGAACCAAAATTATGTCTTAATAGTCGTAGGTACCCGAGAGAAAAAAACCGTGATAGAGCCATAATTTCCAGATTTTGGACAAAGTTTATACGACAAAAAAAAACTTTAGTTTTTATTTTTTTGTTAATTTCTCATAACTTCAGCAGGATATTTACAACGAACTGCGATTTTACATTACTCGCACAATGCAGCAATATCTTGAGACTGTACCTCATTAAAATAAAATTAAATATTTTTCAATATGTTAAGGACGCTTCATTTAAACCAAATAGTTTCTGAAATAAAATTATGAAAGTCTTTCATATCTATGTATGTATAGATACTTGACAAACCCAATATGTTTTACTAATGATTTGGCAGCTACGTTTAAGCTCGATTTTTTTTTAGCTGATTTTAACTTCCCATACGTTCGTTGTACTTGTACTTTTGATGCGTCGGACAATTGTTTGCGCCCGTCTGAGGCTTTCAGTCTCTCCTTAATTATATGGAGCTATGTTGCTTGAAACAATACAATAATCAATTTAATCCTAATAATAGACTCATAGATCTAATATGGACTAATATTACTTCCTACAATATTGATATACATATCTACCTACATCTGTGTGCCCACTCTCTAAGATTGATCCCCAATACCCTCTTCTTGACATTAAATGAATATTGACACACCTAAAGATCCCCTGAGATCTGTTTACGAAGGTAAGAAACTACCAACGTGCTTCTTATGATAGCTTCAACGATTTTCTAAACAACTACGGTCTGTCGTCTATTCTCTCATCTGATTTTGACCTATCTTTGGAAAGATTCTATTCTACTGTATATCATGGTATTAATATGTATGTAAATGTACCGAAATGGTATATCCGTCAGCTCATAAGAGGACTCGAAGAAAATAGATAGATGCAAACGTCTTCATAAAATCAATCCACACCATGAAATTTATAAGACTTTTTCTTCTATTGAAAGCACAGAAAATTCCCTTTAAGGTAATCTCAGGTCCCCTTCTGGGCGGGCGTTTAGTAATAATTTAAAGCGTTCTAATATCAATCCAAAAGAATTAACATATAATAGTAGCACTACTACCTACATCTCTCAAATCTATAAGTGAAATGTTTTCATATTATTTTAAATCTATCTACTACGATAGGGAGCGAAATATTTCTTTTTTCTTTCAACAGAACCACTCGATTAACATCAAACTCTCCTGAGCACGTTCTTATATATAATTTTAAACGACCTAGATTGTAATACAAATGCAGGCCCTGACAACATTCCTAATATCGTCTTCAGTCTAGCAGAAAATCTCTGCAAATTATTCAATCTTTTCATAAATAGCAAAATTTACCCTGCAATCCTCAAGAAATATTTCGTTATGCCCATCTTCAAATCAGGTGACCCAAAATTCATTACTAACTATCGCCCTATTACTATTTCCAATGAACTTGTACTTACATTTAAAAAAAAACCCGATATACAACCAACTGCTTCATATAACCAAACCCAGCTCTATTTACGGACTTTATTGCCTCTGCCCTAGATGAAAACTAGCAGCTGGACTTATTCATGATTGATTGATTTAAGAGGTTTGGGGCCCCTTTCCCCCCGTCCCCGTCCCCCGAACGAAGGCCAAGTCAAGGCCCATTGTGCAGCCTCCAGACCCATGAGCGATCGCTCATAGGTCCCAACCGAACGCTCTTATAAATTTTAGTATTGACTCCCAGCCCTCCTTGCCGGCATCATGTAACTCTTCCACGAGGTGTGAACCAAGAATTCTGTAACGTATTCCTGAGAGTGCCGGGCAGTGACATAAAAAGTGGGTCACTGTTTCGGACACCTCTCCGCAACCTCTGCATATAGGATCATCAACAAGTCTCATCCTGTGAAGGTGGCCCCTGAGAGAGGAATGCCCACTGAGAATGGACACCAGAGTTCTCAGGGTTGGCTTGTTAACTTTTAGGAGCTTATTCGTTTGATTTGAGTTTGGTGTACCCCACAGTTCCTTTGTTGTCCTACCCGTGGGATGTTCTAACCAAAGGGGACTGTGTTGGCGTTCAGCCCAGCTTGAAATGATTGAGACAAGGTGTTTTGGTGCAATCCCGACTGTAGATGCAGGTTCCTCTGAGGCTGCTCCAACACGAGCAAGTTCGTCTGCCCTTTCATTCTCGCTGATGTTGCTGTGCCCCGACAGCCACTGCACTATCACCCTGTTATTCCGAGAAAGGGAGTTCATGGTGGTTTTACACTCCATTAATAGTTTAGAGATTATAAAGGGTTTAGACAAAGCTCTGACAGTTGCTTGGCTGTCCGAGCAGATGGCTATCTCCTTATTCTCAGTGTCTGAGCTAAGGAGGTGTCTTTCCGCTTCAAGTATAGCCTTGACTTCTGCCTGGAAAACCGTGGAGTGGGTTTCAAGGTGCATGGAGAACTTAATTTCAGGCTCCTCACAGAAGACTCCCGCTCCGGTGCCTTCATCGGACTTAGACCCATCAGTATATATTATAATTGGGTTTGTCAATGGTTGAAACACGGAAAGTGATTCCCATTCTGCCCTGGATGGAATTCTATATTCAAAATTGCTTTCCAGCATGGTCTCGAGGAGGTGGTCACTATCTCTGTCAATGCCAGGTGCGATATAGACTGCACGAACTCATAAATGGATTCATGTAGGACTCTTGTTCCCCCATGAATCCAGCCCAGGTTAAGATGCAGCCTTAGCGCTGTAGTCGACGCCCTCTGCTTGATATGTATTTGCACCGGGTGTATATTGAGGATAACCTCCAGGGTGCTAGTTGACTTAAAAGCGCCGCTTGCGCTGAGAAGGCACAGCCTTTGAATCTTCTCCAGCATCTTGCGATGGGTGGAGAAGTCCATTGCTTACCACCACACCGCTGAACGGTAGGTTAACATGGGTCGAATGACACTAGTGTATATCCATATAATCATCCGCAGTTTGAGTCCCCACTTCTTCCCTACTGCTCTACGGCACATTGCAAACGCTCTAAGAGCTTTTTCGCTCTGTCTTCAAGGTGTGGTTTCCAGTTTCTATTCATATGGACTTCCTATTGGACCAAGAGAGAAAATATCGTAGTCTTTAACGACTAGCAGTCCCAACTATTCCAACAGATTTCCGGTGTACCCCCCAGGGCACCATACTTGGACCATTAACATTCCTTTTTACATTAATGACTTAACTTCCCTCTTCTCAACTAACTGCCTATTATATGTAGAAGGGTTATTAACAACGTTACTGACTGCCATCTTCTTCAAAAGGATATTCTTCAATTAGGGTAATGAGGTAATGGTGTATAGAGAACTGCATTGAAATTAATATCAGTAAATGCAAATCTATATCCTTTTTTCGTAAACGAGATTTTATCTCCTTCGACTATAGAATTGATAATACGTCTCTGTCTCGTGTTGGTGAATTAAATGATTTGGGAGTTATATTTGATCGTAAGCTTCTCTTCGCATCACACATATACTTCATTTCGTCCCCAGCTTTCGTTTCATTTTCTATACTTGTGAGTAATTTAAGTATGCGATTTCGCCCATTTTCAGAACCCAAAAGACATGTAACTCTAGATTTAAAAACAAAGACATTTTCAATACTGGACCCCTAACATTTGAAAGGTTGAACCTTCCTTAAAATCGGACATTAATTAATTATTAGTATATTGACGCTAATGCCCGCCCTAATATATGAATGTACATCCTTGTGTTGGGATACGATATTTAACTCTGTCTCAGTAAACCACAAAGTGTCTACATTTAACTTGCTTGTTACTAATCTGTTTGAAAAGTATGTCCCTGTCAAAACGAAATGTGTAACTGCGCATGGCTGCCTGTGGTTCTCTGAAGGAAGACGATTTCTTATCTCTAAACGTGAGTATCTGTATCATCGTTATAAGCGCCTCAGAACAATTGAAGCGCACAGATTATACAAGATTGCACGAAATAAAGCTAATCTGCCTATCTCACGTGCTAAGTGTCAGTACTATTCTTTTAAGTTCAACGTCAGCCTTCCTCCCTGAACACTATGGCGAAATTTAAAACTGGCTGGTGTATATGGCAAAGACAGGAATGATGACTGTAGTCTAAACCCGGACGAACTAAATGAATTTTTCATTTCCGCCGGAAACTCACCTGTGATAACTAGCTAACCCGGCCTTCCTGATTATCTCCTAGAAGAATATGCTACCCCTAATCTTTCTAACACATTCTCGTTCCGTACGACTGATTTAAACGAACTTACCGTGGCTATCAGTAGTATTAAGTCTGATGCAATTGGTCCAGACAGCTTGTTACCGCGGTTCATCAAAATGTTATTTCCGTACATTGGTAAGTACATCTTACATAACTATTATTAAATCTTGCCTAATGCACATCTACGTTCCCTAGTGAGTGGAAAATAGCAACTGTACTGCCGGTGCCCAAGAAAACCCCTGCTGAATCTCACACTGATTACCGGCCAATAAGTTTACTATGTTTTCTGTCGAAAGTACTAGAAAAGCTTATGTACAAGCAAATACGACTTTATGTGGAATCCTGCAACCTATTAACGAGTTGGTAATCCGGCTTCCGCGCTTCCCATAGCTGCGAAACCGCAGTCTTAAAAGTATCTTCAGATATAAGATTGGCTCTGGACCGAGACGAGTTCACTGCTCTGGTTCTTTTGGATTTTTCGAAAGCCTTCGACTCTGTAGACTATCGCATTCTTCTCCAGAAGCTGTCATTCTTCTTTAATTTTAGGACCTCAGCTGTTTCCCTGATCAACAGTTTTTTATCTCACCGTGTCGTCAACAAGTCAAGGTGAAAGATTTGCTGTCCAGTGCGCGGCCGCTGGAACGAGGGGTTCCCCAAGAATCTATTCTGGGTCCTATGCTTTTCTGCTTATTTATCAACGATTTACCGAGAGTTGTTCATGTTGTGAAAATTCATTTATATGCAGATGATGTTCAGCTGTATCTAAGTAGACCTATTGGCCTCCTCGAGGTTTGCGTGGCACGAATAAACTCTGATTTGGACCGAACTTGCACCTGGTCTAACTATAATCGGCTGCTACTAAATCCCGGAAAGTCACTCTCTGTGCTACCTTTAACAATAGCACACTCAATGAAACCGACATACCGCCTATACTGTTGAACTGGGCGTTTCACTGCCTATGTCAAATAAGGTCACCAACCTTAGGATAGTACTAAACTCCAATATGAAGTGATGTGATAACATTAATAATACGATCAGAAAAATCTATGGGGGCTTACGTAGACTGTGGCCTTCAGCGAATATATTATCCAGTCGTTCTCGTCTAAAGCTAGTAAAAACACTGATCGTGCATTATTTCACTTTTGGATATTTGGTCTTTCCTAAACTGGATGGTATCTGTACACGCAAGATGGAAGTTGCCCTAAATGACTGTGTGAGATTCATTTATGGGTTGCGTAGGTTTGATGATGTCTCTCATCTCCGGTCTTGCTTGTTCGAATGTTCTTTTGCCTCTTACCTTAAACGAAGAAACTTGGTTTCTTTGTACAATTTGTTAAAATTTAATAAGCCAGAGTACCTAAGAGAACTTTTCCATTTTACTACCTCCCAACGAAATAGAAATTTGGTATTGCCTCGCTTTCATAAGACTGTAATGGAAAGCTCTTATCTTGTACAAAGCATCCGTCTGTCTGTGGAATGATCTCCGTGTCAGTATACAGGCAGCTGGTACCATCAATGCATTTAAAAAAAACTCGTTAAAACGCACATAATATAGCTCCTTTTTCACATTGTTTTCTTTCTCTCCGCAAGGGAATACTAGTTAGTTGATAGTTTCATAGTATACATAATCATTCTTATTTTTTTATTTTTTATTTTTTATTTAATGTTATACTTGAATTGTAACTCCTACTTAATGATACTTAGTTTTTATTTTTTTTTTATTTTTTTTTATTTTTTCTTTACACTTTTAATTTCGATGTAAATGATTCTAGCTCCACTACAATAGTTGTACTCAATAAGATTTCAATCTTGTGTACGTTACCGAAATAAAGTTTATTCTATTCTATTCTATTCTATATTCCTCTTCCTTTTTCCTTTCGCTTTTAAAAAACTTTAACTTTAAGATAGTATTTGTAATAAGAGTGTTAATTGACTAAATAAATAAATAAATAAATAAGACTTTGACAGACTCGATTTTAAGACTGTTTACAGCATGGTGTCAGCCATGATAGGAATCGGATATTCTGATCTTATTAATTCTGGTCTCTAGCAGACCTACATAATGCGATATATCTGTGAATAAGATAATACACAAGGATCACCTCTTTCTGTCCAGCTCTTTAACACCTACATTAATTCGCTCTCAGAGCGCCTAAATAACATCTCGAATTTATTTTTCCACATTTACGCAGACAATATCATTTGCTACGCCTCAGGCGAGCCTCCGTTCGTAAATCACGTGCTCAAAAAAGCACTCCGAGACATCTCGGTCTGGGCCGACATGAACGGAGCTAAACTTGCCACCAACAAATTGGAAGCACTGCACGTCTGCAGGAGAAGAAAATGCACGGTTGAAAACTTTACAAGTGAAATCGCCTCCATCCCCCTTCTAAAAGAACTTAGGCTTCTAGGACTTATACTCTCACATAACCTCAATTGGAATAAACAAGCAGCAAATATAGCTGAGTCGATTAGTGCGAGGAACAACCTCTTCAAGGTAATCTGTAGGTGGAATGTAGGTCCACCTCTCAATACAGCTACCAAAATTGCAAAGCAGCTTGTAATGGGAAAGGTCGATTATTGTCTTACGATATATGGCTTCCTAAATAAAAAGAATACTTCTAGGATTCAAACTGCACTGAACTCTACAGCAAGAATCGCTCTCGGCACCCTTTGCACTACTCCCATCCAAAGCCTCCTCATCGAGTCCGGTTTCCCATCATTTGTCCAAAGAAGAGAGGATCTTTTAGGTAATCTCTTCTTTAAAACAGTGCATAACCCTAACGCCCCTTTACGCCAAATCGTGCTGGATATTCTTTCCACAAACTGCTCAGGAACTTTTCAGATGAGACGCATTAATCGCATCCGTTCTGGTTTAATCCGAGCAGTTCTATCTATTCCTCAGTCTCTTAAAGGGCTCCCTTTTTCCCCGCATATCCTGAACCCGATGGAACATGTTCCGCCTTGGAGAGTGCCCTTTCAGCAAATCATTTTGAACGAACAAAAGTATGAGCCTTTAGATAAAAAGAGCAAAAACAGATTACACATTGACACATACAACCGATTAAATGCTAGCAGATACCTATACACGGACGCTTCTAAGATGGATGCTCTTGCCGTCTGCACCACTAGCGGTCAAGAATCGTTCCAAATTGGACGGAAACTGCCAGTATGGACTGATGTCTTCTCTGCGGAGTTGACGGCTGTTTGGGAAGCGGTTAGGTGGGCCACCGGACAGGTGGGCACAACTGCTATCTTCACCGACAGCCTATCCTCACTAAAAGCGATTGCAAACCGGAGGAATCAGAATCCGCTGGCAGTTAACCTGCGAAACACCCTGGCCACTGGAAGAATATTCTTGGCATGGTGCCCTGCACACGTGGGAATACTCGGAAACGAGAAAGCGGATTTTCTGGCCAAAGATATGCTAAACAAGCGAGGCGAAACGATTGTTGCACCTGCATACAAAGCTGTAAGGTCCCAGGCCAGGAGACAGGCACAGGAAATAAGACTCCTTGAATGGCTCAGCGCCAGCTCTTTTCTCGCAATTCACCACAAGAAACTCGAAAAGCCTAGCATGCCGGATATGCATAGGCAAAAAATAATATCTGTGGCAAGACTGAGGCTGGGTCATTTCATTGCAGTAAAAAAACACCTCTTTCTAAAACAGCCGTGTCCCTCTTGCGCCTTTTGCGCAGGTTGTCCACTAACAGCAGCACATTTACTGCAAGAGTGCGGCGAACTGAAGGGCATACTTAACGTACAAGGAACTACCAAGACCCCAACAGAACTCCTCACTTACACTGAGAAAGATACGGACATACTTTTCGCCGCACTTAGATTATACTGTACAAGAAGTAACATAGACTATAGACTCTAACACGAACGCATATACGTACATCTTTATATATAGTCTTTTTTTTTTATTTATTTATTTTTTTTTTATTATTATATATATAGATATCATTATATATCCCTAAGGATTCTAAAACTAACACACTAACACAATATACTAGGATAGGCTAAGTCTTTTGCCATAATGCTACCCTTTTCAAATGTGCACAAAACAATGTATGACAATGAATCAAATTGTAATGTAATCGTTATACATATTAGAAAAATTTTCTAAAAAGTTAACAAAATAAATAAAAATTACTATATTATAATTAGGAAAATGAATTAAAAGAAAGAAAAAAAAAGCAGACTACACAATCAATTTTCGAAAATTAAAATCAGTTATAATTAGACTTAAGTTGCCCAGATGGCCAAGTTGCCGTGGACCTAAGAACATTAGGTTGTAACAGGCTTAGGCTAAGTGTTAGTGCTAAGTAGTATAAGCTAATGTCTAAATAAATAAATAAATAAATAAATACTTGGCATCTCCGAATCGAAAGTTGTTGCCGTTCTGTGTAGACTTTGGCGAGATTAAATTTATGTTTATCCATTTATCATTGAAGTTCAAAAATAGCAAGAGAAAATGTTGGACTAAACGCCAAACTCAAGGAGTGGGAGGACAGTTTTTTTTTCAAGAGTTTCACTTTTCTCAGAGTTTTATCAAAATTTGGGTGATCGCAATCCGTCCACGTACAATTTATTTGGGATATTCAACCCCACATAAATTGTGAAAAATTTTCCGATTTACGACCTCTCTTCGTTTAGTTTTTAATTAAAATAAAAAAAACAAAAAAATAGTTTTTTTTTGCAACAACGGAGGTTAATACAATGGTTACAAAGATATTCAAAAGTTTCTGGTCTTCTTTCCTGCACTATAAAAACTACACATTTTCTTTGCTTTTATTGTAAATTTTGTCAAAAACAAAACATATAAAAACAAAAGCTTCAATATTGTTCCAACATTAAATAGAACTTGGGACGACAAGACCAAAACAGAATGTGCTTTGTAATAAATATAACCCTCCTCCCTCCACCTTTTCCCACCAATTTTACTACATTGTGTCAGCGATGCTATCTCATCTTCGTTCTGAAAAAAAAACCCCAGACTGAATGTAGAACATGCAATCCAAAATATCCGCATTAAAACTTTTATTTAGCTTTAAGATGTGACGCCAATTTTCTTTCCTCTCACTGACTAGATTCAACCTAGATACTCTTGTATAGGACCTGGAATGATCCTAGCTCATATATATATATGGGAACTAATAAAAACTTTAAAGAGTTCTATAATCACCCGCTGCGATTTCTCTGTATTGCGTATCTTTCAAATCTCGGCGAATGTTCTTATATAGTACTCTCTGTATCAAGTGCAGAAAACCAGTCATCATTGACTAGACGACATCACTTCATAGCACTTGGCGCCGCCATCGGAATTGATTTTTGCACTAGGGATAAGCTGGCAAACAGAGTCTCCATGAACGGAGAACCCCTTCTTACTATGAGCAATCCATTTTGTTTTCTTCTTTAGCCACGTCTCAAACATTATTTTACGACGTTAATCTCAACATGAGTCATGAGGTGACGCCTCCAGCTATATAGACATACTGACAACATTGTATATGAGTCCTTCGAGATGCTCTTTTCGCCTATACAATTCTAATGGTCGATTCTGTATTATGGGCAAGATGTAATGGCGATTTTCATCGTTGTTTTGGCACTGGTTACGTTTATGCCTTTTCCCACTTTGAGTAGATATCACTGAATGAAATTGCTCCAGCATCGCACTTTATGTGACCCTTTTTGATAACTTAATCCCAGATTATGGATGAAGTGCCTGTGCATTTTCACTGGATATATGTATGCTTGTTTTGCTGCTCCCTTATGGAAGATTTTAGGTGTTGTACATTTACTGGTTTTCGCATAGGCAAAAATTTATAACACACCCGCAGGCAGACACATCATAACTAAGCTGTCTGACGAGGCTGTTTTTTTGGATTTTCTATCTTCCTGTATATAATTTATGCATGGGAATTTATGTTTAGAGATGTTACTACTGCCTTCAACGCAGTTTTATGATTATGTAAACAGATAAATTTTTTTCCCTGTAATCATAACTTTTAAGGATTACGGAGTTGGAGGTATAAAATCAGGAAAACATGTGTACGCTCAATTTTGCGAAACCTATTTAAATTTTTTGTTAACGAAATATTGACGTTCCTAGCGCTATGTCGAATACTGCTAAAGCTTTAGTTAGGCAAAGTTATTAGAAACGTATTATCCACTCCTAGACTGACTTTAAACGGTGTTTTTTTATGTACCTGTCATAAGAAAAGAACCTCTGATGGTAGCAGTAAGTTTCCATATTTGGTACCATGTACCAGTTTGAGATCTACTATAGATAAAAATTTGAATGGCGTTTTTATTGCTATAACAAAGGTAGTTGGCATCCTTTAAACAAGATCATTAAATTCGCCTCCATGGTAAACGCGGGGAGATTGACAGTACTGATGGTTCCCAGTCCAGGTTTTAAGCATTCCCAAGCTTTAAAAAAAAAAAAGTGCTCTCATGGTGAAATTACCTCAAATCATCTAATGCAACAGCCCCTAGACTCTCCGCCATAATGCACTTTTCCTAATAAACGACAGATGGCAGCTACATCATTAGCTGATCACCTGACATAACGAAAAATATTCGAATCCTGGAACTGAAGGAGGGCCTGATTTATGACATGTCTCGATTTCAGTGAACTCCATTTGACTCTATGAAAAACGCGATTTGATCAAAGGTACATCAGGCCCATATAAATAAAAGTCATCAAGAAGGGTCACACGGAAATTCTGTATTGCAACAGAAGCGCAAGATCAGCTGAACATACAGCAGGCGCATGCCCAACAGTATAAAATTCGAACATTTCCAAAAGCAAAAGCACAAAAAAAGAGCTACAAGAGAAGTTGATCCAAATTTTAAGGGAACCAGCTACGAATGTTCGACATAAGATTAAATCCGCAAGTAAAGAAAATACTTCAAGCACAACATCACTCCAGGTGCAAAAGATATAACCGTACCATTTCGGATAACTGATGAAAAGCCATCGCGATTAAGTTTCGTTTGACATACAATTAGACACGTCTCTCATCTAGTCACTAGACCCATTAGGTTCTTTTATCACATTAATTCCGAAATAAGTGCCCTATCTACATATATCACGGATTCGAATTTGGGGTCTGTAACGAAACTTGCAATGCTCTTGAGGGGTGATAGAAGTGCCATTCCTAGATTATTTAACTTCGTGTGACCTAGAGCTTCGTAGTCGCAGGGAATGTATTCAGATCAGATCAACCTGTTAAAGGCGAATGCCCAATGTGCATCCAATTTTAGGTCCGAAACCTGGGTATATGTGACCCAAGTCCATTAAAATGGGGCTTCCGGCTGCAAAATCCTCCGGAGAAAGTTTTCTGAGTCAGGGAAAAACTACACCACCCGATAGTACTCGGCAGGACATTTAATTTGATATATAACATGCCGTATTAGAGCCACCCCTTCCCTACAGGGATTTCTACCCCCACCCTAAAAGTATACAGAGAAAAAAAATCTACCATGAATTTTAGCTGGTAATGAGCTGAGACGAATGGTGAAACCCGTTTTCCAATCGGACATAGCCCTACCGAGTTAGAGCCGATATAAGGTGCTAAAAATCTAGTACCTCAGTTCGAATAAAAAAGAGGTAAATATACTAAAACAGTGATGGTGGGGATGGCTATAAATAGCTATTTAAGCCTCTGAGTATGGTAGTGTGGGTACTCAAACTTTTTCTCAGGACCTAAGGAATTCGATTCTGTACTAGATTTTCCAAAATGTTTTAGATAAAACTTTGCCCCAGCCTTCCCCTGCTTTATTTAAATAAGTAATGTGTATGGAGGTGACAGCCCTAAATGTTCAATCCCCTTTCATTATTGAATATGCCCATCTTCTTAAAATCATTATCTACTTAGTATCTACGTGGAGAATGCCGAGTGAATAAGCCTGTTAGGAATCAATTCATTCTGTCCTGTTGAGTGTGAAATGTGTTTTTTTCTTCTCTTGCGACTACGTTATGAATTTCTTGTTTCATTAATCAATTTTAGTTTGTTCTCCCTCCAAAAGTCTAACTTTTGTCAGTTTAATTAACTTAGATTTGGTTCTTTTCTTCCCTTTGCAGGGCGATTCGAAATCTCATTACCTCTCAATGCTTTCATGTCCGAGATGGAATTAACCATGATCCTCTAGGAAATCCTGAAGGATTTTCAAATAGCCAGTCAGATTATATGATTTGATGAGATTTACTTTTCGTAGTGTTATTGCAATCTAAGTGGCCTCCTAGACATAAAAGCACTTGCAGTTTTTTCAAACCACTTTTAACTCTCGTTTGTTTAATTTTTAACCACCATACGAATATGACCACAGAGTCATTTTTTGCTTTGAACTCGTAAGTGAATAGTCTACGACATGAAATTTTTATGTAGCCGCTAAAGCATTCTTCAAGATTCATTTCAAATGAGAATCCCAACTGAATCTCCTATTGAAGTTAGTTTTTGTAAGCCCTTGTAGGAGATTGTCAAATAGGGACTAAAATTATTTTAAGGATGCAAAATTAAATGTTGTGATCTCATTGTTTTTAAGATCAAGTTTTGAAATGAACGATCATTGGAGGAAAGAAACATTCTAGTTAAGTTTTCGGAATCAGCTGCTTTTGAAATTTCCGCTGTCAAGAGATTGTACGATTTTAACATATCGACTACATAATAAGAGATAGTGAAAAATGGATTGGACAGCCATGCATAAAATTAAACGTTATATTAAAATTTTTGGATATTATTCATATCAGTTTAGTTTTTTTCTTTCTGATTTCGAGCTTAAACGCCACTAGCCGCATGGGCGCCTGCATACGACTAGTACCAAATAATTAATATACAATTCTGTACTAAACTGATCTGGGAGAAGAACTTTAAGCACAGAACTGACAATAATCTTTAAGGTAAACATCTGACGAACTACACGGATGTACATCCATAGCTCACCATCGACAAAATTGAGCTTGCATGCAACCAATCTAGTAGATGTAGATACGTTGAGGTTGAATAATATTTCCAGATTGTTGAACTTTCATTCAGTTGTTGCAACTACATACATCCAGACTCCTGAATTGTAAGTATATTTGGAGCAAGTTCTTTAGATGATACGTGTAGAAACCACCACCATCTTATAACAAACAAACAAACAAACAAACACACCCTGTAATTACATTTAACCACATTAAAGAAATGCAACGAAAGGATGAAACTTGCGTGCAACTTACTTTCACCCTTGTTTGAACACACAAGACTCTTATGAAGATCTTCTTACAACATCCTTACCATTGTCGTCTCCTTTTGCTCGTCTTATGTTTACTCCTTGTGGCGGTTAGAGTTATAATTAAAATGGTAAACGTGAACTACATAAAATCTCTCTTAGCTGCCACAGTCGCTGGCAATTGTTGGTATTGTTGTTAAGCTCAAATGCGTCATGTTTAAAGTGAAGTTTTTTTTTTTTTTGTCCAATGTTGAGAAATCTTCTTTGGATGGAAATCTGAAGAGGACACAAGATAAACTTGATCTTTTGTGCGATGCTCTTAAAGATTCATTGAACTTCCTTGCATTTCTTTTAAGAAAAATAAATAAAATGAGCGAAAAACTTTTTTTTTTCTTTTTATATATGTAGGAAAGGATATAGTAATTGAATTTAGATGAGTTCAACGCAAGCACGATATGCCAAAATGGAATGAGTAGGTAATTGAATTTAGAAAATAGAGTTTTCCCTTTTGGTATTACTTATTTAGAAATAGCGTGTGTAGTGGAAAGTTATAAGAATAAAATTAGAATTTGAGGCCTGTTAATTTAACATTTATGAATTCGAAGAAGTACTTTAGTTTATAGAAATGGAACGAGTCCGACAGTTTTGTTCAATAGGAACGAATTCATATACTGAACGAAAGGAATCAATTCTGAGAACTTCTAGGGATTCGTGCATTTAAAGGTTTTGAGTCTGTCTCATAGCGTCTCATAGTAAGCAGCAAGCAATGTGATTGACTTGACGCAGTTAAATTATATTAGAAAAGAAATTCGTCAAATACGAGACAGACCGGAAACAAGGTCTCGAGGAGTTGAGTCGTACTCATAGTTATTTCTTTCTTTCAAAATTCCACTGATACACTCACACAGTGTAGTCAGTCCGATAGCAGTACAGCATAAACCCGAACATGGGGATTCATATAATTTTTTTTAACCCGCTACTGATGTTTGAGGATGATTGTCATTGGATGTTGATTGGATTATGACTAGACTACCAGACTACACCATTAGTAGTTGATCCAGCCTTATTACGTTGTATGAGAAATTGACTGAGTTTGCTATCAAATCCGCAGCTCGAGAATTGAGTCGAAAGTTGGTAGCAAATTCGGTCAATTTCACAGCAAAACTCTCTATGAAATGCATAGGACTAATCTTGCTACACATTGAAGTAAATGCTTAGTATTTCGCCTTGTATATAATTCACACTTAAAAATTGTTTTTAAGTGCTGTTCACTTTGGCGTATACGGCAGGCAACAGGCGGAACTAAGCCGTACTGATGAGTATAGGGTTCCTGCTGATACGAAACGCGTACTTTTCCATAGAAATTTTTTTTTTTTTAATTTTTTGGTTGTAAAAGAGTTTTTTCCACGAAACCAATTATTTAAGTAGAGCAGTTCAAAATGTTAAAATGTAGTTAAGTTAGATATAATTGCAAAGATAACAGACCTGGCAATATTGACTTAAAACAAATTACCTCTTGGTTAGCTAGATCAATGTCACCACTACCAGCTTCGGTCTCTTTTTAAATAAATTAAATATTTGCACAAGTCTAAGTTCTTTTATTTAAACAAAAATTTGTTCTCCTATTTCCTGAAAAAAGGTAGTCCGAGCGTAAGAATTTATTTAGTGACTTGGATTCGAGTCCCTCAAACGACTCATGTTACCTCTCTCTATAATAACTTTGATCGTACGAGATTCTTAAAACAACTTAGGGTAATTTAATTGCATG
This sequence comes from Dioctria linearis, assembly GCA_963930735.1. Taxonomy (NCBI): domain Eukaryota; kingdom Metazoa; phylum Arthropoda; class Insecta; order Diptera; family Asilidae; genus Dioctria; species Dioctria linearis. The sequence continues at coordinate 32,969,020 of OZ005742.1, read as the reverse complement.
CAGCACTTTTGAATTAATAAAATATTTTCAAATACAAATCAGGAGAAAGACTTGATTTTATGGAGATCAGAAAAAACCTTAATCTGGATACCCTGGGGATTCGATTAGCAGACTTTCTCCATTCTACTTATTGTCCAAAAACTCTGTATTAAGTGCATAAAAAAAACATGAAACGATAAAATAAAATCTTTAAATTGTAATCGCAGATTGCCAAGAAAAAATAAAATTTCACCGTATAGGTAAATTTCAATTGAAATTGTAATTTTCAGAAAAAATCTAAATATATACTAAAACACAATTAAATAATTTGGCAACCTTTGGACAAAATTAAGATCTGGCATTACTGCTCAATGTATTCTGCGAATAATACGATTTTCCAAAAAGATTTAGCTGATGATAATTTATGTATTTTCTTTTACCTCCCTAAGAAAGCACTGAGGAGGGAATATTTAAATTTTCCTGAATATGTCTATTCTCTGTTTTACCTCCCTAAGGGAGCAAATAAAGAAGCTCCAAATAAGTAATATGCTGATTGATTTTGACATCCAAGAATCACTTATCATCACTTATGATAGCATTGAATAATTGTATAAAGATTAAACTCATAAGACCTTTACGAACTGTCAGTTGGGAGACGCTTTCAATTTTATTTATTTTCACCAAAGTACAGAATTAGCGGAATTAGCTGCATTTTTTTTTCTTTTCTGCAAGCATTTCCCCGAGGAGATTTATGCCACTACCCCTCAAGCGATTTACGTTTACTAAAGGCGGAAGAAATAAATGTCTTTTAATAGATTGCCACTGCTTTTGCAATATAAAACTGAAAAATTCTTCCAGTTAATATAAAAAAACAAACAAAATTCGAAAGACGATCCAAAGAAAACAAAAATGGTGCTGATACTTCTTGTAATGCCATCCCGTGTTAATCGTCTTGCCATGGAATTTAATGTCATAAATGGAGTATTAAATGAACATTAATTTATGGAAGGGCGAGTAATTGTTACGGTGCTCTTGTGACTTACGTAACGAGAACTTATACAGTATCTTATCTGATACCTCGTTCAGTGAAGAAGATGGAGGTGAGGGTTCTTAAGTGGATAATAAAAAAAAAAGGTCAATAAAATAACAATCTAGCTAATCACGAATATATTTTATTGTAGGCAGCAACATCCACACACTGTGATAACTTACAAAATTTGGGTATCTTACTTAACACACAGGAAAAAGATACATAGATACACATATAAGAAAAAAAAACAAATTAACTTTTAAAATGAAAAATCCTCTTGGCTTTGGTGCTCGATTCCAGTTCTTTTTTTTTCTCTAACTCCTTTCAGAAAAACTATTGTTTCCATTGCCCTCCTACTAAGCTCGATATTATCCTCCTCATAGTTGTTGCCAATTGCCCTAATAAATTGATTTCGATTCTTAGAGACACTGAACTTATTGGATTCGCAGCAATTTTTGAATTTGAAATTATTTTGGTTTGAGACAAAAAAATGGGTTGAATCAAGCGAATTTAAATTTAATTTTATAATTTATAAGTATAATAAAAAATATTACTTTTCCCATAGTAAACACAAATGCTCTTCTATTGGGTTCTTATTAAATTCTTATCTCACATTTTTCACGGTCCCTCTCATGAAAAGTCAATCCCGAAGAAGATGATGATTAAGCAATCGCATATATATCTTATATCAATTTGGAGGTGAAATGATTTTTTTGGGACAAAAATAAAGGTCTAATTTTAAAAAAAAATCATATTTTTTGTTTAATAAATTTTCGAATTTCGAAAATCGAATCGAATGACAAAAAATTAAGTACAGTAAGTAAAAGAAAAGTACATGAGCATTTTTATTTTCACTATTTTAAGACTTTTACTCCTATACCCTGTGATAAAAGACAGTAGTTTTTTGTTCTATGAGACTTAAAAGTAATATACCGATTCGATTTACCTAATTTGGCGATGGATAACGTGGTAAAAGAAAAATCCTTATTTTCAAAAGATTGGTTTTTGGAAGATTTTTCGAATTTCGAAAATATAGTTATTTCGAGACCTACCAGCGTACGTAATTTCAATAATCTTCCTTGTCTATAAATTGTAAAAATTATAAAGGAAAAACCAAATAAAGTTTGATTACATTTTCCCCTTTATTTCCCCTCCAAACTAAAAATTTAGAGACTTAAGTTTAAAATCAATGTATCTTGCAGTTGCGGCCATACGTAAAAAGTATTTCCAAAATAGCTCCGACATAATCCTATCCATAAATAGGTTCCTACAAAGTATTTCGGCAACTCCAGGATAATTTTACATAATAAAATTTAACTTCATGCAACGTTGCTGTAAAATTCCGGGTTAAGTAAAATATTTTCAAAATCTTAAAAAATTATAGCGAATTTTTTTTCTTCGAGATATTGAGCTTTTGAACATAAAAAATGTAATTTTAAAACATAAAAAATATAATGTTTCGAGTCCTATTCGTTCGATTCTTCCTACCATATGATTTTGGACTTTTCCATCCTTTTCCATCTTGATTCTCAAGAAGGCTCACCATGCCCAAGTACTTTTGAGTCAGATGTAAAATCCATAAAACCGCTTAGAATAAATTTCGCCAATTCCCACTCTCTGAAAAAATTAAAAGACGTTCAAAGAATGATCGAATAATTTTAATTTTAAAATCACTCAAAAACATCAATGTGTTCCGAGAAAGGACCGTTAAAAAATTGTTAGACAAAATCAGGATCAGAAGAAAAATCTACCAAAATAATCATGGCAAGCTACGCAAACTATTCTAATTGTCTTAATCGACATGAATTTTTCCAACTGCTTGGAAACTAGACCACGTTAAACCAATTCCCAAAAATGGAGAGAGGATAACTAACGATCCCTCAAAATATCGACCAATTGCAATCACTTCTATTTGTTTTAAGGTTTTCTGAATCTGTCATTAACTTCAAATTAATAAAGTATCTAGAAACTAATCAACTCATCAACGATCGTCAAATTGGTTTTCAGACTGTTCATCTAGTGAGTTACTAACATTTCTTATGGAACGTTGGAACCGTAGTGTCCACAATTTTCTTAAGTGCAAAATCGTTGCCCTAGATATTTCAAAGGCTATTGATAGAGTTTGGCATTCTGCCCTTTTAGTCAAACTTAAAGCACTTGATCGCTCCCTTCCTCTTCTATTATGTATTGAAGGCTTTCTATCTGGTCGTCTAATTCGTGTTGTATCAGACTGCCTTATTCTCACTCTATAAATCCCAGTGTTCCGCAGGGCTCTGGTTTCTCTCCGTCTCTCTTCGTAATTTTCATCAATAATCTGCTTTCCCTTACCTTAAATCACAGCCACAGTTTGGCCGATGACAGTACCCCTGATTTCGCATACTCTTGTGGTGACATGTCAATACCTTGTCAGTATCGTTCTGAATGCATGCCACTGACATATATACATATAAATATTCATGTGGCACCAATTTTGATTTCAAAAAGTATGCTCTCACTGTCAATACTACCAACTGTCGTAAACTGGCGTTATATTTAAATTATTTGGGAATTTACGTAAATGCATGTCAGTGGGATTTACCGAATTTACCACAAAAGTATTTGGGACTATTTGTATCGTTAAATTTTAATTATGAGTCGAAGAAAGTGTGTTTTACAAGCATTTTTACAAGGAATTTCTCATTCCTAATCGTTACAGTTCAGTGGAAAAGTATGCTCGTACGGAAAGAGACAGGAATATGAAAGTGGTGCCATTTCCTGTCATGCATTTTTGGTTCAACAAGCAGTCCATTTATATACATGTCAGTGATGCATACCCAATCAACACGTAAATCGGGCAATTTTATCTGTCTAAATGCTTAGCTATTATTACTTCGCTGAGTGTAGAAAGAAAGCTTTAGTTAAGTAGGCTTGATTTCTTATGAAATACTTTTTGTAAACAAGAGTATTAATTAATCTATTCTCAGACTTGAATAGGCAAGGTTGTCAAAACGTTTTTATAACGATTTTGAAAAGAAAACAAACTCTTGCTGAAGATACAAAAAGATTTTGCAATAAAGCAAGCAGTGAATACCATTCAAGAATCAACGTCTTTTATTTAGACTCACGTCTGCTGGAGATTATGTTCATGCCCGCTCGCAAGGCGATTCGTATTCTACCTTTTTAGGTGTTCCATTTGGGACGACCTGGTGTCCGTTTGGATACAACACCATCATCATCAATTCGTAGACGCTACAGAATACCGGTGCATATGAACCTTCATCACATTTGTCCTATAGAGCTGGACCGCTCAGCCGCCATGACAGAAACAGGTAAAACACCTCTACCAGTTTGACATAGGGTCAACTACTGGTTTTACTTTTTATGCTCCACACTGGAGTTATAGGTTCCCCAGTAACGTGAGGAGTAGGCAACAAGTGGACCTATTGGTCTGTACCAAGGATGGCTCGTGTACTATCTGTCATGATACCCATTTCTTTCTTTTCTTTACCTTTTTTCCAAGATGCTCTGATCTTATCGTGTGTGTGACCAACACTGGCTAAACATACAAGTGCGGACCTAGGACATCCTAGTGTTAAGTTCAAGTTCATCCTAATCGCTGTCCCAGTTAATGTTTCAAGAGCCTCTGACTTAATCGAGACTCATGCCCAAGGATATTCAGCTTATCTTGTACCAGCAATAAAGATCATTGTAATTGCTGTCTGACTTATTAGGTCGAGGACCTCGAAAATATAGCCTCATACCTCTGGACTTACAGTGTGACTAAACTGCATATACTGTTTTACCTTCCCCATTTGAAGCTTCCACATAAAAACCACTAAATAATATCCAGAACTGAGGTTTCACATCTCTAGTTCGCAATCAATACGACGCGTTTCAGGTGGAATGTCAACCGCAACGCAAAATATCTGGTGGGCCGCCCTGTTATCAATACACATGGTATCCACTAAACTCCTACACTTTCACGGACTCTAGAAGGAATGCCACATCTGTCAAACGAGATTTCATGATTAGAATAACGATCTTGACAATATCCTCATTTGTGGCAAAGCGAATCGCATCGCATTCAATGCTTAGCTGCACCCAAAGGTGTTTCATATCTTTAAAACAAGATCAGCACTTAACCACTCCCATTTTATTTGATAGAGCATTAATTTCCAATTTCCAATAATGTTAAGTGACGGTTAACATTAATATGTCCAATAAATTGAGCTGGACAGATCACAACTTCTCTATAGGATTTCTGAAAAGGTATAAGAAGTATTTCAGCCTGTCAAAAATAGCACTCCTCTACAATTCCTATATGAGATCTAGAATAGAATACAATTCTCATATCTGGGTCAGATTTGGTCGTACAGCCTTAGCTTCATTGGATATTGTCCAAAAGACAACCTTCAAGCTTATTGGCCAATAATTTGTCATATTGCTTAACTCGAGCACCTCCGCGCAATTTTATGTCTTTCGGTCCTTTTTCGCTACATGCATGTCTAATGTTTCGATGAAATATCTTGTCTGATCCCATGTCGATTAATTCCTGCACGCAATACTCGGGCTGCAATTCGCGCACATCTTCGCACCCTTCAAAATACTTTCTGCCGTGCATACAGTAAAATTCCGTGATGCTTTCTTATCCCGAACTGTGCGAACGTGGAATAGTCTACCATCGTCTTTTTTTCCTTGGGCTTACAATCTGTGAAGGTTCACGAGTGACATACATCAACACCTCCGCCACTATCGTCATGCCCCCTAATCCTTTCTATATCGCTTTCGTAGCATGCTGGCTCTGCATCATAGGGTATCTGAGCTTTATTAAGTCCGAAGTTGAGATGGTCCTGGAAAGCGATAACAATGAAGATGAATTTGCTGAATTCGAATTTGTGAGGTTTTATGCAGGCATCCAGATATAATTGGACAAAAGAGACTACATATGTTGAAATATATATTGAATTTTGGTAAAGAAAAAAAAAACCCCCGTATCATTTCCAGTCTCTAGTTGTTTGCCTTAGAACCATCAATGTTGTAACTACATAGTACATATATGTAATATCAGATCTTTCTTTCGAAATGTATGACATTCATTTTATGCGTTCTGAAATTAGTGACTTTGAATGAAATGTCAAAATTATACTTCGGAGCTGTGGAGTCATAGTAGTAGATCATAGGATATGTAATAAGACGGAAATTTTACTACAATAGATTTCGAATAATTTCGAAAGTTTTCGGAGATTAAATTTCGAATTATAAAAATATAGTTAATCATTCAGTTACCTTCTTATAGATGTTTTTATGATAATGGTTCGAATTATACCCAACTTCTAAAAAAAAAAATCATTTTCGAAAAACGACCAAGAGCAGATCATCGATATCGGTACACATACATATGTACTATTTCATACCAACATTTCCATCCGCTAATGTTAAATCGACTGCAACAATTTCCTGGAATATTCTAGAGGAAAAAATTCGAAAATACATTACCCCGCCCCACTTTAAATGTATATGTGTTACGTGATATGTGTATACACAAATTTTCAATATTAAGTAAGCGCAATAATTATGCCAGGAATTTTTCAATCAAGTGAAAATGTAATAATCCAGCCGGCAGCTAACTCTAGAGCTTTTACACTCATCAGCAGCAACGCCAGGATTAAGTCGTATATCAATCAATTTCAGTGTTTTTGCATAAATCGCTATCCTTCGCTTACGTAAATTAGGTATTCCGACGATGTGCAGTAATCTGCAGCCTGTATCATAGTGATCCAGAGCAATTCAGTTATCCGCCATCGTTGCGATGCTTCGACAGAGCTTAATTAACCTCGAAAGTATAATTACATTAGTTGGTAAGCGTTGTGTGTATTTTGATGCATGAATAGCGTTTACCTCATTTTCCCGGACGACGGAAAATTGAGCAATGAACGAGAGTTATGTAAGTGAATCCTCGATCACATGTTATATGCTGGGATAACGATGGAATCTGCAGAATGGAGCGTCGCATAATGACGCGTTGTTAAAGATATCCTGTCTTCGTTCCACAGGGTATTTAAAAACCCGCAAAAGCGATTTACTCTTGCTTGAAACCTTAAAAGCCTCGGAGTTTTAATTGCTTCATGTCAGAAATTATCAGCAGTGTGGCATAATTCACTTGCATGAGAGCGTTCTCAATTATTACCCTAATTACATTTGGGCGTTTGAGCCATTTCTGTGAGCTTTAGCTCTTTTTCTTGTATCCTTTTTATGTAGTACATTCAACCAAACATACATACTCTCTGTGTATGGGTAACACAAGCATAAGCCTCTGTGTATATATTTTCATAGCTGAGGTCGGTATGTCGTTACGTTCAGCATACAAAGTTCACACGTTTATCCTTCTTCTTATGGCCTTGCTTGCACTCGTTTTGACGAGTAATGTTTTTTTTTTTTTTATTATTATTTTAGTCATCGTAGTCGTGGTTGTCGTCGTCGTTGTCGTCCTGATAAAGAGCCAATAAATTCTACTGATAGTATAAAGCCAAAGCCACTGCACAATTTATTTCCCTCAAGTCCTTCTGAATGTATATAAGCGTATGGCATTACATGAAATTCCTGCTCATGACTAACTGTTGTAGGTAGAGGAGGATGAAGTGGGTGACGCTTTTTACCCAGCAGAGAATATTTTATGTAAAATTTTTGAAAATTTTAATTTTAATTTAATCTCATACCGGAGCCAGTCAACTTCTGTGCGGAATATTCTGTATGTATGCATGTATGTATGTGCATGGATATAACTGGGGATACACACAGTTTATTTATCGCATCAATTTTAATTGGAAGTCTCTTGATAACACAAAAGAGATATGTGACGCATTGCTCGTTTCGAATGGTCTGTGTCGTGTTATGTATGTATGTTTGTATGTATGCGATATGCTCAACATATGAAAGCGGTAGGAGATTTTAAATAAATTTCAAATATGAGTTGATATTAGACATCCTAAATAAGTAAAATTCCGGGGTTTTTTTTAGACTTTACTGAAGTTGGAATAAATAATAAAAGACTCTGCAAAAATTCCTGCTTTTATAATTAATCAAGGAAGAGGAACGTAGCAAATTTTCAGTATATCTAATCCAATCAAGAGGAAGAAACCTTATTTCAAACAAATCATTTAATTTTGAAATATACTGGCATTTTCGAAAATTTACATCAGTACCTACTAATTAAAAAGAAGCCTTGCATGTATCTAGATAGGTACCTATATATTACAGTCATTGTAGATTATGAAAGGATTATTCAGGCATAAAAATTAAAAAGCCTGCCATTAACTGAGGAAAGGGTTTTGATAAAATACTGGGAAGAGTATGTATGAACTTAAAGTCCGGGTTAAATGGCCAAGCTTGATTAAATATTGAAAATATTGTTACGAGCGTGGCCTTAGTTCGTTATTTAAAACACAATATTTTAGATATAATTCAACAATTCTTTCTTTATTTAACTTTACTGTTTACTCTCACAAATTCACAAATAATTATCAAATTAACTGTTTATTTATCGCTAGTACTGTACTTCTAATTATCGCAATCCAAATAGTTTACTTCGTTCACTTCGCTGTCTGAAATAATATGTACTCCGCCTCCTAGCTGTCAGAGCGCCGTATTTATACTCTACGAATTATCCTAGAACCTTCCTGAATATTCCGTTCTCCGAACCCAAAGATTACTAAGATGACACTAACCTAAAGTTGCTTCTCCATTCCTAACAGATGTCGTTTGATTCGCTTTGTGGCCCGTAACAATATTTACAGAATGCTAAAAACGGAGCAATTCAAACATGCATTAAAATTTGTATAAACTATTTGGATATCGGAATTAACCCTGAACATTTGATATATTTTGATTTCCGATGCGGCTGTACAGATAGATGCCAGGATGAGATTGACAATACATACGCATATGTTCATAGTGTAGCAGAAATGAACACTGATTGTTTGTTTTTTTTTTTTTTTTGTAGAATATATCTTTCAATTATATTTCAACTTCTTTAAGACTTAAAAAAAAAGTGCAATCCTTCAAGCTCTGTAAAATATCTCAAATCTGCAAAATAAGGGTGATGGAGCAACAGTTTATAGCTCAATTCGATAATTTTGTCCATGTCAATTGTTAACACGTTCCTATGAGCTACCAAAGAATTTTTTTCTTTGTCAAATGGGAGCAATTTTCTATCAATTCAGCATGAGAGATATTGATATTTATGTCATATTGCAATATAGAATTTCGGAAAAAACTTGCGGTTTACGAAACTGATGAATTAATTAGAGAACTTACGTTTGACTTAAGAAAGCTCCGTGAGCAAATATTGTCAGATTACTTGTCTATATGGTAAATAAAGACGAAATATGAACTTGAAAAGTGTCAAATATTAAATGTCAGAAAAAGTTGCAGCCCGAATTGCAGTATAAAATTCAGTTCTAAAAGGTGCCGGCAAAAAATTATTCTTCTTAGTTTATAATGGTGGGTTATTCAGATCAGGTAAACTTTACTAGCAAATGGAGAGAGGGGCAATTATGTAATCCATTTCTCGTCAAAAAATAACTTATTGGTATATCCGAGACATCTTATTCGTAAGCACTCCGGATGATAATATCTGAATTTTCGATCTTATTTACTTTCAAATTATCTTTCAAAATTGCTTATAAGAACTGTTCCAGACAATACTGCACGGTTTTTCTGCTTCAATATAAAATGCACTCATTCATTAGTCTTCATCGGTAAGTATTCAAAATGAGTTCGATATGTGAAGATGTGCGCCGTGCAATTTTGCACAAGTGGTTGAAAAATACAGAAAAATAATTTTTGCAGATTACAAGAGAAGTTAAAACAACGCGTTGGACAGATAGCAGAACAATTAAAATATTCTTGCAAACGAAGACAATTGCTGGAAAACCAAAATGTGGTAGGCCGAAAGGGATCATGATAAAACTGGATTTAGGCAAAAAGTGAAACAGGAAAAAAATACTGCAGAAAGACGCGGAAGAAAATTATACGTGACGTTGTGCAAAGAAAATTGTGCCTGTTTAATGTTATACGACGAATCGTACTTCATGTACGATTTTTTTACCTTACCCGGACCTCAATATTATAGTGCAAAACACAATAAAAGAGGTGCCTGATGCTGAAAAGTACTTATTCACAGAAAAATACGTGAAAAAGTTTCGTATTTGGCAAGCCATCTGTCAATGTGGACCTTAAGTTATATAGCAATAAAATAAGTAAAAAACGAGTTTTCAAACAAAACTGAGGCCAAGGCGCATGGAAAAGTAGAAAATAAACTTTTCTTCTACTTATTTTATTTTTTGCCTTTTTCACGTTAACTAAATTGTTATTACGTGCTGCATGGAGATATTTTAAAACAATTTTTAAGTCATGTTTGGTGCCGATCCGAAAACAAAAATTTTTCGAGTATCAAATCGTACTGCAACAGTTTTCTGAAATTCAAATTATGTTTTAAACAGCGCTTTTTAGCTGTATTCCAACTTGATCCCATATAACATGAATTTCCCGATTTTCCATGTTTGCCACAGACTTTTCCTATTTCTATGAATTTTTATTAAAAATTTACATGAATTTTCTTCGATTTTTCATGCAAGTTTTCATGATTCTTGAAGAGAAAGTATTGATGCCAGTAGGACGGAAAAAAATGATTCCACATAGCTTATAAAACATTTTTATCGGAAAATTTTCCAGAAAAATTGGAAAATTCTGCATTTTTTCTGAAACAGATTTATCACTAATCATATCGATGAAAATTTGTCCGATGATTTTCCCTCTTTTCCGGGTTTTCCACGGAGTTTTCCACAAAAGCAACTTTATGCAACTCATTTCGCTCTACAACTTTGTCTTAGATTGCAAAACGGTCAAACGCTTCCTTGGTCTGAAAAACTCCGGAAAAGCGTTTTACATGAATTTTCCTCGATTTTTTCTGCAAGCTTTCACCATTGTCGGAGAGAAAGTAATGATGCCAGTTGATAGGGAACTTGATCCTGCATAATATAAAAAACTTTTTTACTGGAAAATTTTCCGGAAAAGTCGGAAAATTCCGGACATTTTTTTCGGAAAAATCGGAAACTCTACATTTTTCCTGAAACTTTATCACTAATCAAATTTGTACCAAATTTTCAAATGATTTTTCCCGATTTTGCGAGTTTTCCATGGAAATTTCCGGTTCACATTTTCGTAGGTTCAATTGTCACGCGACATGAACCTGTGTGCCAAATTTCAGCTCGCTGTGATGACGAAAAGTGGGTCTACGAGGGTGTCGAAAATAGTAAAAAAGAAATATATAGACAGACAAATTCGTGTACGAGTTAAAGGGAATGGCCTCAAAAAGGATAGGCTATGAGGAAGAGAAACTTAATCATTTTTCTTCAACTACCTAGTAGAATCGCATCAATGTGTTTGTTTAGTCATGGAAGTCGTAAACTATGATATTTTCTGAGCGCGCATATAATTTAGTGGTTGAAACTTTATCAAGTATTGAACAAGTTTTATAATTTCCTGTCACCGTGATTCGAATCATTTTTCAGTTTATAATTTTATAATTTTTTTATAACTTTTTACACTTTTAAGGATTTTCCTAGTGCCCGATTTATTTTACGATAATATTTCTTGGTGTTACGTTTGTATGACTGATATCATATAGACACCAGATGACAATTCAATTGCAAGAAAAGGTTAAAATTTTTTACCACAGCTGTTTATTTTTAAAACTATCTAAAGTATCATAATTTATTACTGAACTATTAAACTCGCCTGAAAAACGACTTCCTACGGCAATAATTCTGGTTTCTTCGGTAGCACAGCACAACGCACTTCATAACCATAATTCTAGACTCGGGAGTCTCGATTATAATAAATCTCTTACACAAAACAATATTGCACTATTGTTTCTCACTATTACAAAAGTATAAAACCACGTTCACACTCACAAAATCACTAAAACAACACCGGAGTTGTTTTCGTATATTCAAATAAATTTACAAATATCAGAAATGTCGAACTGGCAAAAACTAAACACCCAGCCAGCCCTCTTGTCATTTCCCTCCCGTGTCAACTAAGAAAAATTCTTATCACACGTACACGAATTTTACACAGCATAGCCTATCTTTTTAGCTATCTAAGATGTGGATGCAGAAGCAAGCCTTTGTCTTTTGAAGGATGCATAAATTAAATACAGATATTTTTATACCATTGAATGTTTAAAAAAAAGGTTTGCTGCCGTTTGTTAAATCACACAATGTTTCTATATTATTTTGGGTCGATTTAGCCACATGACACAAGGACAATAATAAACAGAACAAAATAAAGGGTAATCCCCACTTTTCATTCAACTTTAGGCCCGACAACCGCCACACATGAGAGATGTCTTAAACGATGTATTATGATACTCTGAACATATTTTATTAGCAATGTTCATTTCAATTCAGCGGGGGAAAGCTTTGGCTATCGGATGTAGCTTGAGCGATTTTTTTGGGTGAAAATGTGGCGATTTTTACTTCTAATATTTACACGGAATTGATGCGTCGTGGAAATAAAAGACTTCGCATGAGAAAAATGTTCATAACAGTGCACTAATGGCCATGGAAGAAAAAAACTGCAAAAATATATTTGCGAAATATAGGACCTGGGGAGTATGTGACCAAAGTGCTTGAAAATGGGCTTTCCGACGGCAAAAACTTCCTGAGAAAGTTTTTTGAATCGGGAAAAAGCACACCAACAGATAGTAGTCGGCGAAATCCTTAATTTGATATGCAACATGCCGTATTGTAACCACCGTCCCCCATCTCACTAGGGTTCCTTCCACCCATCCACCCTAAAAGTATGCAAAGAAAAATATTCTCCTACAAATTGTAGCTGGTAATGAGCTGAGACATACAATGAAACCCGTTTTCCGGTCGGACCTAACCCTACTGACTGATCTAAGGTGCGAAAAATCGAGTACCTCAGTTCGAATGAAAAAAAAAAGGAAATAATAAAAAAGTGAGTATTGGGAGCTATTTAAGCCTCCAAGTATAGTAGTGTGGATACTCAAACTTTTTTTCAGGACTTACGGAATTCGGTTCTGTACTAATTTCTCAAAATATACTAGATCAAACTTTGCGCCCCCCCCCCAGCTTTCCCCTGCTAAATAGAAACAAACTTTGTTAATAAAAAAATGAAAAATGTTCAGAGTATCATAATGCCTTGTTTAAGACATCTCTCATGTCTGTAGGTGTCGGAGCTAAAATGGGTATTCCCCTTTATTCACAAATTGACCAATCCACCAAATGTGCCACAGCGTTGTCGAATTGAACTTTATTGGGTTCTGAAAGTGCTACTTCGCTTAAAATTTTTGCAAAAATGTGGTCAGCTGTCAGCAAAAAAGTTGAGGACAATACTGTGCAAAAATTAAAGGCTTCGGTAAAATGGAAAATGCGAGCATTTATTAGAAAAGAGTAAAAAATTCTATAGAGGGGTATATAGTTTAATTTTATACATTGAAGTAAGTAAAAATAAAATAAAATTTTATTTTGTCTGTTATTAAATTTTGAAAATCGTGCAGCACTTTCTGGAACAGTCCTTCCAACGGGACTTTGTCAAAAATTTAATTTAATTTTCCCAGATTTTTTGTCTAAAGAAAATTTTTTTTTTTAATTTTTGCCAACATTTTCATAGACGTATTAATGTTTTCGACGTGTGACATGAACACTTGTCTGTTGTAAGTCTTGTCCATTGCAATTACAATCCAAATTGGAAGTCTGTCCAGTAACTCTTTGTATTTATGGACAAAAAAATGTAAGTAACTCCATTGAAAATCATTGCCGCCAATTGAATAAAGTATACGACGCCAAAGCAACTTTCCTCCAGTGATCGTCAGATGGTGCACGTTGTTTAAGAATTGTCGCACGGATATTGAAGGCGATTACCGACCAGGGAAAGTTGTAAATTTCAAATCATAATGTTGGATACAATTCCGTGAAGTCAAGACATTTGCCCTATGATTTCTATGTGTTCGGTCCCATACAACAGAATCTTGCAAATCGACAATATCACTCCAATAAAGAAGTCCCAATTGCAACGCAAAAATGGTTTTCGTATACGTTGGGCATAAATTTTTTTTTTTTTTTGAAGACGAAATATACGCTAAGATAAATGTTAAATGAACTTTTGTGGTTATGTATACGAAAATAGCTCTATTGAATTGTACTTTCACAGATCTTTTTTTTTGTCAATTGCAATTAACATTTTCATTTCACTACTTGTAATAAATCTGCCTGTATAGGTACTACTGCTCTAGCATTTCTTATGGAGAAAGTCGAAATTCTTTAATTAAGTTTAATTGAGTCTTAAAATCAAAATTGTCTGTTTCCAATAAAAGGTAAAAATTACGCCACATAATTTCGAAAGTATTTCGAAAGTAGGTATTCTCCCTCCCAGTCGCTTGTCCTCATCAATAACATAAATTTTCAAGAGGGAGCTTATCTTTTCCATGCAATTTCCTCGGTTAAGAGAAGATTGATTTATGACTTGCCTGCAGAGCTTCTAGTTTTTTTTTTTCTATCCAAAGGAAAGTAACACAATTTATTTCGTGGGCATTCCGTAAATTCTGAACTCATTTAGTGTGGCATCAATATGCCAACCGCGTACTTTTAAGTACATAGGATCAATTTAATTCCCCTTATGGCATCTATTTCGATTCGATAGCCTAAGAAAAATTGCCTCCGCGTCTTTATAAAATGTTTCTTTGTTTATATAGCGAAGCCTCTTAGAACTGGGAGAGGAAATGATGACGACAACTTCATCACATCATTCGTTCTGCAGCGCAACTTCTCGTTACTTTTAATGAACGTCTTTTTATTCACTCTTAAAAAAAAAACGAAAACTGTATATACATACTCTAAGCGAGCGGATGACCTTAATTAAGACAAGTCGATGTTTACGTTATTTAATTTTTTTCATCTTACTCTTCGACAGCAAGCGTGCACGCACATCTGGAGCATAAAAATTTCTTCACGATTTATGCAGCGCGTAGGCGAACGAGGAAGTTCTCTTGTATAATGTAATTGGTATAAACGTTCAGATTCCTTCTATATACGTCTAGACGAAGACACTTCATTGCAGGAGAGGATTTTTTTTTTGTTTTTTTTTTCGTTTGCCTTTTGGTATGATTACCCTGTGATTTAAGAGTGAGCACTTAAATCTAATGGGAAAATATTACTTCTGGAGATCGGCCAATTTGTTCATTGCATTTCCTATTTGAAGAGGGAGAAATTGACCTTTTTTTTATATTCAGGAACTGATTGCTGAAGGTTTCATTAAAATTGTGTTTGAAGACGACATTTACAATTGGATGATCTTCAGCATAATACCTGGCTGTTACCTTTTTCTTTAGTTTTAGCCACCTTCACTACATCATATCAAATTAATATCTGTTTCCCGCACATCTTTATCAAATAGCAGCATCCGAAGATCTCTTTTCATATTATCCACCCCACCCACCTAACGCGAGAATTCCCGCATTTCTTTGGATTTTAGGAATTTCGCTTGAGGACCACCTTGGAGATTCTGCAGAGGTTTATTCGTGAAACATGTCCAAGACATCTAAGTCTATCGGATTCAATGTAGTTTTGTCCTTTTAATCACATTTTTTTTGCTGATTTCACAGCTACAATATATAAAACGTAGAGGACATTTCATTCGTAAATTCGCTTATATTCTGCTCTCAGCCATATGCCTCAACCGGTCTTAGGATACTTAGTTCAGTAAAAGTGATGGTCAGCTTTTGCATTCCTTAGTTGTTGTACTAAATACCCTATTTTTGCTTGATAGTCCCATAAGGTTTAGGGACTTCTATAAGGCGTTATTCTATATGCAGACTATTGCAGTGAAGTCCCATCTATGGTGAAGATTCAGAATGTTTGCAGTATTCCCATGTCATTCATACGTTTGCGTTTGCTGAAAATTCTCAAATACTTGGTGCCGGTTAATGGAATCCTTTTGAACCACACACACACACACACACACACACACACACACACACACACACATATATATATATATATATATATATATATATATATATATATATATATATATACACACACACACACGCAAGATAACTACGAAAGCTATGCCAGAACCCTCGAGAATGCTTCCCAAGCCATGAAACACAAATCTATATGTGTGCGTGCTTAGTCCGTTTTCTAAAATGTTCTATATTGATGCTTATGGAAAAGTGCTAAACATTGACTTTAGATATGCCATAGAGCCTAAACTACTATCCATAAAGGAAAGTAGTCTTCTAGCAATTTAAAGCTTGGTCCCATACCTTCCCAAAGGATACACTTCCTATGTACCTGACTTAACAAAATAATAAAATAGTTTTGATTACAAAGTAACCTTACTAATTTACGCTCAATACTTCTCAGCTGAGTGATAATTGCATGTGTGTATGTGCAGCCACAGTCCGAATCTCTAGGCAGCTACATTCGATATCGTCAGCCCATGACGGCACAGCGATATTACAATGGTTACTCAGCTGAGAATTTTTGTTTGAGGAATCGTAGTCATTTGGTTAAGATAATTTTTTTTAATAAATTTAATAAGGAAAGATATGAAAATTTTATTACGGTTCGGAAGATAAGAAAGCAAGCTTAAGATTAACAGAGCACCATTTTTCTGTATGAATAGTAGCTTAGGGCGGAGGAGCTATTCAAATCAAACTTTTGTCACCCTTACATAAGAACACTGCAAATATTTTAGAATGTAAGGACTAGTTTGGGCCTCGCATGTGGTAGGGAGGGAGTCTGTTTCATCTGTGGCCTTCCTCGCAGTATCTTCGTTTATATATGTATTTTTAACGTGGGCATGTTCTGTTCGCAGAGGGAAGTGCTTACTTGTAGATTCTAGGAACCCAGTCTTAGAGCGCTTATTAGGAATGCATAGAGAATCAAGAGAAAGCTTTATTCAAGATTTCAGTTTTTTTATGCGCTCCATTTGATTGTGTTAACTTATACCAATTGCGTTGCAAGGGCATGTTGCTAAAGAAATAGAAAAACAATATTGTCAACAATTTATTAATTAAACAAAAAAAAAAGAATAAAATTCTTCTGCGCTTTCAGATGCATATATGAATCATTTCTTTTGATATATACATAGCTCATGAATAAGCCCAAATTCAATGAAGAGATCTGCTTCTGGGAAGATGCCTTTGGTGTGTTAAGAGAGTGCTTCGAAAAATATATTTTCTGGCTATGTTGTGGAAGCCCTTCCCTTTCGAAGCTTATCATATCTCCCACTAGCAAAATACAAGGCACAAAAATATGTTTCTTAGTGCAAATGTCAAAATGTTGAAATAATCCTTCTTTAAAATATTTTTTTTTCAACGCTATTTCACTCATGATTAACATCGATATTATTGAGACGCAATAAACCTAACAAAATTTTTCTTTACACGTACTAATAAGATGAAGCAACAAAACTTAAAATCAGACACGAAGCTCGGCAAACATTCAATACCTGCTGAAATATACTTAAGAACTTCAGGGGGAAAAGGGAGACCCCCAGTGTACTCAGGTCTAAGAATTAGTTGTTGCTTCACCTCGATTCATAACAGTTCTGATAAAGTTAGACAAAAAGTGAAAAAGGCAACACCAGTATGAAAATGACATACACTGTAAAAAAAACAAGTAGGACAATTATCTACATTTAGGGCACGTTTTTTCCCTAAAAATAAATGTCATTTTCCCTGATAGATAGGGAAATTCAGTTTAATTTCCCCAAATCAATGGAACATTCACTGGATGTAAGTATTTGGCACCAGAAAACCTATATAGTACGTTAAATTCCCGAATTGTTAATATTTCTCGGATATAAGGAAGAGAACATTCAATAAATTATGTAGAATTATACATTTTTATGGAACACTTATAAATATATTTTCGTTAATATAATTCACACATTGTTTTTGAGAACTAGTCATATATTGTTTTTCACTATTTTGTTTGAGCGTGCCCAGCACCCCAGCACTAACTTTAATACTACCTATATGCTTTAATGAAAAATTCAGCTCATTCTTATGTTTTTTAAAGGTTTAGTACTGTTACCTATTACCTACATTTTAGGGAATATTCCTTACATTTAAGGAACGAAAAAAAAAATTAAAATTGAAAATTCCCTACATTTCAGAAAAAAAAAAAATGAAAGAAATTTGAAAATTCCCTACATTTTGGGGGAAAAAACCTACCTGCATTTTAGGGATACCTAAGCTATGTAGAACAAATTGTTGCCACTCACTTTAAGGAAACATTTTTTATTGTGTGGATACATTCGGTTTCTCATCATAAGAGCGCAGTGTCTACACTCCTTTCATTGCGGCCTCCAAATTCCTATGGTCATATGATATAGTTGAAAGGGACTGTACCTATACAGGGTTTGATAGCTGAGGTGAAAAGACAAGCAAAGAAGTTTATTGTAACTTTTTCCACTTTAAACCGTGTAACTTTCTTGATATACACCCTATGAAGGTGAGATTCATTTCAGATGATAGCAAACCTTCTAAGCTTTCCGATGAATTCCCAATTAACCTTTCGTCGGAAGTTGTAGGACGTCAAAGTCAAAAAATTTAACAAAACAAAATCCTAAATTTTTCAAATTTAACGATTTTCCCGCCAAAATGCATGATACTACCCACACAGCACAAATGTGCCCGTGGTATGTTACTGGGAAATCTTGTTAAGATATATAAATTGTCCGTGGGTAGTCCCGTCCGGTCCCAGTTAATAACTTAGGACATCCCTGGGAGTGACGAATGTCCGGGGTTGGGATGTCCCTGATACATCATATGCCCTTCCCACAGGATTTCCTGTGGTGGAACTTAGGAACAGTTCACACATTCAATAATGTAAAATTCCCTCTACAAGCGTACCTAGGACGTCTTACGGAAATCCTAATTTGCTAGCAAGATGTACGGGGGAATATCTGATGATATTGTTTAGTATTTTCTGGGATTGTACAAATTTTTTTTATGGGTAGGATTTTTTACAAAAAATAAAAATAAATACTGCCTGGAAAGTATATGCCAGGGGTGGATAAACTTGCACAAAACATATATCCAATATTGTTAACACAGGCAAAGTGAATACCTATGACAAAATTACTAAAAAATCAAATTCTGAAATGTACGACTAAAAAACTTTGCCAAAACAAGAAGAAATTTTCAGAAGCGAATCGATTTCTAGTATACAACTCAGTTCCCAAATGGCTTTTTTCAATACATACTTCTTATTATATTTTTGTACACCAAAAACAACACACCTAGCAACAAATTAGTGCTTTCGCCAGAGAGCCTACGCGAATCGGAATCAGAGAACAAACCGAGATAAATTCTGGAAGGGGAAATACCACCCTATGTTTGTCCCAAAACTGTTCTGCACATCCCGTATGTATTTGTCTGTAAAATACTGACACTGTTCCCATAGAGAGTACTTGTGGGATATCCCAGGGAATAACTTATGCGAAATTTTTAATAACTATTTATCCCGGCAAAGCTATGGAATCTGTAGGACTAGAATGGGATTTCCCTGGGTAATTTTGTGCTGTATGGGATACAGTTTTTTTACAAGATTTAGAAATCCCGGAATGTTACCTTTAATTTCGTTATGCTCATAATATACCTACCTAAATGCATAATTTCGTTAATTTTCATCATTTTGTTAATTTTGCCTGGATTTGCATAAAACTAGGCGTAATTTATATAGCCTGTAACAAAATTAATGAAATTATGCTTCATAAAAGCAAGTTTATCTCAAAAACGGTTGCATTTAGGTCGGTACATGAGTAAAGTCAAAATAAAGAAAATATTCCTAGGTATTTAAATTTTGTAAAAAGGCTGTATAGTTATCATGCATTTTGGCGGGAAAATCGTTAAAATTTGAAAAAATGAAAAACGTTTTTTTCAAAGATTTGACTTTGACGTCCCACAACTTCCGACAGAAGGTGATAGGAAAGCTAATTGGGCATTCATTGAAATGTTTAGTCGCCTTGCTATCATCCTTGGTTGGGTGCATATCAGGAAGATTACAGGGTGTTTAAAGTGGAAAAAGTATTAAAAATCTTAAACCCGCCGAAACGACGCATCTTACCCTCTCCTTTATCATAAAATTTTTTGCTTGTCTCCACCTAAGCTATCAAACCCTTGAGTTATGCCAACCAATTATGAAACACCTTGTATAATCCCTTAATAGGATTATCCTACTAGTTTAGTAGTTACGATTGTGTTTTTTAACCGTATGAAATATGTATGCATAGGTACTGTGCTCCATATTCTTTTGTCAAACTGGCGTCTCATAGTGGCACTTCAATTTCATCACTGAAGTAGGTAAGTACTTGTTTTTTTTGTGTCGGACTTTGACTATTAGAGCAACGACCTCTATGCTTTTGCTAATATTATCCTTGAAAAACACACGGTCATATTATTGTACTTTTAATTAGTAAACACCTGCATGTGTATAATTAGTTAAAACGCTTCTAAACATAATTTCGTTCAAATCCATATTTAATATATATCATAGAAAAACTGAATAATAACTTTTAAAACCTTACATTTAATTTTTCAAAGTCCCTCCATCAAGCCAGACCTTTCAAAAATAAAACCATTAATCACAACTATGTACCTAAAACCTACTCCCTCCGCTTTTCACTAATAAAATAAACTTTCAATCAAAAAGATTTACAGAAGAACCCACGAACCTAATAACTCGGAAAAAAAGACGAAGAAAAACGACAAAACTCGTCAGGAATAATTTTTCATACTCAACGCCATAAAAAATGTCTAATGGTCCCCCAATAACCTTTTTTTTTTTTTTTTGTTGTTCCAACTCCGCTTCAGATTAATCCATCAAAATCAAAGTTTGCGAAAAAAAAACACAAAAACGGGCAAACAATTTTTTTTTCTCGCTCATTATTAATCAAAATTTATGCAAAGTAGTTTGCATTTTCTTTTCGTTTAGAAAACAGAGAAAAAAAAAACATTTTTTTTTCTTAATTTTTTTTTTGTTTTCATCAATCGAAACTTGTTTTATGCTTCACCAGAGTCATTTGCCTATGTATAAAAATTGAGAAATTGTATCGAATATTTCGGAGCTATTAATTCCAGTTTGTCCTGTTGTTGTTTCGAATGGTATATCGCTACCCTTCTCCCTCTCCCTAGTTATCACTCAACTGTCAGGCCCACTTGATTTTAGAGCATCAAATTAGTGTGGGAGATTCACGCAACTTGAGATAAATCTTGTGTTGTTATTAAAGTAGATATAGAGCCCCCCCCCCCCCTTTAAGCATCACCAAAAAAAGGTAAAGGAAGCATGGTAAGATTTTTCTACTGGTTTTTTTTTCTTCTTTTTTGTGCTGTGTGTCTACCAGAGACCAGAGGCGTATTCGGTACCTCAATATTATTTATTACCTCAAGACTTACTAAGGAAGTTCAACATTTGACTTTATCTTAAGATGTACATATAAACACGGGACGGGACAGCAGCAGCTCCTCGTAATCCGATAATCTGGTGTTGTTGACTTTCCCAGAAATATGGTGGTTAACCTACTTGGATAAAGTTTTGTATCATATTTCGAGAGTTCTTAAGGTTACCTCATATATGCATACCTTGCGTCGGTCGGGTCTTGAACTCGTGATGTATCTTAATCTTTACCTTGTCATCCGTCGTCGGAGATATTCAATCGAAACTGAAATTCATCTTAATATCTTTTTGCCACTTTTACTATCGAAGCGTTTCATGTGTCGGGTATATCTAGTGCATGCAGTCTACTGCGGTGGTGGCATATTGCAGAAATTGAAACTGAAACTCAAACTCAAATCCCGTAACAGATCACTGATTTTTGCATAGATTGGCTAGATATACATCATGGGGATTGTATTAAATTTTTATAGATTCAATCTAATAGTCATCTTGTATCTTGTTGCCGCCGTGCCGCCTTTATTACTCGATTTAAGAACATTATCCCGACCCAGAGCCAAACTAAATCCATTCAATCCAGTCGTGTGGGGTGGGAATATGATCACTTTGCAATTATTTTCATAAAAATCATTCATTGAAGTAGTGCTCCCTCAATTCCCCGCCTCCTCGTTTGAACTTTTATCGTTCCGAAGAATTTGATATTGCATTGAATACATGTACACATTCGTTCATGCATTACTTGCACAATCTTACGCCAATGTATCTCTCTCTCTCTCTCTCTCTCTTTACCTTATATCTTCCATTTCAATAAGTGTTAGTTTTAAGCTTTACCGATGAAGAGGACCATGGTGACTTCAATAGTTTCATAAGTGTCATGTCGAGTCGACACTAGAGTATACTTGCCATGCTATACCATAAGAGCAATATCATATGGCCAACTAGTATCTGGGGGGATATCATATGACCTCTCAGATAACTTGATACCCCTTTAATGAACTAATAAACACCAGGCTAAAGATGAAAACCTCCCGCTGCTGCTCTCGTTACGTCGTCGTCGTCACCCTGTTTATTATTTCATTGCATTTTTATAAATGTCCATGTTACGGAGCAGTTAATTAAGAATTTTCTTCGCAATAGTGATGAGATGGTATTATGTTTGTACCATGAACGCCCTGCCCTACCAGTTTGTGGGGCCGGGTAAGACGGAGAAGAAGGTTTCGATTTAATTGCTCCTTTTTCTTTCAAAAAAGTGTTTATAGTTCGGAACGAAAACTCTTTATAGTAAATTGAAGTAATTCCAATTAGTGGGGTTTTCCTACCTCTGTAGATGTTATGTTTTTGGTACTTGAGGTGAAAATGTTGAGAATTTTTCCAAATAAAATAAAATTTGTTTTGGTTGTTGTTAGATGAATGGTTGAAGTCATGAATGAATCGATATCCACAGGATGGAATCCTTGTGCATTTCTTTTAATTAGTATTTACGGAATTTCATTTGTTGCTGGCGAAAGGAAATTTAATTTGGACTTGTACTGACTATGAGATTGGTTTCAGCGTGGTGTATTTGTGAGATTGTGCAAAATTAGATTCGTGAATATATTGTTAATTAAATTGGAACACATTTGATCTGCTTTAGATATGCGCGCTATTTTGGATAGTTTTTTTTTTGTATGATTGGTAGAAAGAGAGTCAGAGGTGTAAGTTTTTAGATTACGCAACAACAGAACATAGAACAGATTATAAGCAGAGATCGTAACATTTTCAGGTTTTATTGTAAAACTTATTATTGAGTGTGTTTAGCTATGAGTGCTACAAATCCGAACGAAACGATGGTTAAACTTTACTTACATATAATTTCAGTCCTTGTAAATTGCTTATGATTTTCTTTTATTTTTTTAAGTCATCAGTAATCATTATGAGATGATTCATATTTTTTTCATTATGAACAAAAATTATTTGCTTTTTTAATCAATTGTAATTTTTATTCTTCTTGATTAAGAATAAAACTCAGAAAGTGATTTTTATTTTCTTGGTCCACAAATAAAAATCTCCAAGTGATTTTCTTCCTTTTCAGTTGACATGTAATTCTTATTTTTCAATACTAAAGTTATCAGTTATCAGT
The DNA here is from genome assembly GCA_963930735.1 of Dioctria linearis. Lineage (NCBI taxonomy): Eukaryota > Metazoa > Arthropoda > Insecta > Diptera > Asilidae > Dioctria > Dioctria linearis. The sequence goes on along the minus strand of OZ005742.1, from coordinate 32,945,421 downwards.
TGGGCAGATCGGGGCCAATAGACGTCCCATTTTTAATTAAATATTAATTTTATCAGTAATGTGCGTCTACGCGAGTAATGTAATAATTGACATATTTGTGTATATCTAGATTATGTATACAATGTAGATGCTTACGTCACAAGTAATTTTTTTTCCTGTTTTTGTCTCACTCTACTGCACTGCACTTCTTTGCAGCTGTTCTTGTCTCAAGAAGTTTCATTTCATGTTTCATTCAAATATACCAGCTATGCGAACGGCGTCTACTGATTTCGACAGAAAGTAAAAAATAAATAAATGTCTTTAGTTTATATTATTTAATACAAAAAGAATTAAGATAAGATAAATTAAATGAAACCACACCAATATTTGTGTTAAGCTCAAGTTTTCTACTGTGAGAACACAGTGCAGGTATAAAAATCTCACAGATTCATGAAGGAGCAGTTAAGATATTCTAACAAGAGTGCAAATTGGTTGCGATTTCTCCACGGTGCCATTCATTTACCACTCACTTGTTCTTTCTTATTTTGTGTTTCCTATTTTGTGTTTGCATCTCATTCCTTCGAGATATTATGAGGGGCCTTTTGCTTCATTGATGTACAGGAATTTTACGATACCCCATTCCTTTTTATTTATACATATATATCCTATAGAAATTTTGTTTCTCATGACACCGTTGCTTCTATTAATAGCTAGATCCGTGTTCGTGTGCTGTTATTTTCACTTTTCAATAATCCAAAGAGCAATTAGACGTGCGTGGTTAATTTCGCGTTTTTAATAAGATTAAATTAAAAAAAAAATGGGTGTCATTGGTCGCCCAAAAAGCCAATGCCCAAAAGAACAATTTTAAAATTGCTCGCGGCAGAAACAATAAAGCCGGAGCAGTTTGTTTGTTATGTAAAAGGGCGCTCAAAAATATAGCATTGGAAAAATTTAGAAATATCATCTTCATCATTGCGCGCGTTGATTTACATTTTAAGATACCGGATTCAATACTTCAAAGCTTCATGGTAGTAAAAGCAGCGCTGGCAAAACTTTAGTCAAGATAGCCTATCAGGGGCTAGACGCATCCTGCGTTAAGTCCTTTGCAGAGATGTCTTTGATAAGATCCCCTTGAACAATACGCTCAAAACAGCTTATCAATTCTCACTGAGGATAATTACCTGAAGTTTTGCGAATGTGTGAGCTCACTAAAGGTCTATAATATGCTGGAGTTTATTAATAATTCGAGAGTTTGGAGAAAGGTTGTTTGGGGGTGCTGTGGAGGCAACTATGGGCTTTTCCGGAAGTTTCGCTCCAGCCACGGAGCTCTTCAGCGGTGTTCCCCACTATAAACTGAATTCATAGATAACCTCTTTGCCAGCAGTTTCTATCACATCTTTACATGTATTCGATCTTTGTGTTTTTCTTTAATGGGTCCTCATCCTTCTGAATGTAAGAAAAACATTAGTAGTCATGTATAGCTTAAGAGATTAGCAAAATAAAAACGAAACATTTGGTTAGTTGACTCAGAATCGTCGTACTCTGTTACTCTGTCTGCCAATAAGCCCTAATCCGCCATTTTCTTTTTGAAATACTCACGACACAAAGTTATTTCAATGACCGGAAAATCAAGTTAGGAACACCATTAACCACTGAATACATTTTCAATTAAAACCACCAGACAACCCAACATCACGAGCGTGTAAGCTATAAGCCAATCGAAATATCAAACAAAATTTTGACTAACGTGCTTGTAATTTTGTTTTCTTTTTTTTCTATAATTCCACTAACGATGTGCGCTAGCTTCGAGTACTATTGCTAAGCGGATTCATCGACCAAATTCACAGTAAAATTCATACAGCTTCACTGTCAATGTTTGCTTAGTTAATCGCAATGAGTCTACTTACCCCTATAGTCAACTAACCCTGGTCTACTCTACATCTACACTGCGATAATTACTAGAAAATACTGGGTGCGAATGTTCAGATGGGTAATTTTTCGTTATTTATCGTTAAGTCTCACATTTCATCTGAATGTCAGAACACCAGCACCTATTATTTTACACAGAGTCGTAAATAGTTCATGATTAGAATCATAAAAATTACACTGGTGATTTTTATATGTCGACCAGAAAAATATAAATCACTTCATGATTTTTATTCTTTATTAAGAAAAATAAAAATCACGTTGCGATTTTTATATGTGATCAGGTAAATGTAAAATCAGGAACTGATTTTTATTCCTGATAAATAAAATATTTATCATCTCATAACGATTATTGATGACTTCAGAAAATAAAAACCTTTCAGAAAAATTTAACCGGGACTGAAACACTATGTAAGTAAAGTTTAAATGAGTTTTGCTAAGAAATAAATTCATATCGAATCTAGTCAATATGAAATGGACCTAGTTTTGCTGCTAAGTCCGCAGGCCGAGAATTGAGTGGAAAAAAGGCAGGCAGGAACCAAAAAGCCGTACTGATGAGTATACGGTTCCTGTCGAAACGAAACGCCCTCTTTTGGATAGAAATTTCTTTTTCAAACATTTTTTGTTTGTAAAAGAGTCTTTTCCAGTAAAGTTTACGTGTTTCGCTCGGACTTTTTAAAGTAAATTTTAAATGTAATTGGTTTACTACGAAATTTGTTCAGAAGCAAAAAATATATATCGTGGAAAAAGAGACTTATAAAATTGATTAGTTCAGAAATATCACCTGAAAGGGCAGACTTAAAAACTTCTAAAAAGGCTATGATATTGCCACCAACTACTATAATATATCTATGCAATGAATATTCAAATTGAATATGAAAATCAAAACTACGTAGAAGATCGTTTCTGCTAAGGTCAGTTAAGAATTCAATACAAAAATACTTACGAAATTCCTGTTATTTTTTGCACTCATATCTCTTAAAGAATAAATTCGAAAACTTATAATTCTTGACTTTTCTCATTGCTACTCATGAGCTCTAGACCTAATACAGTTGCAGACTAAGAATCACATGGAAAAACTCCGCATAAGCATAAACTGAAACTACTGGAAGGATAACGATCCAAACTTTTTACAATTTTTTTTTCTTTTCATCGAAAAATTGAGCACTTAAAATTCATTTGTATCTAATGCTCGCTCAAATCGAAAGCATGGAAATTTCCAAAAAAAAAAAGGCAGATCCAATCCGCTAAATGTAAAATAGCCTCCCTTAAAAATAATCAATAAAGGTCCTCACTGACAAAATTCCCCTTTTACTTTAGCAATTTTTATTGCGGACACTACTTCAGTTTCTTAAACTATTCATGGGAGCTGCAGGCCTTTACAACTTCTCATTTACCACTTTAAAGCAACCAGATTCAGTTTTAGGAGAATATAATAAAAAAATTGTAGAAATTAAATTGTGCGTTATTACCAGAGCGACACTATTTCACAGCAGTTTCATTTGGCTGCAGTACTACAACTTCTACTCCAATCCATGTCGAACTATAGATCAAAATCAAACAACGTTTTTTTTTCACAAATATTTGCCCTCTCTACTAAAAAAAGTATTCTCACTCACAATATTCGATTATCTAAAGGTCCCTTGAAGATGCTGGTTCTTTTCTCTGATTAGTATCTATAGCAAAAACTGCAAACAGACACACACACATATTTATAATTGCATAAAGGAAAATATGCACAGTATTGCAGACACTTCCAATAATGCATTCTTTGAATCCCTATAGACATTTCTTTTTCTTCAATCCTGTCATATTCTATTCAATTTTGCCAAGCATGTCGTCACAATGGGATATTTGCGTGCTACTGTTCTTGCATAGACGGGTGATTTGCTCTGTTGTATAGATGACATCATTTCAATAAGATTTACATACGAATATCTCCATCCCTGCTATTCTGGATTTTTATAATTTTTTTTTTCCTTTTTGTAGAAACCTTATAAAAATGGAATCGCAAATTGTAAGCTCTTTGATACGACTATTCTCTACTGTGGATATGATGACACATTTTCTATACTCGCCGAGTCCTTTGAAGAGTTACAATAAATAGTGGGAAAAAAAACTTTCTGTAAAAGGGTATTTCTCTCTCTTGATATACAGACAGGGTGATTTAGAAACATGTGTTCCAATTGTACCTATATATACATATATGTCTATTCTAATCGATTATGCGGGGTGTCTTCAGCAACGTTTGTTAATATACCATTGACACACTGCTAATATAGGTATCATAGAATACTATTGTATTCTCTTTACCATGCTAACTGACAGATAGCATAATAGTTTGACAGCTTTTAAAAAACGTCAGAATTTATTTTCATTTTACAATTTCCAAATTTTTTCACTACCAGCAAGTGGCGCTGATATCACCATGGATATAACCCAAGTATTTATACTAACCTCGTACAAGCTTGCTCAGTTTGTATTATATATAGTTATATTTATAGGAGAAATTATAGACTTTTTACTTTATGTATCACGCTCTATTGAAAGATATATGTACCCTATGATAATGTTTTGGAATTTGGTGAATCGATAATCGTTGGAGACTTCCAGTTGTTGTAACATTTCTCTCGTACTATACTTGTACCTATATTAGTTTTATTCATTTATATATAATAATATAATTTTTTATCAATACTTATATACATCTACATCAGATTTTCATATCGAATAGAGTTTTCCGATTTTTCCGAAAAATTTTCTAAATTATGCAGGATCAAGTTCCCTATCAACTGGTATCATTACTTTCTCTCCGACAATGGTGAAAGCTTGCAGAAATAATCGAGGAAAATTCATGTAAAACGCTTTTCCGGAGTTTTTCAGACCAAGGAAGCGTTTGACCGTTTTGCAACCTAAGACAAAGTTGTAGAGCGAAATGAGTTGCATAAAGTTGCTTTTGTGGAAAACTCCGCGGAAAACCCGGAAAAGCGGGTAAATCATCGGACAAATTTTCATCGATATGATTAGTGATAAATCTGTTTCAGGAAAAATGCAGAATTTTGCAATTTTTCTGGATAATTTTCCGAAAATTACCGGAATTTTCCGACAAAAAAGTTTTATGAGCTATGCGGAATCATTTTTTTTTCTGTCCTACTGGCATCAATACTTTCTCTTCAACAATCATGAAAACTTGCATGAAAAATCGAGGAAAATGCATGTACATTTTTAAGAAAAATTCATAGTAATAGCAAAAGTCTGTGGAATACATGGAAAATCGTGAAATTCATGTTATATGGGATCAAGTTGGAATACAGCTAAAAAGCGCTGTTTAAAACACAATTTGAATTTCAGAAAACCGTTGCAGTACTTCAACGATTTGATACTCGAAAAATTTTTGTTTTCGGATCGGCATCAAACATGACTTAAAAATTGTTTTAAAATATCTCCATGCAGCACGTAATAACAATTTAGTTAACGTGAAAAAGGCAGATAATAAAATAAGTAAAAAACGAATTTTCAAACAAAACTGAGGCCAAGCCGCATGAAAAAGTAGAAAATAAACTTTTTTTCACACGCAGAGGTGGACCCAGCTTTTATTCGCTGACAATCACAGATATATTTCAGTATGATCAATCAGAAGTAATAAGTGATTTGATTCATGAAGAGAAAGAATATTCAAGAGAAATGTCCCAATCAAAAAATCTGAGTACACCTCTCTGTGTGAAGAAAAGTTTATTTTCTGCTTTTTCATGCGGCTTGGCCTCAGATTTGTTTGAAAACTCCTTTTTTTAATTATTATTATTTTAAACTTTTTCTTAAGCATATCCAGCGAAAATGGCTTAAAAAATCTAATTCACAAAACAAGATTGCCTACCCACCCATAGGCATTTACTGATTTATTAGCTGAGTATTCTTAAGGGGTGTTACCACTGAAATCTTAAAAAACACGTAAAGTTAATACAAATTTGCGTCAAATTTGTGCGTATTATCATGATCAAAATCGCTCATAGTTTGAGAAAAAGCATAAAGTTAGGTAATGACGTGTCAAAAACAAAGATTTCGGGGTTTTATATGGATGTAATTAGCTTTAGAAAACTCTCCAATTCATGAAATTTGCAAAGTTTGGTACAAAACAAAGTAATAATGGTACAACAAGTAGATAAATTTGTGCTTGAGTATGGAATATCTTGAAGTGAAAGAGGAAGTGACAGAGAAATAAGTAGTAAAAACGTTTTCGTTACTAAGATATTTTCGTTTGAAAATTACTATTTTCAGAGTCGAATAACTATCAAAATTGTGATATTATTGCAAAGAAAGTTCAATTTGTAACAAGGATCGAACCATTTTCTGCTTATTTTGAAAAACTCAAACTTTATAGTGCAATGATAAAGGAAATAAAGTCAATATTGTTAACCATGGTAATGCGGAAAAAATTTCTTGTTTTTATATACTTTGCATACAATTTGGCGTTTTTAATTCATTTCGTCACCTTCAGATGGAATGATGTGCTTTCGGAAAGCATTCACTTGTTTTGAAAGCTCTGCGGGCTGTAGTCTGCATGCTCGAAAAGTGTATGCCGCCATTTTCGGCATTAGATATGTATATGTGTGTAGATTTCGCGGAATATTTTAAGTTTTATCATTGGTAGTTTCTTATTCTTGGAAGGCACGACAATTTTTTGGCAGCTCTATTTATAATCTATTTGTTTATAATTGTGAGTAACTATTATTTAATTATGGGGGACGTGTTAGTAAAATTCGATCCAATAATATTATGGAATATAGCATTATAGCATCCGTTACACAAAAATTCGATCAATTTTTTGTAAATCTGTGAATGGACTATCTTTCATTTTAACTGAATTTTACAGGAAGTTTTGCAATATTGAAAACAGTAATTTTTTGTTGTGATTCCTTTATGACCGAGATTCGGTCTTTTGAAATTCGAAAAATGTGGTAAATTTTGCTTTGTAGATGTAACTTTAAAAATTGATGTCTCAGAATGTAGGTACTCATCGCATCTCCATGAAACAAACGTTATTTATTTTGGGAAGCTTTGAGGTTTGCGAGCAAAATTAATCAAGGTACTTTTTCTGATAATTTGGATATTTCGGTTATCCTTGAATATCTTAAAATGTGCAATCCCAATATTTTTTATTATTTTATTATTTATTTGTATTTTAATCTCTAATGGGTTTTAGTGAACCTGTAGAGAGGAGTTATTTTTTTTTAAATATATATCAATGTAATTTAAAAAGCTGATCGAAAATTGATGAGGTGTGGTGAGTTGTCAGATTATATACATTGTATTCAGTAAATACGTAGGATGAAGTATGCCAATATATTTCTTGGAGTGTCCAGATAAAACTTCTCTTGAGACTTGTCGCCCTAAATTCACTGCTTCCCTCACAAATTTAAAATATTGCATCAAACGTGAGAACTGATTACAAAGAGGTTCCTTTGTCCTTTATAACGATAACTAAAATGGTACATGTTACAAGTGAAACGGTTCTTTCAATTTGATGGTGTATCAAAAATGTATGGATTTTTTGGCTGTTTTGGACTTTCAGGAAAACTATTTCAACATTTGCATTCATACCTGTTTAATTTGACAATATTTATTCTTGATTCGTTTTTCCATTTGAGGGAACTTATTTATAAACTTATTGCAATCAAAGGAGTTTTAGAAAATTTAATTTTTCTATTTTTCATAAAGTTATTTAAGACGAAAATTCGTGGCCGGAACTTCAATTTTATGACTTCGTGTAAATTTTTTTGTAAAAAAAGTGGTATATTTTTTCTACTATATCGTTATCTACAACATAATCGATTATCTTTCTAGCGACTATAACTTAACGGGTCGTTTTGTATACAAATTATTCTCAAGAGGCTATTTGCGAAGGTGAAGCATTTTTACAATTTACAAAGAATTTGTGCCGACCCATGAAAATATCGATTTTGTACCAATGACATTTTGTTTTAATCTTTTTTTTTTAAAGAGAATCTGAGGATGAATATTTACGCAATTTATTATATATTTTAGTCAAAAGCAACTTATTTTATTACGAAAATTATTATTTATCTATAGAAGAGTAAAATCTAAGCACTGAGTTAAAATATAGACATTAGATATATATGTTTTTTTCATTTATTTATATCTTTTAGGTACTACTACTGTTCTACTTTCATTGTTAAATTTTTTATTCTTTGAGAAATTATACTATCAGCAGTTTTTCCATACTAATTGTTTCTATTGTTATTAGCTTAGTTGGCACATCGAGAACTCGGCGCACACCCTTATTTTTGCTTTATTGCTAAGCTCTCACAAACATAATGTGTCACCCTCAAAATTTTCCAGTTACATTAACTTCGACTATGCTAATCTTGTTGAATTATGTTCCTTGAAAATGAAAAATTTTAAAATTTTATACGAACAATATTGAGGAATTAGATAGAGATAAAATTGTATATAGTCATACACTAAAATTGAATTGGTAATTCTACCAGATATAGCTCAACCTGGAATTTCTGTTGGTCAATTCAAATCTATCTCTCGAATGTAGTTCTTTGGTTATCTAGTTAATAAAATGATAAAACTGACAAAGTCTGAGCATTGCCAAAATTATGTGGTACATTACAACTCAGAATTTTCGGAAGAGTTTTATTTGATGATCGGCTTCAGTAAAATAAAATTTGTCCAAGCAATAAATGGTGCCAGGAAATGTGTCTGGCCAACAGCACAGAGCGCATACATTTCGTTCGTCCTTGCCTGCTCCTCCCGCAGGAACATTTTATAAGTTCAAAAAAAAAAATTCTATGAAAACTCCTACAGATAAATCTAAAATCTCGCCATGCCTATGCGATCCTACTACTGTGCAGCTGCCCGAAATGCCTTGGAGTACAATGCTTACGAATACTACAGCATCATATAGGTTTGCATGTACATATAGGGATTTGTTTCAATTTTAAAATTGCATATTTCTATGCGTTTATGTTTCACTGTGCTTTTGACTTTTGAGAACAGAAATCGTGAGCTTTTTTTTGATGGTCACCAAAGAGAAAAGTGCACAAAAACGCAGAAAATGTTACATTTCGGGTACAAAGTATTTTGGATATTTTTAAGCTAAGGGCTTTATTCTGGCCATGGTGAAGATCACTTTTGACATTAAACTCGATCATTCGTAAAACTTCTTACAATTTACCTTATCGATTCCTTGAAATATTAAGAGAAATTGTGGATTTAAAAAATAAATTAAAGTCAAATTTATGTAACTACAAGTATAAATTTAAATATTGTCTGAAAAAACTGCACATGTCATCGCAGTAATAGTTTCAACCGAACTAAAATTTTCATATAATGCCTGCAACTAGTGTTTAAGATTTCTCGATAGTTTTCATTTCTAGAGAAAAGAAAAAATGAACTCTTATTTCTCAGAGATCTCGAAAATTCTCATATAATATATAAAATAACATTTTCTCGCTTATATTCCATTTAAAATGTTATATAACAGTAAAATATGTATCACTCTTCAATACTGAATTCATATATTTTATTTATTATTTCAATATGTAGGTGTAGATATAAAATGATTGCAAAATATAATTTAATTCTTTTATTGTTCAGCTTTGATATAATTTTTAAAATCACAGCGCATCCAAATTAGTATTGAGCAATGGATTTCATTTCTTCTTAACAAAATCCTTCGGAATAGTCAAATGACGTTCATTACTAATTAATTATTGGACAAATCATCTCTAAGTATGCAGTTCCAAATTTGTTTTTCTTGTACCCGTTGCATGAAATATATTGAATTCTTGTTTAATAATTTTCAGCAACACCAGAGCTCACTTCTCTGGCATTGTCTGTTATAAATAAATTTATGTTGTTCTTGCAGAAGCAGTTCTTTATTTCCATTGGTTAGAAATTCGTTAACTTAAAACTGTTCAAAACTAACAAATTATCTATTTAGATTTCTTTTGCAATTGTGTTCATATAATTTTTCGAAAATAGTCTAAAAAATGTGTACATACATCTTTTTCTCCTCAAGTGAGACTTCGTAAAGATTTATGATGTTCTTGTTTATTCTGTTAACTACTTATTTTATCTTTAATTGCAATAGAAACCTTTTAAAATATGCTCATTGTTGACATTTTCCTCTTGATCATAATCTCCATAGTATGCCAACTTGTCTTATAATTCAAAAGTAATTACACTTCCTGTTATTTATATTCATAATTTTGCAAAACGATATTTTTGACAGGAGAGTTTTTGAATATTTTTGCAATTTTCCGTAGGTATACAGTACCTACATGTACGGAAAATTGTAAAAATATTCAAAAATTCTCCTGTCATAATTGTAATTGTATAAGCTTTCGCATTTGCAACTTTCTGTTTCTCACTAATTCAAATTGAAAATCCAATTCATATTCTGGAAAAGAATCTTCAGCTTCACTATTACTATATCTTCCTGAATTCGTTACTTTCTTTCTTCTTCTCAATGTAAACAGTTTTAAAAAGTTTTCAAAATAGCTAAGTGCAAACCATGATTATAGCATAGTTGCTGATTTGCAACACACAACTTTCCAATTCAGCTTCCCGCATAACGGCAGCACCATCACTTATTACCTACAGTACAATTGAAATACTAGTTCCACATAATTTTTGTGTTATAGCAACTCTAACTAACGTTTTTTTCTGCAGAACACCTACCGACCCAAGATTTGACGAATCTTTAGAAAGTTTTTATATATGATAACATCCATGTATCTTTTATTTATAATGGTAGTTAATACGTTAATTTAAATTTTTTTCTTCATCCTTTAGATTCATTATGGTTTGAACTAACTTAACTCCTCCTTTTTACAGTACAATATATAATTTCATAATCAGTTGCCTTACTTTTGGAGGATTACATTGCAGATTGACCCTCTTTGTGGCTTTTAATAAACATTTATACCTTAAAATTATTTGATCAGTAGTAGGGCCTTCAAATCGCCTTTTGGCTTATTGCCGTGAAGAGGAACTATTTGGCCTGATAATTGATTCCTTCAGTTTATAATCGTGTATACCTTCAAGCTGTATGAGAAGATAAAGTTTTGCTGAATGTTTACAATCTTATTGCAAACATTAAAAGTTACCAAATTCTTATTTATACCACAAACAACATACAACTGGATATGAAAATCTCTATATAAACCCGGATCACTTTTTCAAAATTCTTTAACTTTATATTCAACTAAAGAGAGCTATCAGTAAAAAATGCTGCGATGAATTTATGTGACAATAATACCTTTCTATTTGCGGGCCATTAGGGCCAGCTTTCGAGCCGCTTCATTTGGGGTTTTCATATCTAGATGTAAGTTGTCTCAGTTTATATTATTCTTCTTAAAATGTGACTTTATAAACTTCTGAGAATTTTTTGAGAATTGTCAGTAGGAAAAGTTAGTATTGTATGCATTAAATCTTATTTAATCGCTACTACATGCCTGTACTAAGCTCTGAAGACAGCGACAACAGCTTCTAAAATTACCAAAATTTATATTCTAATGAAAAAGCAGACGACAAAAGTCGAGAGCTCACTGCACATTTCGTCCTGTTTTTGCTACTGTCGACTTTCGATTTAATTTGTTACGTATTCCTATGATTTCTATACAGTCATGTCAGCCACAGGCAGCACGGGACTATTAGGAAAAAGATCTCCGATATCTTGGTTGCGCCTTTCTCGAGAATAAACTTTTTTCTCGAGAAATGAGGAAAACAAATTATACTATTTTCTCGAGAAATTCTCGAGAAGAAACACTACTTGCAACCTTCTCTTTAGTTGCTTACACATTCGTAGTAGAGTTGCAGAGGCATCTTTTTGCATTTCACTGGTGTTTACATAATGCAACCATTAAGATGATCATCGAGCGCTCTGCGTTAGCAACAAAAGTTGTAATATGATATCGTACCTACCTTTAAGCTACGGTCAAACATTACAGTTTTTGTTGACGTGCTGGACGAAAAACTGCGAAAATTATGAGTTGCATTGTGCGATCACGGTTGAAGAAACCATAAAAGATGCAGTTGCAACCTTACTGCAATGGCTAGCGGAAGCTTTAAAAAGTGTAATGTATGTATAAGCAGATAAAGAGTGAGTTGCATGCGCAGCAATAAACTATTCAACCGGCTTAGCTTGCAGCTTTCAGTATTTTCCACGTGTTCGGAGAGACAACAACGTATAATTTGAATGGTTACTTTATGTTCTATTTTAAATAAGTATTTTTCTACAGATTGCTGTTTTAATAATTTTAGATGTCGTGTCCACGTCTGTATCACGTTATAAAAGTCTTCACTATGTTTTCAAGTTCATTAAATTCAGATCGTGCAACTCTCAAGAAACTTTTATATAAAATTTCTCTACCCAGCTATTTGCTCTGCAATTCAAAATTATAGATCTGTAGCTCTTATGAATATCATTCCAAAGTTATTGGATAGCATTATAGCTGGAAAAATTACCTTTTTATGCAAGGAGCTCATTTGTGCAGAACAGCATGGTTTTCAAAAAGGAAAATCTACAATAACAAATCTGTCATTGTTTTCTAATTTTTGCATTAATTCCATTGAGGAAGGGTGTCAGGTTGACTGTATCTACACAGAACTTTCTAAAGCCTTTGATCGGGTCTGCATTCAGACCTTAATAATGAAACTAAGTGCCTTAGGTTTTCATTCAAATTTTCTGAAGTGGATAGTATCTTACTTGTCGAATTGTAAGCAAATAGTAAAAATTGAAAACATTTTATCTAGAGTGATCAATGCATCCTCGGGTGTTCCACAAGGAAGTCACTGTGGTCCAATTTTCTTTATTCTATTTGTGAACGATGTAACGTTGAATTTTTCATTTGCTCGTTGTCTTATATATCCGGATGATTTGAAATTATTATTGAAAGTTTCGGGTATAAGCTCTTGTGCCCAAATACAAAACGATATTGATAAGCTAATAATTTGGTGCTCCACAAGCAACATAAATTTAAATTCAGCTAAGTGCAAAGTTGTGTCTTTTTCTAGGTCTGGTAACCCCATTCTCTTCAATTACTCAATTAATAATGTCAGTTTAGTTCGAGTCGATGAAATTACTGATTTGGGAGTAATTTTTGATAGCAAACTAGCAGTTATCAGACATATTGAATATACTTGCCAAAAGCCTTTAAGTTAATGGGTTTTATTAAACGAAATTCAAAAGAATTTAGGGACACAAGCACACTTAAACTCTTATTTACAAGTTTTGTTAGACCTGTTTTAGAGTATGGTCTCCTTATTATAAAAGCCATATTAATAGGCTTGAGTCAGTGCAAAGAGCATTTACCCGCTTTGTATGTTATAAGATTAATATCTGGGGTATTAATATACCTCGTTATGAGTCAAGACGTTTATTGTTAGGTTTGCCTAAACTTTGCTACAGGTGTGACGATCAAGGTGCTTTATTCATTAAAGATATTCTCTCTTCATCTATAAATTGTCCCAACCTTCTCTTACTGTTGAACATATATGCCACACCAAGGTCCTTAGCATCACGTGATATACTTTATGCTTCCTCTCATATAACTAACTATGGTTCAAATAAATGCATTAATAAATGTGCACGAATTTTTAATATATTTAACAAATATGTAGATTTTTCATTGCCTCGTCAAGAATTCAAAGTATCATTATTTATCATTGAAAATAGTATAGATCATTCCTAACTTATATTAAGCTTTATTAAATTTAAATCTGTATATCTAAGTCAACCTTTCTAGTCTGTTGGATATTATTCTGAAAACTAAAATGAAATAAATAAATAATTAAATAAATAAATTCAGATCCAAATTCAATAATTTCTTGTTTTTTTTTCGGTTTGCGAGATTTTTAAATAAAATTTACGAAAAGAAGCGGCAGTTAACACTTCTGGACCGTTAAAATAGTACCTACATGTTCAACTGCACACTTTAAATGTTTCCAAAAGACTGCGAATAATTAAAATGGAAGTTGCAACTCAAATTGCGCGTTGGCGGAAACTGTACATCATGTGTCAATACTTTAGCAACTTTAAAAAGAAAAAGAAAATTGCAAATATGTATTCGGTGGCGCGCATTCTAAGTAGCTGGTTGCAACTACATGTATGATCGGAGCACAAAAACTGCGAAGAAAAAACCGAAAACGTTCTCTCACAAACAAGAAGATCAGTACAAACAGGGTTTAAGGAACATATATCTCATATTAGATAGCGGAAACCTAATGGGACCTGATCTAGGCCTCAAATACTGAAAACAAGGAGAAAGCCATATGCTCAGACAGCCAAGCAGCCGACAAAGCTTTATCTAAACCCTTTACAATCTCCAAACTAGTACTGGAGTGTAAAACCACCCTGAATTCCCTCTCGGACCAACAAGGTACTTGTTCAGTGGGTGATAGGGCATAGCAACATCAACGGGAAGGGAACGAAAGAGAGCTTGCTCGCTTTGGTGCAGTCTCGCAGGAATCTTCCTCCATAATCGGAATTGCAGCAAAACACCTTGTTGAAATTATTTCGATTTGGACTGATCGCCACAGTCACCTTTGGTTAAATGACCCTGAGATAATAAGCCAACCCTGAGAACCTTAGTGTCTATTGTCTGGGCACTCTTTTCTTAGGGGACTTGTTTGATCCTATATCCAGGGGTTGTGAAGAGGAATCCGCAACGTTGACCAGTGCTGGGACATCGGAGCGGAACATCGATGTGCAGCATCGATATTGACATCGTCCAACAAGCATCGATGTGGCGATAATATCGATCATATAACATCGATGTACAAACCACATTAATAAAAATAACAAAAACAAAACGAAACAAGTAACCTCTTCAATTCTAATTTAAAAGATAACGCATAAATGAATTAAATAAATATAAAAAATTACAGGTTTGAAAACTTCTTATCTACAGACTGAAGAAACATTAACTGGCAAATTCGTTTTCCCTGCAAACTGTTTCTCTTTTGAATTATAGTCTCGCCTGCCTTAGAGAACAGACATTTGGCTGGCACGGAAGTAGCTACAATGGACAACATTTTTGCTGCAAGACGTGATAAGCCAAGATATATTAGCTGGTGACGCTGCCATCATTCCAAAGGATTAATATAAAGTGGTTCCAAAGGAGCGCTTTAATAAAGGGCTATATCCGATTGCCTACATTCCGAACTTCCTTCTGTTGTTTTTTCAATTACAAGGTGGATGTAATTAGCACATAAATTGAACTTTGTTGAGCCTGAGAAAGAACTTGGAGGTAGACGTTTTCTTAAGAGGCCAATAAACAGTTACGCATGTTGGCCAACTCGAGTATTACAACGATGTTGTACGCAGACTTGGCCGTGTTTGGGCCTGTTTGTGGTGTGACACGTATGTCAAGCGGTTGGACGAAAAACTAAATTAGTTTAATTTTAGTGGCGGGGCTTCGAGTTTGACAACATATTGAACCATGTAGGGCGATGTTTGTCATGCACTCGTCATTCTTGAGTCAAGTCTATTGAAGAAATGATAGCAAATAATAGTTATAGCAGCTCCTGAAATGTGTTCCTATCCTAATGTGACAGTGTGTGGAGAAAAAGCTTTCATGTGTTGCACACCAAGTTGGACAACATGTTCGCAGTGTATGGGCCGCTTTAGCTGAAATAATAAACAAACCTGTATCGCTCTCCTGTGGCCTAACTTCGTTAGCCTCCATTGAGTCAGTGACAGCAGTGTGATGTAAAGTCACTCTGATTGTTTCCTCCCAACAATTTAAAAGAATTCTAATTGGTTCCCCCGAACAATGTTTTCTGTCCCCAGCCCAAATCATTCTAAAAACTAATGATTATCAATTATAACGATGCCTTGAAAATGCAATGAACAATCACTTCACTATTTCTCTTTCCGTTTCACCACGAAAATTTGATTGAAATATACGTACTTCTTTTTTCAAATCTAGATAATTTTTTTTGCATTTTGTTTGCTTTTTACAGTATGCATTCATTACTTTACGGTAAGAAGCATGTAATTCCCTAACATCGAAAGGATAACATCGATGTAATAGGTCGATGTTTTAGTACGTCGACATCGATCAAAAAATATCGAACATCAAGAGCCCAAATATCGATGTTTTGAAAACATCAATGAACATCGCCCAGCACTTACGTTGACTGACTTTCTTTGTCACTGTCCGGCACCCTCAGGAAGACGGTACATAATCTTTGGCTCACACCTCTCGGACGAGCTGGACGAAGCCGGCAAAAAGTTCTGGGGATCAATACTTAGCTTTGTAAGAGCGGCCAATTGGTACCTACGAGCGATTGCTCATGGGTCCCAACCTCTTTTCATCAATCTAACTAATTCCGGAAGTAACATTGGAGGTACAATTTCCTATCACCGAAGGCCGATTGACCTATTTTAGTTAAAATTACATAAACTAGTTTGAAGAAATTTACGACACAGACCACTCTCCTTTAAGAAGTCAATATTACTTAATAATTCTTTAAATTAGGCCGTCAAAATAAACTTAAGTTTTTGTAATTAATTACTATGGGAAAATAACGTAATACTTAATTCCTTTGTAATTCACCGCAATTAACAACGATGTTAAGCTCAAGGCAAATTAGAATAAGTGGGCACGTTTAGTGAATTGAACGAAAACTGGAAGTTTATTTCATCATTGGTGAATGTGTCAGAAATGTCCTAATGTGCATTTTTATTGTTAAAATATAATAAATATATATAGAAAAGCCCAGACTCTGTCTGTAACGCGGCCAAATCCCAGTATGCTTTTTTTTTATGAATGATATATTGAAAAACTTTAGAAAAATCCAAATTGAAGTTTGATTCCCAGTATGTATACAGTACATCGTGAAAGTAGATCGTTCTGCCATTCTAGAAGTAGTACTTCAAATAATAGGTATAAAATGTATTGTGACTAATTTATTAACCATATTGTAATAAACTAAATATTTAAAAGTAATTATTTTCTGTTACTACTTCGTTGATGATACACATGTAAGATATTTTAAATTTTGAACTGTTTGATCGACCGTTTGTTAATATTTGGTAATACCCCCTTTTGCAGCAATGACTGCCTCAATTCTTCTTGGCATATCTACTGTCTAAGAATTTTTTGCAATTTTCTTGTATCCCAGAGTTATTATGTCATATATTGCCATACTGTTATGATCATCTCAATCCATTCCCGCTTGCTAGTGATCCTTTCTCTGGCAATCCCCCTTTTCATTAATTCCCATAGGTTTTCGATGGGATTGAGATCGGGAGAATTGCCACGCCATAGCAAAACGTCGATATTTTGGTGATTCAACCAATTAGTGACCTTCTTGGCTTTATAGGAAGATGCAGAGTCATGCATAAATATATAGTCACGGTTTGGAACCAATTTTTTGAGTTTAGGCAATAGTTCCTTCGACCATATATAGCCGACTTGTACCTTGCCCACTTACCATAAACCATACCATAATGCTAAGAGGATGTTTCACTCGTTCGATCAAACAGTCAGCATTGTATTTTTCAACCGGTCGTCTCAATATAAAACAACAAAATTTAAAATTTTGTTCTTTGAGCCTTCGCCGAAGAATCATTGCTAAAATTTCAATTCCCGCCTCATACATTAGATTCGTTAGCACTTTTTTACTTTTTTTTCTGTTTTATACGCTAATATCCCGAATTTTACGCTCATCTCTGGTCGTTGTTGTAATCCGTTTTCTACCACAATGTCCAGCACGGCGAGGTGCTAGTGGCAGATTACTTCTCATTTTATTTTTAATTATGCTAATAGATGACTGAGAGATATTACATATAGCTGCAATTTTCCTTTGAGAGTATTCAGTAAACTTCAGCAAAGACTGAATCTTCGATATTTCAGTTTGAGATATGTCTTTACCTATCTTCATTAAAAAAAGTCAGTTTTGTAATCCCAATATTGCTCATAAAATAACACTTGTTAATAATTTTAATAATAACAAACTCGAAAATTACTAATTCTTAAACACATCACAAAATAAATTGTATGATTTCGGAGAGTGATTATAATAATTTGATCACCCACTGTACATATGTATAAATAAAGTTATTAATAAAATTAGCACTATTACTATTTACTATACTCGTACTTAAATTCAAAACTTTAAATTCCTTTGCTGATTTCTTATCTACTTCTAACTTCTTGCCATGAAGAACGAGAAATGAGTGATAGATATATCAAAGATCTAAAGATATTTCCATTGGCGTAACTAGGTAGGGGCTAGGGTGCCCCCCCCCCCAGAAAGCGGAGTGGACCCCCCAGGAAATTATGAAAATTCCCAAACAAAATTCGATAACTCGTACAATCTTAGGCCTAATTAAATTTAATCCGTTCGGATCGGAATCGAAAGGGCTTTAACGAGTTCTTTTCTTCAAGAAAACCTATTAAAATATTTTTTAAATTTTTAAAAACTTTTCTGAGATTGCTCTGAGTGCACTGATCCGTAGGAGAAATCATGTAGAACTTTTTTGACAATTTTTATTGATAACCTTTGATATCAATGAAATTTTGAAAATTTCATAAAACTTTGTTTAATTTCCCGGAAAAAAAGCTTTTTTACGCTCTTTCGATTCTAATCCCGACGGATATGTATTATAAGGAAGAAATATTTACTGTGCAACTAAAAACTTCAATAACATTCTTATTACGTTACATTATGAAATAAAACTATATTAGCACCCTAGACACAGAAAAACATTAAATTTATCTAGAACCTACTTGAGTCTCGAAAAGGAGAAGGGTTGGATCCACTCTAGGTAAAAGTAATTTAGTAGGCTTTCCATCAGATACAAGGCCATTCGAATATTGGAACATATATATTTACAACCAAGTGATGGACATCATTATCACTAACTTCAAAAATTGGTTTGAAAATCTACATTTGGCACAGTCAGTTGAACTTTGTACCTTACACATTGAGAGGCATTTGTAGAAAATTATAAAAATGTTTTCAATGTGGACATTTCCACCTTACAGGCTGAAACAAAAACAATAAATAATATGTTCCAAAACAATAGCATTGTTGTAAATTTGGAAAGACAGAAAACAGAAATTAATAAAGACTTCTGCGCGAATTAATACAAGTAGCTGCAAGCAGCTCTGAATTTCCCTGTCAGCTCGGCCGGCTCTAAACGGAGCTTTCCATCGACTTAAAACTTGGTTAAGAGCAACTGCTTCAGGAGAGGTTTTCGAACATGGCACTCATAAACAGTGAAAATAAGATAATATAAAAACAAACTAGCAGCGCAACAGGTGCTAAATATGTTTGCAGAAAAAAAACCGTAAACTAAATTACTAGTTCACTACTTCAACTATCTTTTTATTAGCGCTTAATAACAACGTAAATAATTGATCTAAAATGTGTATCTAATTTCAGACCTGTAAAGTACTTAACTACATAGATACTTACATATTAGTACCAGTACCAGGACCTGGACTTAAATATTTTTTAAGTACAACTCCCGGTACTGGTACTCAAAAAATTCTCAAGTCCAAGCCGTGATACTGGTACTTAACGCACTTACTATAAATACCGCCATAACGCTAAGTACTCCAGCTCTTGTAAATTATTTAAATACGCCTTCTAATAATAGAGGTTATCTGCATCTCGACAGTTCCTGAAGAAATCTTACCGCCTTCAGTCAAATAGAAAGAAAATTAGCACAATATATGAGTAATTGTAGGAAAGAAATTGACATGCTGAATCGTTATCCTTTGTTGAGAAGGTCGGCAATCAAGTGCCACAATCCGCTCTCTTCCTCCGCACAGCGTTGATTTTCATTTGCAGGTCTTGTAAATGCTGTACATCATTATCTGATGTGACATTTGTTTTGCTAAAAGCAAACTCAAATACTGTATGAACAACTTCTAAAATTATGTAGAAATTAAAACATCAAACGATTCTACGTTATTTTATGATATTTCGTAAATGGAAACCTTATCCAGTTATTTAACTGGCTATAGATTTTTCAAAATTTCTGATTTGAGTTTTCGAACGCTCTTGAACCTTATAAGTACCAGTACCAGTACCTGGACTTGTACTTGAAAATTTTAAAGTACCAGTACCGGAACTTGTACTTGTACTTAAAAGATTTGAAGTATGGGTCCTGGTACTGGAATCAGTTTCGTGTATGGAACTTGAGGATTCTAATTTATTTTCCTTAATACCTGAGAGAAGCATCTGGAAAATAAAAGTCTGTGTTAATTAAACGACACCACTTTCTTTTATTTTTCTTTTAAATCGTGCAAATTTTATTGTATTGTTCAAATAGAACACTACTTCCTATGATTTAAAAAAAAAATTTAAATCGCGTTGGATGTTTGGAGTGGACTGTATGGAAAAGATTAGTGTCGCTTGGGTTCATTGGGATTACAGAAAAGAGAGCTCTTTCACTCAATTCGCCAATTAAATTATGATTAATCTATTTTCACAATAATTTAAATATCCGGCTAAAACTATTTCGTAAATACTCGACACCGTTGGTCGGGATAAGCAATAAATATTGCCCGATTGCCGAATGTTGACTGACTAGTTATCCAAAAATTGACTGAATGCTGATGACTTATACTAACTGATAAGCGATGTACCATGCTTTTCTTTCTTCGGGTACTCAATAACATTCAACGAGAATTATAATAAAGAATGGGAAACAATTGAAAACTGTTCATATTTCTTCTGACCTTAACATCGCAACCTCGGCAAAGACTTATTTTTGAATTATTCAATTTTTTTTATTTTTTGAGAATTATTTTATTTTTGTGTGCAACGGAAAATATGTCTGGAATTTAGATTATAGCAGAACAAAAGCTACACAAAAGAACACCTTATATATTTTCATCGAAGATTTATAACTGAAGCGAACAGAACAAATAGTACGCTCCAATCGACAGAACAATTTGTTCTCTCCAGTATATGGGAGTTCTAGAATAAAGTACACAAAAAAACACAGCTTATGTTTCTTGTGAGCTCTATACCTTATAGACTCGCTCTACTCTCTGTAACTTTAGAAAATTTATGGTTTTTTTACTCTATGCAATTTCATTGGCTCTAGGCATTATATCAATATCTTGTAAATGCTCAGAGCAATGCATAAAAAATGTCGGTCAAAATCTGGGAATACTCATGATCTGGTATACTTGGCAAACAAAATGTTTGTTAAAACCTATGTACGAAAGATGGGGGGACCTGGCCCACCCCAGGAAAAATTCCTAGTTACGCCAATGGATATTTCCATTGTTTACTTTTATTTCCCATTTTTCGTGTAATAATTAATAAGGCATAATTACCAATTACGTACTAGTTAACCTTGTGTAGTCATAATTTTGAAACGTAGGGGTAGGAGAAATTGTGGAATAATTCCAAGGATTGTCCATCTAACAAATTTCAAATCATCATCATCATCATGTGTTGCATTGTTCAGGAGTTATAGAGTAATTCATAAAATAACTATTAATAAAAATCTTTAACTTTTTCTACCTTCCACAAATGATGCAACTCCTCTCCCATAAAATTTATTGTTCTTCTCGAACACTCAAAGAGATATCCCCCCTATCATCTTCTATTCTTCATTTATACAGATCGCCCTATATAATGACGACTCCCTAATTGTTGCATTAATCTCCAAAGATGAAATGTATGCTGCGCATCGAATTTGTTACGAAACGAATTAATGGCGATCATTAATTCTCGAATTAGCTGGACCGATTGATTTTTTACCGCTTTTAAAACACTTCCAGCTGTGATAATCTTTTGAATTCATATTTAAGTCATAAAGACGTCCGACTATGAAACAAAGGGAAATTCCATTTTATCTACGTATGTTTTTGTGTATACCTATACATATGTAGCTATAATATATTGTTGTGATTGCATAAATAATAAATCTTTCTCTATATCTGCCACACCACTGTATATACCACCTGAGAGGTAAGTTAGAGGGGCCTTCCTTTTAGAAAGTGATATAATGTAATATTACTCATTTCTGGCCTGGATCTTAATCCATATGCCAGTTTTCAGTGCAATGAGCTCGAAATATACAGGCCTCTCAATAAATTATTTCAGTTGGATTTCTGTGTGTGGTGCACAGTTCAATTTACATTTCATTGCATCACAAGCGAGAGAATTGAGGCTTTGTGGCCGGGTTATTTAGAGTTGGGACATGATCAATATTGAAACTGATATCCAGAGAAACTGGATTTCATCCGACCAGCTTAGTTGAGTCTATTCTAGTGTGGCTATGTAAATCGGGGTATCGACAACAATGATTTTTTTATTTTTTTTTTATTTATTGATTGAGGCTTATTCAAGTGTTGTATTTTATCCACTGCAATAATTTCACTTTCAATATTGGATTTCAATCATGCAATGCAATGCAACGCTCTGCTGCAGTAATTTTTTTGTTTATATTTAATCTCAAATAATCCATGGGGAACAGTGTGTTGGTATCATCCTGTTCTCTTTATGGAAAATAAAATTCGAAATATAAAGCTATTTACGTATTTTACTACAATGTGACTCTTTCTGTTGGGATATAGTTTTTACAAATTTCACACTTGAAATTACTTGTACTCGGGAATTAGGGAAAAGTTTTTTTATAGGTACGAATAATTTTTGTTTTAACGTTTTTGGAAATTTGTTTTTTATTAACATTAAAACAGAAGATGAAACTAGGTATAACGACAACAGGTTAATTAGTGTTGACTATATTGCTACTGTAGACACTGAGAAAATTCTATTTTACAACTAAATCAGCCCACCATGTGATTTTGACTATGACTTTCTGTTTTTAACTTACTCTCTGAAGTTTAAACCATGCTTCCATTGTGTATCGTGATTATAAAAATATAAATAACGATCGCATTCTAGCGGAGTGTCAGGAATTGTCCTAGAGCAGCGTCTACGAAACTAACTGTGTAGATGATAAAGTAGACATCCTTTCACAGATTTTGAGCGAATTGTTTAATAGAGACGTACCTTTGCGAACGCGCCGATTTCAGCCGCAGATATTCCCATGGGTCACAGATGAAATACGGAACATATTATTGGAAAGAGATTACCTATATGCTAAATATAAACTTATTCGTTCAGCTGATGCGAAAAATAGATATAAACGAGTCCGCAATAAGGCAAATTCCATAATAAGATCTGCGAAGAGTTCGTATTTTTGTAAGAAACTGTAAGATGTAAGCCAACCTTCCAAGAAATTGTGGAGAAATATTCGTGACTTAGGAGTTCATGGGCGAGAGATGGCAGCTGTAAATCAAGACCCAAATCAATTAAATAACTTTTTTGCGACAGGTGTCTCGGACTCGTCTCCTTTGCCTGAAGGTTTTTCAGCTGATGGTTATGCTTTTCATTGCGTTGATGAAGTTGAGGTTATGCTGACTCTATCTACTATTAAATCAGATGTGGCAGGACCCGATGGACTGCAACCAAAGTTTATAAAACTTATTGTGCCTACAATAGTGAAAATTCTAACGCACATCTTCAACCATTGTATTACTACATCAATGGAAACAAGCATTGATGGTACATATTCCAACTGCATGTACTCCAAGTGACTTCCGTCCAATTAGCCTTATACCCAGCAAACCATCAACTACACAAAAAGAAACTATTTTCTGTCAACCTGGCAATCTGGGTTTCGTCCTTATCATAGCTGTGAAACGGCTATGCTGAATGTGACATCATCGGCTATTCACATGGCCCTTGATAAAGACCATCTGACTATTCTTGCGCTACTTGATTTTAGTAAAGCGTTCGACTCCATAGATCACTCGAAATTGCTAGCTAAATTGGGTAATAAATTCCTTTTCTCTTCATCGGCAATAACCTTCATTAAAAGATTTCTAAGTGGGCGTAGGCAATTTGTAAAAACAAATAATGTTACCTCGAGAAGTATATATCTCTCTTGTGACATGCCCCAGAGCTCCATACTTGGTCCCCTACTTTTTCGTCTATATATCATTGATCTCCTAGTTGTTATTGTAGATGCCTTCGTTCATCTGTATGCTGATGATGTGCAAATATATGTACCTCAGTAGACCAATTGGCTTAGTGGAAGATTTCATAAGTCGGATAAATGAGGATCTCAAACGTTGTATATGACTGGTCTGAGCAAAATAACTCAGCTCTTAACCATAATAAATCGAGCTGTATGGTGATCTATAGACGGGATATTGATGAGAATTCTTTACCACCGATTTATTTATGTAAGTTATGTGAAGTGTTTAGGGTTTCACCTAAACTCAAAATTGTCATGTTGTGATCATGTCAGTGTTACACTAAGGAAAATATATGGATGCCTCCGGCAGATTTGCTTGAACTCCGACTGCCTAATGCATCATTTACGAGTAAGACTAGCTAAATCCCTTTTGCTACCCTATTTCATATAGCTGTACGATATTGCCAGTTCTCGATTCAGTCTGTCGTAGGAAACTCTTGGTTGCATTCAATGATGTAACCCGACTTGTCACATCTCTCCTTATGTAACGTCCTTGCTTGGTTGTCCGATAGAAACTTATCTAATACATTACAGATTGAAATTCCTTCATAGACTTAAATACAGTAGAAGCCCATTTGAGAGATTGAGTTTCCTACAGTCATCCCGGCACATGAAACTTTCGATCCCCCGTTGTAAATCACGCTATGGTGAGCGCTCTTACTTCGTCCAGGGCATGTTTTTTCTTTTCTTAATCCTCTCTCAGCTCTATAAATTCACTAAATTTACTCAAATAAAAATAGAGTCTATTCTTAAATCTATAGTTATTCGTTAGTTCAGTTTGGCTAAGCTTAGTTTTTAGTAAATTAATGTATTTCCCAAAATTTTATGTGGCACGATTATTTTACTGATTATGTACAATTCCAATTCACTTTGTACGTTTAAGATCTTGTTATCTTTGTACTATTAAAAAAATATATTCTATTCTATTCTATCGTCTCTACTGAAAGATTTAGAGAAATTTGTTATTACGGGATTATAATCGGGAAATATTTTCCATGACTTTTTCTATATTCGCAATGATGGCGTGCATACTAAGCTGATAAATCTATAATGGCAGTAGTTTACAGTTTCAATTCGGTTGCATCTTAAACACTCTTTTTGACTCCTTAATGATATCCTCACTTGGGGCAGAGCGAATCACAATCATTTCAAAACACCCACCATTTTTGGTACATTAAGATTTCTTGCAAATCAATCTGGACTGATCACATCGAAAATTTTGTAATTTTTGGAAATATTGAAGAGATGTTTCACATCTAGAAATTTTGTTTTAGACCTAGAAATAATATCATTTACATATTTGGTTCGAAGCACTTGCCTGGTCCTAGGACTTAATGACGTATGAAAAACTAATAAAACATTCAAACATATCAAATAAATCTGGCAACGTCGTAGTTGTTTTGAAATATGTTTCCATTTTTAGTCAGCCTTAGTTATTTAAAAAAAAATCTTAAATGTCTAAAAAATAGAGCTTAAATTACTTTAATGTTGGCAACGAATTCATTTCAAGGCTAGGAAAGTGTAATAATGGTAGGAAATTTTTGAGCTCAAAGACGGAGATGAATGAAATAAACTTGAGGTAAAGCATGTCAAAAAGTATAATCGTTAACTGATTTCCAATCTTGTTTGTATTGTTTTTTAAAAAACGATGCGTTATTTTGACATTTTTGTTCGAAATGGATTGTCATACTGCATTTTATGCAATTTTGTAAACCGGTGGACACATTCTCCCGTAGAAGTAATAAAATTCCGAAATTCTGTCTCATGCCTAACTAACTACGACTTTCTCAGATATCAAATGTGTTGAGCCGATATTTTCGAATGCTGACCATGGGAGTGATTTTGATCTCTTTGTCGTAGCTTAGGCGTACATTTTAGTCACATATTTTGACATTTCACAACAATTTTGTCGTACTTTTATATTCACCATATTCATTTTGATTTATCCTTTTCATCAACCACAAAATAAACTAAAATGAATTTGCAATGAATTAATATCAGAATATACGCTAAAAGTACAACAAATTAGTCAACTGTTTCCGAGGTTGTCACAAAAATTTGTATACTATGGTAAATGGATCTTTTACACCTAACTAGAGCAATACAAGTCCTTAAATTCGAAATAATATTTCTGAATTTGTTATGTCATGTAGTGTCATTTTCAGTTCATGCTACGAAATGCAACGCTTGCTGAACTGAATAAAAACACAAAAAAAGTAGTAGAAAAGTTCATTTAATTTTGTCGTATATTTAGACATTTAATTACGACAAAATATCAGCAGGGTAATTCTGATCTTTTGTCGTACTTGAATGTCAATGTATACGCCTAAATGAAATGAACTTTTCCACTGATTTTTTGTGTTTTTATTCAGGTCAGCAACCCTTGCATGACGTAGAATGAACTGAAAATGACACCTCAAATTAGAAATTTAAAATAATATTACGAATTTAAGCACTAGTAATGCTCTAATTACCAGTGTAAAATGTTTGTCACAACCTTGAGCAGTTGACTAATTTGTCGTATATTTAGTCGTGTTTATTGACGGTTGTTCACCAAAAATTCATTATAGTTCATTTTGTGGTAAATAATAATGAAGACACAAAATGAACTGTGTGGAACAAAAAGTACGACAAAATATGTCAAAAAAAGACGCCTAAATAGTATGACAAAAGATCAGAATCACCCTCCAGAATCACCCCCTCAGTTGATTCATTCAGTAAATCAATCAAGGCGTCTTTGGTTCATCCCTATCAAAAATATCTTATTATATGAAAATCCCGTGTTACTGTGTTCGTACAATCTAATCTCCGAAACAGTAGAATGAATTTCTATGAAATTTTGAAAATATGTTTGGTTGGTTGCAGCGATAGATGTCGCTGTTGTTGAGAACTAAAAAACTTCCTGAGAACGAGTCGTTGTGGAAAACTGAAATTTTGTTCATGGCGTTTTCATAAAAATTGGAAATACAATTTAAAAAATGTACTAAATCGGGAAACTACTTCGTTGGGTTGCCATACAAATATTTCGTTTTTTATTATATATTTGAACACTGCCTGACAACGAGTGCGCGTCGAGTGGTGAAACATCGTACGCAGCGTTTTCATAGCAGTAGCAAATAAAATTTAAAAAACAGAATAAAGCGGGCAACCCCTTCTTGTTGTTGATATACAAAATTTTGGTTTTTCACTATATATTTGTAAACTGTCTGAAAACGCGTCAACGTGTGGAGCTCAAATTTTGTAAACGGCGTTTTTATGAAAATTGCATATACGCATTCCAAAATGGAACCAATCGGGTAACTCCTATGTAGGATTTCCATACAAAAAATTTGGTACGTGATGTTTTCATAGCAATGGTAAATAAAATTTCAAAAATGAACTAAATCGGGTTACCCCTTCGTAGAGTTACCATACAAAAATATTTGGGCACTGCCTGGGAACGCGTCGACGCAGAGAGCTCTCTCTCCCACACATTTTGAATGCATGCACGCACACTCATGCAGGCACACACACAGACACACATGCAGCCCCGGAGTGAAACATTAGAGTACGGAATCACTCGATCGAGTCAGATAATAGCTTAGATATTATGCCTTTCTGACCCCCCCCCCCCCCCCCCCAACCTTCTACGTATATATATTATCGCCTGGCAACGCCACCTAGTATATACATATACCTATCTATTAATTTGTCGCAAATTTCGCCAACATATAACTACACTACGTATGAATGAGCGACTCTCTATATTTTCTCACACACATGATAAGGGCAATTATTTAATTGATGTTTGATTCCTTCACTAGCTTTTTTTTTAATTTTTCGTATCACATAATTTTGACCAATTTTCTGTCTTTCTTTTCAGGTCAGTTTTTATGCTGAACTTATGTCAAAGCCAAAATCATACTTCAAATATTTCTACAAAGGTGAGTACCATAATATGTATATGCATTTACATACGTACTGTCATATATCTTATAATTGAAAACCAGAGATGGCAGGATCAAAAAATTATGAGATATGCGCTTATCAAATTTTAAATTTAATAAATTATTACGTGCGTGGCCTTGGTTCGTTATTTAAAACAATATTTCAGATATCATTCAAAAGTTCTTTCTTTGTTTAACTTTATTGTTTACTCTCACAAATTCACAAACAATTATCAAATCAACTCCTTAGGTGGCGCTAGTACTGTACGCCTAATTCTCGCAATCCAAATAGTTTACTTCGTTCACTTCACTGTCTAAAATAAGACTCCGCCTCGTGGATGTGAGTCGTGCCGTATTTATATTCTACAAATTATCCTAGAACCTTCCTGAATATTTCCTTCTCCGAACCCAAAGTTTACTAGGATGTCACTAACCTAAAGTTGTTTCCATTTCCAATAGATGTCGCTTGTATCACTTTGTGGTGTGTAACAATATCATCCATGTGTGGTGCATAGAACGACATTTTTGGTAAAGCTCGGCTTCGGTCGAGCTCGGGCAAAGTAAAATTTAACGCGGTCTCCAAATTTTTCACATTAAAATCGCTGGTAAAATTTTGACGTTGATTAATTTGGAGAAAAGAAAGTGACAGATGTTAAAAATCTTATCGCTGAAAAACTTCAAATTGCTTATAAAGTTTAGATAAATGTTTTTACAATTTAGAATTAAAGATGGACTTAATTAATCTGAAAAATGTTAAGAGAATTTAAATCCTCCAATAAATAAATAAAACAATTTAAAAAATTTCAATTAAAATTAAATCCTTCAATAAATGTAAAAAACAATCTGAAAATTGTCATAGAAACAGAAAATTCAATAATTTTATTACCTGCATTTTAATGCTACGCGCATTAAAATGTTCAGTAAAATAAGTGGAGACATACAATGCGCCATCTATTTTAAAATAGAGAAACATTCACTTTTTACCAGTGAACTCCGTACTGCACTAGTAAAATCATCAGTAAAATTTTTGCTTGTCATTTTAACAGCGCTAAAATTTATATGAAAATGTCACATTTTACTCGAACTCGATACTAGGCTTAACATGAAAACCGAGATTGATATGGAGAATTAAGTTTCCCGCTATACCGCTAAATTTTATTAATTATTTTTAATTCACATTTTTATTCTAATTAGTTATTTACATTTCTCGCATAAGAATTCTCTTGAGTGATGAACCCTAGATAAAATCATAGGTTATTACTAAGTTTGTCATTCCATTTGTAACGCACAGAAATAATGCTGGTAGAGCAAAATACGCGTAATATTAAAAGTTATTTTGATTTTTGCATCTCTGTCTGTCCGTCTTCGCGGTAAGTCAAGAGCGCGTATACTTAGAGAGCTGAAATTTCGCATACGGGCTTTTAAAAAAAATTAATTTAAGTTCGAAAATGGGTCAAATCGGTAGCTCCTTCGTAGAGTTGCCATACAAAACTGTCGGTTTTCACTACATATTTGATCAGTGCTGAAATGTTGTACACAACGTTTTCATAGTAATAGTATTTTGGTGTTGCTATAGAACAATTTAATTTTTTCCGTATACTGTGAAAACTATCAGTCCTAGACGTTTGTATTGTACTGAAAATTTCTCATATTATGAACTCTTATGAAATTTTTACTGTTCGAGGAACCGTTATAGAAATAAATGCGAAAGCAACTTTAACAATCAAACTTGCACAGGGGGTGACCATACGAAATTACATACATATGGGTTTTCAATCTTTTCGTAAGCACGAACAGTTCTCTTACGAACAAAATATTATTCTAACACTTTTGCGACCCCATTAATTTGTTGTCTGTGATTACCATATTTGAAAATTTTTTATCAGCAGCATACCACTCTGGTCCAGATGTCCAGCATGTTTGAAAAAGCACTATTAGCAAGTTAGCGAGTAGCTTTTCATCTGGCTAAAGCAGGTAAACCTTACACAATTTTCGAAAATGTAATTTTACCAGCAGCTCCAAATATGACGGAAATAATGCCCGGTAAACAGGAAGCCAATAAATTGAAGAGTATATCTCTCTCTACAATGAAGAATAAGCGATATGGCCGCTGATATTCGCGATCACTAAAAATACTCACATATCTTGCAGATTTATGAATAAACTGACACACCAGACTGTGGTGCTCAATTTGTAATTTTTGTACACGTTTTGAAGCTGATAAATGTTGGATGGAAGAAATTATAGTTTTTAAAACCCTTTGCACGAACACTCCAGCTTATATGAAATGTTCTTAGAAGCTATCGAGGACTGCAACATCGATTGGACAAAATGTGTTGCTATTTGCAGTGACGTGATCACCTCAAGCAGAAGCGCGTTTATTACAAAATTCAAATCTATCATGCTATAAATCATCATATTAGATGCACTGTCTAGGTAGGCACCCAAGAATATTATCAAAATTGTCAATTCTATTTAAAGGTAGCGCCTTACAAACTCGATTATTTCGAAAAATTTTCGAACATATGGGCACACTGTGTCCCAGAGGTCTCGAGAGGCAAAGTATTGACAAGAATCTAGAACTACGAACTGAATTGTTAATGTATTTGTAGGATGGAAAATATAAATACGCTGATTTCATTTGAGATTTTATCTGTCTCTTCAAACTGCTGATATTTTTGACCATGTGGACATTTTCAATTAACTGGCCATTAAGTTTCATATATTTCGGATGATTACGGATTTGCAAAATTTAAAACGGAAAATATTGAATTACTTTTTAGAAAACTCCTTAGCTGACAACGGACAAAAGTGGCTATTTGATCTAAATCCAAAGTTAAAAGAAAAACTTTTGGAGCTCTCTACAGATGGAATGCTTAAATTGGAATTCCAGTCGCAGAGGGTAGATGTTTTCTGGATAAAAAGAAAGAAAGAAAGAATACCCTGAGGTTGTACAAGAAACTATAAAGCTGTTAATATCTTTTACCGCCTCATGTCTCTGCGAGCTAAAATTCTCCTCTATTGCAAATATTAAAAATTAAAGGTAGAAATAGATTAGAGTTGAAAATTCATTTCATTATGTGCGTTTAAAAATTGTATCACGCTTTGAAAAAATAATCAAAGAAGAGCAATTAATTAATTAATTAATATTATTTGGAGTACAAATAAGTTTCAGCCGTTTGACAACAGATGGCATCATCAGTAAGTTATGGTTGACATTTTCAGATGTAAAACGTCAAATGGTAAGCTTGGACATCTGGCAACACCATAACCTCGAAGTATTCGCTATTTTGTTTCAGTATCACATAAGTTTTTTCGCGTGAAAATGTCGATTTTTGAGTCGAATAAGCGTCATTTGCGGGAACTTTTGATTTACTTCTTTAATTTTATGCGCATCGATTGCTTATAGAAGCATATGGCGAGGCTGCTTTAAGTGAGAGAGAGAGAGAGAAGTTGTCGTGAGTGGTTTCAACAGTTTAAGAAGAATGGATAGCTTGACGTCGAAGACAAAGAAAGTAGCAAAGGCAGAGATAGTACGAAGACGCGGAATTGGAAGCATTATTGGAGGAAGATTCGTACCAAACGCAAGAAGAACTTACACTTACATTAGAAGTAACTCAACAAGCAATTTCACATAATTTAAAATCGTTAGGAATGATGATTCGAAAGCAAGGAAATTGGGTTCCATATGAACTGAAGCCGAGAAACGTTGAACGCCGTTTTTTGGACATGTGAAATTCTGCATTTTCAGATAAAAACAAAAGGGTTTTTTTTGCATCGTATAGTCAGTGGTGATGATAAGTGGACACGTTCAGTCTTATAACAACCTTGTGCCATAAGGAGGAAAGTCAATTTTCCCGTTTTCAAGTTTCAAGCTGCCCTTTTCGATAATATTGTTTTTCTTAAATGTTAATATTTGATCGATTCACCCATTGATATTTTTAACAATTTTTCAAACAATCAAAATTCAACGACATAAATTTTATAGTTCGACTTCGAATTTCGAATATTGTTGAAAGCCAATAGATTGAAATGGTATATAAAAATACCAAATTTCATTACCATATCCTTGAAGAAAAAGGCAATCGTTTGTTGAGAGTGCAAAATCCCTCTTAATTTCTTAGTTTGATTTTTTTTTCTAATTTTTACCTCTCTTCAAGTACGGAGATTTTGGAATAACTATGAAAACTTTCGAATTTCTTAATTTCCATTTTTTATCTTATCGTTTTTCGAAATATTCACCTTTATGCTCTGTATATTTTTACATAGCTTGAACCTCTCCTGAAAGTGTTGACCCTATCAATTCACCGTACACAGGCGACGAGGATAGTTGCTATATCGCCCAGTACCCGTTTCAGTTTTCCCGAGCATACTATTTTCGAATTAATATCTCTTTAAAATAAAAAATAATCATAACTCCAAACTTCTCCATTTTTTTTTAACGAAATTACTTGTGTCTTTGTTTCTGTCTAAGCTGTCAAAATATAAAGAAAAAAGAATTAGCAAATAACATAAGTAGTTTTTATATGCGGGTATCAGACCACTTTTTATATTGAAAAAAGTTACCTATTTTGTATGTGGGTATCTGACCACTTTTAGTACTGAAAAAATTACCCATTCATATTAGAAACCGGAAGGATGTCTATGGGGAGTGTGTCTTGGAGGTTACAACCTTGATTCCCTTCACGTATTCGATGTCACAGGGGATTCCATGTATCTTTTCAAACTGGTCTGATAACAGCTAAACACCTTTTGAACAAGTCTGGTAACAGCTAAACAGCTTTTGAAACAGGTCTGATAACAGCTATACAGCTTTGGAAACAGGCCGGAATCCTCATTATCAACCAGATTGGAATCCCCTGTGATGTAGTTGATTAAAGGGAACCAAGGTTGTAGCCTCCAAGACACACTTCCCATATACCCTTTCGGTTTCAAAGGTGAAAAAAGTGGTCTGATACCGGCATAGAACAACTACTAACATTTTCAAAAGCGACCCATTACTAGAAATTGGCTAACCTGCAAAACCCTCTTACTTAAACCAATGGAAATAAATGAAATGAAATTTGATGCGGCTGAAATCTTCGATTTACATACATAGCTCCACTGAAAAAAATAAAAAATTGGTTACTGGAATACGACTGCTTCAAGGATGCTTATCGAACCTTAACCTTCACTTAACTTTGCACATAAATAGTTTCGAAACATTTATAATAAATTTCTATATCAAGTTTTATTTTTGCCTATTCCCCCCACCAGTTTTTCGAAATCCAATTATTATTGCACTATATATTCCCGTATTCCTATGATGAAAATCATCAATATCCATTAAAGGATGTCGCTCCCTTGAGTTTTCAGCCTTCAATGTCTTAATTTTCATCGTCTCATCTTGATTCAATCTCTTTATGGCCGAAAATCCAAACAAACTGAGAATAGCAATTTGACTTTAAGTGAAAAAGGAAATTTCTTTCTGTCTCCATATCATTTCTGGATTGGATGTAATCATTGATTGATGACATATTCAACCCCCAGATGAAAAACTTTCTTCCACGTTATACGACGACAACGTTCGCTGCCGCAAACATGACCCGGGGGTGAAGACATTTTGCCGCCAGAATAAAGATTCCTATCCTCCTTATATTATGATGATGATGTTTGCGGCGACGGGTAGCGAGGGGTTAGAACCCGTCTACTGCATATATGAAAGGAGAATATATTTTTAGTTTACTACATGCAGACATCCGAGTCAATGACACAATTTTCTTCAACTGGATATCGATTTTGGCCAGATCATTCCCATTTTAGAATACCAAGAGTGAAAAAAAATCCACAAACAAAATGGAATTCCAGCAATTACCTTTCACTTAGCCATATGGGATAGCGGCTGGAGGTGAAGGATGACGCTTTCATTTTTCACCCGAAGCTTCCTTTAATGCATTTTTCTTTGTATTTCTATTGGAATTATTCTGTGGTCGTACTTGGATGATGCATTTATTCAGGTTGATATGGAATCAATCATCATGGAAGAATGCTTTTAAATAGATTCTTAGAAGTCTTGTAAATCCTATCGTTCGTAAGATATGGCAATTATGGTTGCTATAGGAATTATTCTTGTTCGTCAGGGAAGCAGATAAGCTGTCAATTAGCATTTCTTTCTCTTTTAGGGGTGAAAAATTGTAAGATTTTTCTACATTGGTTGACTTGACGAAAAGTTTAATAAAATTTATCATTAAAATTGAAAATTCAGCAATGAAAACGTTAAGTAAGCATTAATCGGATTCATTTCCATGAGGAGATATAATAGTACCGCGACTGTTGCTGACTTAATCCAGTAAGTGCTCGATATACAGTCGTAGACTGTATAATGCGAAAGAAAAGCTCCGCATTGTACGAATTTCGTATTATACGGGGCCCACAGAGCAAGAAATTGTATGAGGCACCAACGCAATTTATATAGTTCTGGTTATATGAGGAGGCCGAAGCACTGTAGCGTTTTTCTCTCCTAGGAGGGAGGAGCAATTGTTCATAAATCCCAGCAGGACGCTTTAACCAAATTCAGAATCCAAACCTCCCTGCCTGCTTCATGCAATTCTTCCAGGAGGTGTGAACCAAAGAATCTGTAACGCTTTCCGAAGAGAGCCGGACAGTGGTGCAAGAAGTGAGTCGCCGTTTCAGGCTCCTCTCCGAATGCTCTGCAGCAAGTCTCATCTTATGTAGGTGATCCCTGAGAAAAGAGTGCCCAGTGAGAATTGACACAACTCGGCGAGCTCCAAATTTTTTAATGCAATCCATCCAGTGATCGCATTCCTTTCTGGTCTTATTAACGCCATCGGGCGTGCCAAAATTGAAATGTTAGAAAATAATTTGCCCTCACCAAAAATTTGTTGTCCAAGATGGACATCGTTACTATATAATATGGTAAGAAATTTTCCATGGCTAGTGTAGACAGAGATTAATTTAGCCTCGCTTTCTCATTAATTTCGCGATAAATCTATAGTGTACGAGAATTTTTTCTTTTCGTGCGAGGTTTTTGTAAAGTTGGTACAAGAATTTATTTGTTCCAATCTAGCAACTCTGCACTTGAAGTGAGATGGCAACAATAATAAGGGTGAATATTGAATAGAAATATAAAGAAATTAAGTTTAAAATTATTTATTTTAGAAACCTATATCTTTTTGTTTTTAGAAATACTGTTTCAAAGTTACATACATATAAAATCCATGCAATTCTAATTATTCGTCGGAAAATCTCGCATAGCATACTGATGTGTTGCGGCACACAGTTTGAGAAACGCTGATCTAGGGTGTCATTAGTTTTTTTTTGTTCGAAAAACGGGGAACAGGAGATACCCAACCCAAGCACGGAGGCCACAGCGGCCCATTGTGCTATCCTGAATCCCATTAACCAAAACCGTCCTGTCCTCTTAATGAAGCGCAACAAGTCTTGGTGAGAAAGGTTTTTCAGCTCATCCACAGATAGAAGGGAAGACCCTAGAGTATCCAGTCTGCTCCGGGCGAAGGCCGGACACTCACACAAAAAGTGTTCGGTTGTCTCAGGTTCTCCCTCCATGCAGGACAGACACTCAGGGCTGTCAACAACTCCCATCCTTGTTAGATGAGCGTGAAGTGAGCTGTGACCGGTTATGATGTCAACCACGGTTCTACATTGTTTCCTTCCGAGCCCCGTGAGAAGATCGGAGATATTCCCATTGGGCCCATCAAGAAACAGTTTTGTACACCTACAAGCACTCAGGTTCTCCCATCTCCGCTGATGTTTCCTATGAACATCCACTTTGATAAGAGCCCCGATATTCGAGGTGGTTAAGCCTACGGCGGGCTCCGGTCCGAGGAACGGAGAATCGGAGCCAGCCCTAGCTAAATGGTCAGCCCTTTCATTCCCCATGATCCCCATGTGACCAGGAATCCACAGGAGGGACACATTGTTGTGAAAACACAACTTATCCACTGACGACCTGCAGTCCCCCAGGAACTTAGACGTTATCCGAGGGCCATTCAGAGCCATCAAGGGTGCCTGACTTTCCGAAAGGATAGCGATATCTCTCCCCTTGATTTCCATATCAAGGGCTAACTTCGCTGCCATTGAGATGGCGAAGACTTCAGCCTGGAAGACAGTGGTGTATTTTCCAAGTGAGTATTCCATTCCATAATAAGGATCAGGAAAGTAGACACCTGCCCCAGCTCCCTCATTAGTGAGAGAGCCGTCGGTGAAGACTTTTAGAGCAGACCCGGGAAGGTCCGATAAGGCACCTCCCTTAGTCCACGATTCCCTTGCAGGAAAGCTTACAGAGAAGCGACGCCCGAAACGAAGCTCTGGTACCATCGCATCCCGTGGCATACCTGCCAGAGGGTTTTCCAAGTCCAGCCTATACGCCATAAAGCAATGAGAAGAGCCAGTCCAGCCGCCCTCCCAACATCCCCATAAGCGCAATCTGCACACAGCCCTTTTGGCCTCTGCCTGAATGATCCAGGGGTGGCAGATTGAGTAAGACCTCAAGAGCCGCAGTAGCCGTAGATCGCATGCAGCCCGTAATTTCCGAAGCAGGCCCGCCAGCTTCCGGATCGCAGTCCCCACAAGCGTCCTCGGCCACCATACACAGGAGGCATATGTGAGCATGGGTCTGACGATCGAGGTGTACATCCAATGCACAACCCTCGGTCTCATGCCCCATATGCAGCCAAAGGTAAAGACTCTTATAGCCGCATTAACTTTTTCCTCTACGTGCATTCCCCATGTCAGCTTCGAGTCAAGGAAGACTCCAAGTTGCTTGACATGAGGAGAGAGTTGCAGAGTGTGTCCAAAAAGCTTTGGAAGAACAAAGTACCCCAGCTTACGTCTTCTGGAGAAGAGCACCAAGCTGTACTTTGTAGGGTTCACTGTCATATCATGACAGGTGCACCAGTCCTCAACAATATTGAGGCCTCGTTACATGAAGGCAATGGAAGCAGCCATGCTATGGCTGGAAATGAGCAGAGGGATGTCATGCGCATACGTTTCACATGAGAATTCCTCGTTTTTCAGTACCGCGATGAGTGAGTCAACCAACATACACCAGAGTACTGGGGATAGCATGCCCCCTTGCGCGCAGCCTCTCTCCACCAGCACACTGAGAGAGGTTCGGCCGCCTACATCCACAGTTAAATATCGTCGTCTTAACATTTGGTTGATCCATCGCACAACAGTGCGGTCGACACCATGTCGACGAGCTGCCTCATTTAGCGAGTCGGGGGTGGCCCTGTCAAAAGCCCCCTCAATGTCCAGAAAGGCTCCCAAGGTAAACAGTCCACGATCCAGTCCCCGTTCAATGAAGAATTGGTCTTAAAACCAATTCTAGCTTCTGCACTTGTTTTTTTTTCAGTTCTTTAAGCGTCATCCGCAAAGAGCTGTCATCATTACTCAAGTCGCCCAATTCTTCCTTAATGAAACACAAAAATCAACTTTCGTCTTTGAAGTCATGAGGCAACCAGTGCCAAATTCATATTCCAACTCACTAAACATGTTTGATTGTAGCGTAGATCTTAGACACGTACCCGTGCATACATAGAAAAAGAAAAAAACATATATATATACAGAGCTATGAGGATAACTAAAAACCTTAAAAGACATCCTGATCCTAATGTATAAAATCAAAAAGCGTGGTACGCCTTAATTTGTTGATTTATAATAACATCGACCTTGGTTGGACATAATATATTTCATAGGCAAATATTGACTTGCTAGTTTTCCTATGATTCAGGGATTTTTATAAGAGAATTTCAATTATAATTCATCACAGTCACAGCTATCAAAGTTGAGGTCAGAAATTCCAGAAAAGTGTCAACTTCAATAAAAGCACACATTCACACAACACAAAGTAAGTAGAAAGTTAAAAGCAATTCCAAGGAGAAAAGAATTCTTAAAAAGGTTTTGCAAGCCGAGAACAGAATAGTGTTGTTCCCTAAATATTCTTGTGTATACCTTTCCAGAACACACTTTTACTTCTTCAGTTCCTTCAGTACTTAAAAGTGATCAATTTCCCTTAAACACAATTCCATTGGTGTTTTTTTTTAAGTTCTTTTCTTATTTTTTTTCTCCCTTTCTTATTTTATTTTTTTTTTCTCGTAAAAGGAAAAAGACCCTGTGCTTCTGGTACTTTATTGATGTCAGTCCCCATGTCGTCATTTCTTGGTGTGGGCTTTCCTCTATTCTTTCGAATTGTTCGAATCGTCAACGATTGAGATTTTCTGATTTCTTCTCTTAATAGTGCCATGAACTTTTCTTACAATCTACATTCATACATACATACATATATGGGTAAAAGTACATAGTAAATGTGTGATTGGATCTAGAAAAGTTAAAACGATAGCTACAAAAATGTATTTTCCTTGTAAAAGTCTTCAATTGTTATTCCAATCAATGGAACGTTTCCTGTTGCCCGGTATACAAACAATTTTATTCGCTTCTCTTCTTTTTTTTTACTATCAAAAGTGAATGCATTTAGAGGGGATTTTATCTGCATAGTTCGATTCGATGGTATTCTTGTACCAGCATTAAGAAGCACAAAGAAGAATTATTGTTTCCTATGCAATAAACTAAACAGAACTGGCTTTATTGCATGCAAGAGATGCATCCATCGATGAATAAACACAGTCCAAAAAAACACAACGATGGACCCAAGCTGGTTCTCGATTTAAAAAAAAAAAAACAAAAAACGAAAACAAAAGATTTCAGATTACTGCGGTTTCCGAGGAGAGAGAGAGATAGACAGATGAAAAAGCTTGGTAATTCTGTTTCGATATAAAGGTAGTATAGCACCTAGCTACTCTTGCAGAACTAATGTAGCCGCTTTTGTTTTAAGGTAGAGTGTACTAGTCACGATAAGAAAGGTAGCGAATACAAGTGACAAGTCCGCAAATGACTTGGAATTGTTCTCCGGAGTTTGCCGAATGGATACGCCCCGCCGAGGCATTGCTATTTTTCTGTGACATATTGCATATATTGTTTAAGGTATAACTGTAGTTCTCTTTTTATTGGAGCTTTTTCTTTTATTGTTTGGGAAAAGGATTATAGAATAGGACTTTTTTTTTTAATTAGATTGGTAAATACCGTTGCAAAAACAGGTTCATTAAGGGTTAGTCTAGACATGTAGTTGACTAAAAAAAAAAGCATTAGAAAAATTTATAATTGGGTAAATAGGATACAGATAGTAGATTGTACAAAACTAGTGTTAGTTTTCTTTTTAATTTTAATAACTCTAATGCATTTTGGTTCCCTCTCTCGTTTAAATATGAAAACGAACGCAACGTATGTATGTTTTCTATTTGATCCGACAGATGGTTCTGTGTCTGCTGCAGGTACTCGTCGCGTGATAGTTGCTTATCATAATTTTTTAACTAGTTTAATTGTTTTATTCTGGTGTCTAATCATTGTATTAGTTCAAAAATTAAATCTTAGAAAGTAATTAATTGTTAATTCTTTGTTTTTCATATAATATATACATATATGTACATTTTTTATGGCATTAGAAGCGGAAACAAAATCAATTTTGTTTGATTCTATACTGTTGTTGACCACTGTCCAATAACTGTACTTTTTGCTGTCCATTTACCGGCTGGAAAGTTCACAAATGCTATGTTGAGGGAGTGCTAAGTATCCGATCATTCGTGCTTCGCGTTACGTACAGAACGAAATAATCGAAAATGATCGAAGAAGGCAATTGTTTTCAGGAACTTGGATGCGTGCAAACTCACCGATAATTGAGGTTTTTTATCCTTTTCCTTTTTATTGTTTTTATATGTAATTAACTATTAAAATGTATTAATCACTTTCCACAATTCCAATAGGAATCTTTTACTATTTTAAAAGCATTTACACTATTTAGGTGTGATATGCAATTATAGTGATTTATATAAATAATTCTCTATAACAAACAATACATTTTACGAGGCTACTTCCTGGCGGGTGTCAAAAGTAAAGCTCCATGAAGTTTAGGCCTGCTGTCGCCCCCAAGTACCCATCATAATTTTAAAAACCTTTTCGCTTTTTTTTTTCCTTTTTCTGACGACGGACGTAGAGAAAACGTACGTGAGAAAATGCATGCGAAAAGTTTTGATGCAATATAACTGCATCAAGTAACTGTAATGCCTATATGCCTGTTACCGTCGTCTTAAAATATTTCGTTAAGACGGCAAGAATAATTTTATATATGTACAAACAATTTAGAGTAATTAAAGCGTTAAATATATGTACTACATGAGAAGAAGAAGAAAACACTGTATGTAGGTTAGTATGCATTTCGTGGGATTGGAACATGTATCTGATAATAAAATGCAATTTATGCTAAATTGCGTTTTATTATAATATCGAAGAATGAATATTTCAGTTAAAATTCATTCAATGTTATGTTTCTATGATCAAACAGTGATAAATCAATATACAGGGTGTTTCCACCTATATGGTCCATAGAGCAAGAAGCGATAGTACTCACATAAACAAAAAAAAAATTGTATGGCAGGGGGGGGGGGGCATATCAACCGCTTTGGAGTTACAAGGTGATTAAGAAATAAAATCTAGTTTTTCACAAGACATCCTGTATCTAAAACAGTAATGCTTATAAATCTGATCTTATAAAATTGTACCACTAGATAAATCAATTAGGAATTTAATTATAAACTAAGAAATTCATGATCTTACCAACGACTCCTCATCCAGCCCCGTATAACTTTTTTTTTATAAAAATTGTAAACTGCAGATTCTCCTTTTTAATTTGACCTAGTTAAGCCTATGTACTATCTGTAGCCATTAAAGAGTTAAAAAAGGTATGTTAACGACCATTTTGCAAAAAAAAAAAACAAATAGAGGTCAAAGTAAAAAAAGGTAAGAAAATCCGAAATATATAGTTTAGAGAGAGGTGTACGGGGTTGGTTGAGCAGTCGTTGGAAAGGCCATGAAGCTCTGCATACAACCAGCTTTACACGGTCACCGTACACCCTACTTTTTAAGATACAGGGTGTTTTGTGACAAACTAGGTGTTTTTCTTAAACACCTTGTAAATCCAAAACGGTTAATATGAAACCGACCCCTCCCCCCTGCTATTCTATTTTTTGTTTGTCTAGATGAGTACTATCATCTCCTGTATGGACCACCTAGGTGGAAACACCCTGTATTGTATAGGAAAATATATTGACTATGGTTATGATTCGGGGCATTGGGACCTCTACCTGAGCCACAATAAGAGTCAGCCAAAAAATTTGGGCAAACAAAATCAACGTCGAGTTTTAATTTGAAAAATTCTGATCATAAAACTACCCTGCGCTCGGTCCTGTATACTTTATGTAGAAGAAGAAGAAGAATTTCCTCTGCACTTGGATATATTATGTATGACTTAAGGACCATACAAGATAGTGATTAAAAATTGTGGAAATCCCATTAAAAATAATAGGCCTGCAAAGGATTTCGTAAAATACAATCACAGATTTCAAAAAGAAATAGCGAGGCAGTAAAGTTGTTGTTTTTTCCAAAATTAGGAAGTATTTCGAGTTGAGAAGCATTTTCAATGATTCAAGAAGAATTTTTAATTGAAATAAATCTGGATTGCAAATTTGTCCTATTGGATGTACAGTTCTCGTTTTCGTTGGGTGGATGGATTGAAAAGAGGTTGAGGCCCCAGGGTCTCTAGAACGTTGGCGGCGGATTGTTCACCATCAAGACTTATAAACAACTACTCATAGGTCCCTACCGAACGCTCTTATAAAGTTCAATATTGCCCCTAACCATCCTTACCAGTTTCATGCAATTCTTCCAGGATGTTAGAACCAAAGAATCTACATATAACGCTTTCCTGAGAGCCAGAAAGTGATAAGGAAATTGAGTAACCTTTTCTGATTCCTCTCCGCATCCTATGCAGATAGGACCATCCACACCGCCATCCTGTGTATGTGAGCCCTGAGATAAGTATGACGAGTGAGAATTCACACTAAAGAGTTTTCCGGGTTAGCTTGTTTAGTCGCAATAGTTTTTTCGCTAATTTGGGTTAGATGTACCCCACAGTTCCTTTGTGGTTCTACCCGAAGAGTCATCTAACCAAAGACGACTGTGTTGGCAGTCTGCCCAAGCCAATATATTAGAGGCAAGGTCCTTTGGTGCGATCCCATTGGTGGAGTAGAATGGCTCCGAGTCTACACCAAGACGTGCAAGTTCGTCCGCCTTTTGGTTTCCGCTGATATCGCTGTATCCTGGCACTCAAAGAACGAGTACCCACCCTATTATTCCTAGAGAGGGAATTCAGAGTAGTTTTGTACTCCCAAAACCAGTTTGGATATTGTAAAGAGGTTTCACAAGGCCTTCACAGCTGCTTGACTGTCCGAGCAGATATGGCAATCTAATTATTCTCAGTACCTGAGTTGAGGAGATATAATAATATATATATTTTTTAACTGATTTTTTCACCATACCGACGCAAATTGTTAATATTCTATTAATGATGCTTTTTCGCACCAGTAAATCCACGTAGTAGGCAGCGTTGACTGTTTATCCTTGAGGAGGTACAAACTCTTTGTAGACCACACCCTTGGCATCAAAAAAGACAATCAACATTGTTTTCACTTTGGCTTTACTCATCCAGGCGTTCTTCGGATTCGGGGACGCCGAGATATGCTATTCGGCACTCTTACGTCTCTTCTATGGGTCGTACTCAATTGTCCACGTTTCATTACCGGTAATAAAATTGATCAAAAAATCAAGATTAATTTCACACGTTCCTTCAATTAACTCGCGCTCAAGTCAGCACTCGATTGGCCTTTTGCTCTTCCGTCAACAGTTTTGGGAACAGCTTGGCTCACACCGTTCGCATGATCGATTCGTCCGTAACGATGCGATCCAACAACAGTTTTCAGAATTTTTAGATTATCAGCTAATAATCGAACGCTTCCAGGCCCTCGTTGAACTTCTTCATTCACCTTGAAACCTGTACTACATACGATAAAGAAGGCTATCCGTAGGCTTACTTAAGCAATTCGTGAGTTTCGACAGCTTTTTGTCGAGTTTTGTGCAAAATTTGATCGCCTAACGTTGTGCGGAAGTATTCGCCATCGTGCGTCGTCTCGAAACAAGAATGCGCTAAATCAGTTATCCTGATTCTACGATGCGCGCAGCAGACTGAACTTTGATGCACTGCAAAGCTTAGGGTCCCTTCACCTTACCCAACTGGTTCGAACAAGCTGCTGCGATCAGTAGGGATGTGGCAAAAAAATATATTTCATGACTTTTGGGACACACCCTATATTATAACACGGACCTGAAGATAATAGAGAGGACAGGTAAAATGATGATAAATTCACTGCCGGCCAACTAATTAGGATTATTTTCCAATTCTCAAAAACTGAAAGCATTTGATAATCTCTTAATTCTATGTTGTAAAACAGATAAATTCTTACACTTTACCAGCAATTATTAATTATTGTAGCTAGAGAAAACAGAAAGGTC
This sequence comes from Dioctria linearis, assembly GCA_963930735.1. Lineage (NCBI taxonomy): Eukaryota > Metazoa > Arthropoda > Insecta > Diptera > Asilidae > Dioctria > Dioctria linearis. Next base: position 32,902,059 of record OZ005742.1, on the reverse strand, counting down.
TTTTAAATTGGCACACCTGTATGGGTCCACTGAAAAAAATTTATTTAAATATCTGAAAGGAAAATAACAACATTTTTTACAAAGTTTTACAAAGGCTTCATAAGAATTTAATTCCATGCATCCTTTATAACTGTGGTTAGGCTGCCGTTGCTTTTTTTTCATGATGTTGCCAAAGCTCGGGATACCCTATGATGCCCTTGGCTGGAAAAAAGATGTAGGAAATTGAGGACTATTGGGTTGAGTCAAGGAAGTGACGGTGTACATTTCGCTTGAATGTTTGAGACTCATAACTGGTAAGGGGGAGCTGGCTATATGGCAACACTTCAAAGAGTTACGGGGAAAAATGATACCCGTCAGCTCGGTGTATAAGTATGATGAGACAAACAGACAAACAGACGGACGACAGGTATACATAAAAATTAAAATGTCTCTTAATATTACACATACATACTTAGATGTCAAATTTTATTTGCCATAATTGTTTTTTTATGTATTCAAAGAAGTAAACCAAAAACTAGGGTATAAAACAAATTTCCTTCCAAGCTTCCTATAATGTTGGATCATAATCCAAACTTTTACAACTCGGTCTACTTACATACAATAGAAATAGCTGGCGACACTCACAAGACCAAACATAAAACAGAAGGTTCAAAAACGCCTTAGTACGTCTCCATTTTCTCAGTAATAATTCCATCACACAAAGTAAACTATATTCTTTTACATCATCTTAAGTATCCTTTGAATAGGATAATGCCCCCCATAAACACTCAAGAAACTTCTTGATAAAACTTCTCTTTACACCGTCATCATCATCGTCTTCCTTTGTTATAGTCATAATAAAAGCTACTGCTAGTTCCGCCATTTAAAGTATGTTCTTTCAAGATTTATCACTTAAAGTTATTAAATCCCTCAATAGCCCATTTAGCCTTTCCTCTTCGACCTTATACCGACCAATAACGTGAAGTAGTATACACCCTCTGATCAAAATGAAAAAAAAAATCCCGATTCTTCGCATTACGAAAATTAATTTATCGATCGTCTCGCACTTGATTGGTTCTGCCTCCTTAATCGCTGATAGCATCCAAGAATCTACTACTCGTACCAAAATGGCTCCTCTTGGGCTCCTTCCCCGCTAGACCAAATCCATAATCACTACGAGCATTTAGTAAATTTAGTCGATGCGTGTCAACTAACTATGGCCATTGCCATAGACGCATGTATATAAGAAAGAAAATTGTGTCCTTTTGTCCTTATTCCTTAGAAGATTTCTTCTTGGTTTGACAGAAGAAAAAATAAAGCGATTTTAGTTGTCGCAACAAGTAAGCTGGTGCCATAGTCCCGCCATGAAAATCGAAAATAAATATTTGAGATGTTACCGGTCTGCCCGGAACAAGGTGTTTTTTGATATTTTTTTTTTTTTAGTCTCGCTCGATACAGTCTTGTAGCCATCCCATCATTCTCGGTTGAAATGAATTGAAAAGGGCTTTCTTCGGGGATTTCTCTTGGATTATCAGTTGGCTTTGCCTTGTTCAGGGAGAGTTTTACCACAGCTTTAACGGAGAGTTTTAAGAAGCTTACTTCCAACTTTTCCTTTTAGAGTAGCAAAAACCGAAAAAAAGAAATAAGGATCTCAGATAATAGGGGTACGTGGATTTCTTATTAGGTACTATTTACTTTTAGGGAAAATATATCCGATTAAAAGTAAAATCTTACGCTCTTTCAGATGCTTCATGTAGGTACGTAGATACATTTTAGGATACAATAGGAAGGATCAGGCGTGAGCTTAAAATGCCTATGGTAGAAATATTGGTATGTATGAGTGAATATTGTGTGATGCGGAAATATTTGCGATTTAAATTTATAATAAAAAATTAAATATAAGCTAAGGTGGTTCTGAGTGTGTGTAATCAGAATAAGTAAAAACAGATTTTATTTGATCAATATTGGTTATGTCCCAATGTGCTAAGATTTACCGGATATATACATATAGCTACCAAAATAAAGAAAATGAAGAGAAAAGCACACACACAATTGGTAAAATTACAAATTCTAAACTTAAGTCACCGAATCAATGAATTCCAAATGTTGAAATAATATTTTGACAGTTCATTAATTGTAAGGTTAAATTTTTATGCTGAATTGTGTAAATTACACCAAAAATGGGTTCACTGCAAAAAAACTTTTACTCTAAAACTTATCCAACTTATCACTTTTCATACAACTTTAGGCCCAACATCAACAGACATAAGAGATGTCTTAACCCATTCACTGCCAGAAAAATTTAGAGTCTCTTGCCCTGGATGCCAAGACTTTATTTTAAAGAAAACACGGAATTCAGCAAAATCTAAGAATATTAAGTTAGAGAAGATATAGTATGGAGATGGGATTTACTGTACTTTGAAAATAAAAAAAAAACACTACGAGATAACTCGTAGCTGGCGTCGGTGAATAAAATTCCTGTGCTGAGTGCCGCTTACGAGATATCTCGTAGTGTTTTTTTTTCAATCAACTTTTTCATATTCAAAGATATTTCCTTTTAGTTTGCCATCACTTATTTGTATCTCGTTATTAGCTGAACATAATCCACTTTTTCTTCTAAAATAATGCACAAATCAAAATATTTTCCATCTACGCATTTTTCCCTTCCTTCATTGTTCTTAGAAAAACATTGTAACTATATGACGCTTTTTCGACCTGAATGCACTCCCTCCATTTCCTGCAAGTTACTTAGCATACATTTACACATCAATACATAACTCCTGCGTTCCTAAGCCAGTACAACGTAAGGTATGTCCAAGTAAGAACTCATTACTCATTACTAAAAACTATGGAACCCGGAAAAATTATAATTAAGGAATTATAAGGAAAAAATGTCGAAAAAAGGGGTTAAAATAAAGTAAATTAAAAAAAAACTATACCATGCAATAGTACTCGCCAATACCTTTCAAAAAGTACCCACATGCCGGGGTAGGGGAGAAAGTAAAAATCACGAAATTTTGATAGGGAAAAAGTCGAAATTTTCGCGGTGGTTGTCGCACTTAAATTGCTATAGAATCTAAACCAAAGGGCCGAATGCCTTTAAACAAAGTGTCAGAGATAGAAGAGACCTGTAGGTAGCGCGTAGTGTAACTACCATGCCCGTTGGCTGCGTAGAACTGCCGCTAGATGGCGCAAAGTGCGCCTTAAAAATTCTGACAGTTTTATGTTTTTTTAAATAGGTAAATAACACCCTATGTTGCTGTAATTTGGTATAGGTAATCTTGTAGTAAGCGAGCATCCATAAAAAATTCAAAACTTGGATTTATCTGGAATTCGTAGAAGAAAGTTTCCAAATGAAATTGTTCGATTAAAATTTTGCCCGTGGAAAAAGAATTTTTGCAACGCAAGAGGGAGGGGGTGTGAAATGGGCTCACAAAATCAGAAAATAATCAAAAGGAATTTTTGAAATCGGATTATATTTGGGCGAATTATGGGGTGGGGATGAATTAATACATATGTACAGACAAGTAATTTGAAAACTTTGTTTAAACGAAGGTTGCTTAATAAGAAAAAGAAGTACGCAGCTCGATAGTACTCGTCAACACCTTTCATATGATATGCGACATGGCATGGTGGAAGTTACCCCTCGCCGGGGGTACCTACTCCCCATCCCAAAGTATCCCCGGGAAAAAAGTGTTCTTGTATGAAAGATAGCTACTAATTACATGAGTAGAACTGCATACTCAGTTTCCCGATCGGATGCCCCTATACCGAGTTATTATCGAAAAACGATATCCCCCCCTCTCGGAAGGGGTGATTATAGCAGATAAGGCGGTACACCATACGATGGACCATCACGCCCTACTCCAAATAAACCTTTGAATCATTAAAATCGGTTAATATTTGACCGATTTATAGAGAAAAACGTAAAACCAATAAATTGAGGTAAAAATGCACCTTAAAATTTGTACTAAACTTCTGACGAAAAGTTTATCTAAAAAATGCCGCCAATGAAAAAAGTTGTTCTACGAATTATAGCTATTGGCCGTCCAGTGGTAAAAGTGAAAACCGTTCCTCGATCGGACTTAATTGACGGAAGTTATGAAGGTATGTAGAAAAAATCTAGTACTACAATAGGGAAATTCTAAATTTAGTAGTAGAGCAAAAGTGTTAATGGGGATCGATAGAGGATGGGTAGAACTGATTTTTAAGACGTTCCGAAAAATTCCACATACTTACAGGGGTGAGGGGCCATTTTAGCATTTTTGTTGTAGTACAAATTGAAATTTGGAAAGCAGTTTTAAAAAGCCCTGATTTTTTCATTAATTTTAAGTATACGCATGACTATGCTTTGAGGTGAAAGAAGGAAGTTATGGCGTATCGAGATTTGAAACTAATTAAATTCCCCCCTCCCCGGAAAAAAAAACGTAGTATCCTATACCATGCGAAATCGAAATATCTTCGAGTCTGTAAGAGGAAATTTTTTTCCGATCAAATTTGTGGGAGCTAAAGGGTCCCCCAGTTTTAGACGTTTGTATGGAGCGGTGTATGGTGGGGAGCTTCGTCTCTTCACCGCATTTCGTTTTCTCAAGTCCGTTTCTAATAAAAATTGATAATTAATATGTTTTCTACACTATATAAATTTTTCATTCATCCTTTCTAATTATTCCTAACTCAAATGGCCATTTGTAATAAATCTAAAATTGTAGCACTCACTACGGGATATCTCGTAGTCGGCAGTTTTGGTACATACCCTTACTACGAGATATCTCGTAGTTGGCAGTGAATGGGTTAATGATGCAATGATCAATGATGATACTCTGAACATATCTTATTAACAATGTGTATTTCAATTAAGCGGGGGAAAGTTTCGGCGATCGGATATAGATTCACCAACTTTAGTAAGTGGACTTTTCTACTTCTCGTGATTGTACGAAAGTCGGTACGCAATTCGTGCGTGTGGAAAATGACTTCCTATGAGGAAAATGTTCACAACAGAGCACTTATGGCCATGGAAGAAAGAACTGAAAAAATATATCCGAAATGTAGTAAGTGGGGTGTATGTCACCCAAGTGCATAAAAATTGGTTTTCCGGCGACAAAAACGTGCCGAGAAAGTTTTCTGAATTGGGAAAAAAGTACACCACCCGATAGTATTCGCCGAACCTTTAATTTGATATGCAACATGCCATATTGAAATCCCACACCCTCCCCCGCCGAGGGTTCCTACCCTCACCCGCAATAGTATACAGAAAAAAAAATTCCTACGAATTGTAGCTGGTAATGATTTCATACAGTGAAGCCCGTGTTTCGATAGGATATAACCCTACCGAGTTATAGCCGATTTAAGGTGCAAAAAATCTAGTACCTCAATTCGCATAAAAAAGAGGAAACTACTAAAAAAAGTGAGTATGTGAATGGCTATTTAAGTCTCCGAGTATAGGAGTGTGGGTACCAAACTTCTTCTCAGGATCTCAGTTATTCTATTCTGTACTAGATTTTCCAAAATGTACTACATCAAACTTTTCGTTATTCTCGTGCAAAATTTTTTAGATTTCCTACAATGTTTTCTTCCAATTAGGAAGTGACGTGCTTTGAAGTTTATTTTTATTCAGAAAATTGAGTAGACGCAATTTGCAAATGTATAAACAAAATTCAACGTTAAATAGATATTTTTGGAAATAGGCAATTTTTGTATTTTTGTCCTCTTTACAGAAATATTCTAAAATCGAAAAACTTTTAAACTGAAACATATAAAAAAATATATATTATGGTAATTCCAAATTCCCTATGCAAGTTATAGGCTGTGTTGTTTTTTGGTGCTCTTCATAAAGTGGAAATATCCAATAAACAAAGTGATAAAAACCAGGTGAATCAATTTTTTTTATTTAGATGGTGGCACTTATCCCAGCTTATTTTTGAACCATCGTTTCACACAATGAATAAATAATGGCAGTCAACCCTTGTAATGCGTTTTATTGCTACTGGTCGCAATGGACGCAACAATGGGAAAGTTGTCCCAAGTTGATACGGAAGAGAAATATAAATAACAATAAATAATAATAAAAAATAAATATAAATATAAATAATATAATAAAGAAAACAGGTAATATTTAATTTATAAATACCTAGAATGAACTAAAACGTGTAATATATTGTTCTGACAACAGTTTTGTTTTATTCCTATTCCCACTTTACCATTTATGTTTTTTCGTTTATTTTTAAAAATATGTTTTTGTGTCTTTGACATTGATAAAATTATTTATGAAATATTGACTATCAGAACCAAAGAACCAATATCCGCGCTTAAGAATTCATGCTTAAAGGTTACATCGGCAACCATGCGACGTTTGTCAAATGAGTGCATATTCAAAAGTTTCAAGCGATCTTCATAGGGTGAAAGAAACAACGAATTATTCCAGGATAAGTTCCTGAGAGCAAAACGTAGGAAGTTTCCTCTGAAGAGACTCGATACGGTCAATGTGTGTATGGTAGGAGACCAGACCTGGCTAGCGTATTCGTATTCTCACAAATCATGGGTACAAACGCAATGTTATGATGGGATTCGAGACAACTCGGTACCAACGTTTTATAAAACGCAGCATAGAATTTCTCTTTGATACCATATAGTTTATATGAGAGATAAAATTCAATCTGTGGTCATAAACTGACACCCAAGTCACAGACAGAACCCAAGCGGCGAATTGAGAAATTCGAGAACTCATAATCATAATTGATTGATTTCTGATTTCTGTGGAAAGTCATAACCTCACATTTGTTTATACTAAGTTCCAAATTATTGTTTTTGCACCAATCGCAAAATTTGTGAAGGACACCCTATGCTTGTTCACAATCGTTAACAGATTTAAACTGACCGAAAACTTAACGTTGTCAGCTTTAATCAATACTTTGCAGTGCCTCACAACAGAGACAATGTCTTCAATAGATAGACGGCCATATTTGACGGAGATACGGTATTTTGACATTTTAAAATAAGAAATTTTGCATGTTAGGTGTAACTTTTTCTGAAAATTTGTTTTTAAATATAATGGATATGTCCGTTATTCGTAAATATATCAAAACGCTCATTTTTTTTTTTTTTTTTTAGTGTTTTATTTGAATCCTTAATGGGTTTTAAGGAAGCTGTAGAAAGGAGAAAGTGGAGTTCCTTGAAATTTGAATTGTGTGATTTTTTAAATATACATATGTAGTTCAGAAAAATTTGAACGAAAATTGATGACGTGTGATCAGTTGCAGTGTGTTCGTTCGATAAATAAGAAGGATGTAGTATGCCAATGAATTCCTTTGAATATCTTGGTCGATATATAGTCTAATTGCTTAGTTATCGAGCCTTAAAGTTGAATTCTTTATAAAAAAATGTCACACAAATTTGTAGCTTTATTTTTGATCCTGTAAAGTTTCTACACTAAGGGCATAATTTTTACCCCTTTTCAAATACGGCCCGTTAATAGTTTCATTAAAATCAGAGATGGTCCATTTGGCATTTGGCGATTTTCTGTGGAATGTCATTCCATTTGTAAAGCATAGAAATAAAGATGGTAGAGCAGAATGGATTGGACACCTACGCATAATATTAAAAAAATTTTCGATTTTGCTTGTCCATCTGTCCGACCGCATAATACATCAACGCATGTATACGTAGAGAGCTAAAACTCTGCACCCGGCTTTTAAAAAAAAAAAGTAAATTTAAGTTCGAAATGGGACAAATCCGGCAAGTCCTTCTTCTAGGGTTGGTATACAAAAATCTCATTTTTCAATATATATTTGGGCACCAGCCGAGAACTGGAATTTAGTACATGGTGTTTTCACCAATAGCAATAATAATTTCAAAAATTGACTAAATCGGGCAACCCTTTCTTGGTGTTGCCATACAAAATGTTGGGTTTTCACTATATATGTGGACACTGCCTGGGATGCGTTGACGTGGAGAGCTCAAATTTTGTAGCTTTTTCAAAAAAATTGCAAATAAAATTTCAAATATGAACTAAATCGAGCAACCACTTCTTGGTATTACCATACAGAGCTTTGGGTTTTCACTTTATTTAACTGTTATGTTCATCTCTTCTGTTATAATAGATTTATATCTTGCATATTGACAGTAATGGAGTACCAGCGTTAAAATTAGGATTACAGATGGGTCAACGACCACGCCGACGACGCCAGCGTGAGCAATGTAATGCAATTCATACATGCAGCACAGTCTCTAAATATTTATGACATAAATACGACGGCGCACAGTGGGATGAAAAGCAAGTTTTGCGATGAAAACCTTGTAACTTCTGTAATAGTGAAGATATTTTAATTTTTTTTTTTATTTTGTCACTAAGAAAATTGTGACGATACGTTCCTGGAAAAAAAATAAAAAATATTAAAAAAATTAAAAAAAAATTAAAAAAACTAAAAAAAATATAAAACAAATTAAGACAATTAAAAAAAAAAATAAAAGAAAATTATAAACTTAAGAGAGAATCCTGTTCTAAGAACGGATAAATTTAGTTAGTTTTATATAATAAAATATTAATCGTCTTAATTCAATATTCCAAAGTTTCCTATTTTTGAATTTCCTTAACAATATATATAAGGAGGATTAATTTTTTTTACTATCAGAACCAGCTTAACATAAGCTCGATGTAGTAGTAACACGTTTAATAAACGAACGGTCAACAATACATTCTTTATGCTTTCCATCACTTAGTCTGTGTTAGTATTAGTATGTTAAACTAACTATAAACCAAACACTGGATAAAATGCCAAAATGCATCCTCAGAAAGGACGAAAAGGACCAAACCGAAGATATCCTTTTTTCGTGTGGCTTTTGTTTTTAAATGTTGATCATACCAAAAGATAGCACGGCTTATGATGGGTAGCTTTTGGTACTTTTGGTACTAGCCTTTCGATGATGTGTGCATTATCGAGAAAAATGGCAAAGGAACACGGTGCATGGAGTAAAATTTGCGGCCTTATACTCGTACCTCGATAATAAAGGGTTAAACTGGAATATTCAATATAACACTTTCGTATTAGTTTTATTCGCGGAATTCAAAAATGTATCCTTAATGAGGACGAAAAGGACATTTTTTGATATATCCTTTTCCAAGTCCTTTTTCAAGGACTTTGGCTAATCCAGAGGATACCTTGACGAAAGATGCGTAGCTTTTATTATTGGGACTTTTTCGATATCTGCGCACATTTTCGAGAAAAATGCCCAGGGAACGCGTTACGTGGGACACCCTGTATAATCCGGTTCATCCCTAATTTCGGATGACTCATCGTAAGTCCCTAAAATATTTTTATATTGTCTTATCTATATTGTGGGTCAATATTCTCCTTCTTGCTATTAATTCATTAGGATTTCCTAGAAAAATTAGACAAAAAGATCATAAAATTATATTCCCATATACCTGCATGAAAAGTCCTAACATTTTCTTAGAGAAACCTTAAACTGCTATTATTTAGAAAAGGAGCAAACCGGAACAGCTGAAATTTATGCATCTTAGAGACAAAGGCTCAAGCTATATTCTTGTGTACGTCTAATCATTTAGGACAATTTAGCTTAAACAATATATACTTTGAAATATGGTTCCTGGTGATATTTCAACAAAATTTTAAGACTTTTACCTTAACGTGTCAAAAATTAAAACCACAAATATTTTGTTCTCTCAAACTCAGGCACACAGATAAGTAGAAATGTATCTGTAAATCTTCAAAGTTTCATATACATCGCGCATACATTATTGAATTTATGGATGCTTCAACATGTATGACTATTTTCCTTTTCATATGCTTACAAAATTAGTTCATATTCACCGTACTAAAAGTACAACATCGGAATAAAAAATATTACTTTTTTTGTGTGTTTAAAATAGCCTTGGAGGTCATTATCTAAAATATGTATTCATTTCTTAAAAAACTTTATATACAAAACAATGAGTTTTGGCCGCCCTTATCCCACTGGGCGTCGGCGTTCTTAATGTAATGCAGCCAATACTTTGCTAGTTTGTATTTTTATTAGAGCAGTAGAATACAAGATTTCATTATAATTTCTTAATTTTTTAATTCCTTTTTAGCTTTTACAATTACTTTTCTCTTCGAAATTTACAACTAAAGTTCAGTAAATAACTTCCTTAAAGTTTAAAAGATTCATATCTTCATGTACTTTGAATTATGAATAAATTAAATTAAATTATTTCTTCACTTACCTACTTCAATTACAAAAAGCAGAAAATTTTATGCCCAAAAAAAGAAATCTATTGTGATTAACTAAATAATAAATAAGTATAATTCATCTTTCACTCAGAAAACGTTCTTCTCGAGATTTATTCGAATTTGCATAATACCACAGTCGGACATTTATATAGTTTTGCGAAAAATAATTTAAAATTTATATCAGCCAACGTTAACGTTGAGGACTTTCTATATTATAAAGACGAAAACTGAAATTAATTAAAATTTTGTTTATGAACAAATTTCATGAAAACTTTTAAAGTTTACTATAGCTTTACAATACTTTGGTGTACATTTATACTTCATACCACCAAGAAGCATATATATAAATTCTCATATTCTCTTTCCCCAAAAGGATATTAATATTCCCTTGAGAAAACGGATGGTGCCGAAATGCAATAGCTTCCAACAACTAACTCTACAGGAATGGATGATGATGTTGATGATGATGTAGTCGCGTACACAATAACTCTGTAGTTCAAGTACATTGGCTGGTAAAATTTTAATTAAAGTCTTCTGTCTAATGTGAAACTTCTTTTCCCTAACAATAGAAATATCGAATAACATTAAGTCAATCTGCTGGCACATAACAACAACCGGGGGCACCATTGCCATTTTCATGGACTTTGATAGAAAGGAATTAGTTGGTGGGATAACATGAAACTTTCGAGGTGGTTTGCAAATTATTATTTATTTAGATTTCCGAAAGTTTTGGTTATTCCAAAACGTCACAATACATAAAGTTTTAATAAGAACTTCAGTCATATATATAACGTGTTCCTATATAGGAAGGAATTATAATAATAATAATAATAACAGTTCAGTGCACCACCATCACTACCACCATCACCACTACCACAAGCATCAGAGTTTTAGCTTGCTTACTATTTGTATAAACTTGGTAGCTTGGTTGGTTTCAATTTCAAAGGGAATTGTATGTATGTGAATTGCACCAATGAACCTACATATGAACAACACATGAAAGTTTAAATTGTATCAAGTCCAATTTTGAAATTTTAATTAATCCAATTTACTCGCTCGACTAGTAGGTATGTACCTATATATGTAGGAGTATATGTATACTATATAGACAGATAGTGAGATTATCCATATGAAGATGAACAAAGACCAATATTTATCTAATCTTAGGAAGGAAAAGTTGTTGTATATACCAAAATCTAATATTCATTATAAGGATGTGTATTGCTGACGACGATGATAAGGAGGCATATGGTGAATATCTGAAAGGAAATTAATTTTATCCAAGGATATACACATGCACTTAAAATAAGCCTTTCCCAACAAATTTTGAACTATTCCGTTTATCCTTTTCTTGAGTTATTAAGAGCATGTTCATTAACACATCTACAACGTATAAATTCCAAACTGTATCGATGAAATTTATATTGGTATTAATGAGAACAACAGTGTAAAGCAGGATTGTGGCTCTTATATTGAAATTTTAAGACAATAGAAAAGTATCGAATTCATATACTGTCATATTTCATGTGAACAAAACTGGTATTAAAATACACCATTAAACTCACTGGATAATAGATTATTAACTTTTAGTTTCTGGATTATATAGTTTGGCATGTTTGGCATTCATTTTTTTTTTTTTTTTTATAATGAGAAAATAGCTACTCCTCTTCAGGAGAGGACGAAAAATATCATACTTTTTAGATTTTACATAAAAATGTAAAAAAAAAAGTTGTATTTTCTTAGCTACTTGCGTTACCACTAACCGCAAAGTTTCTACTCTATGCAGTTAAGCAGTTATGATAATGCTGGTCCCGCGGTTATGCAACATCACCAATATTACTGCAAATAACTAGATTTCACACTCCTCACTCTCGCTTAATTATAAAATCATGAAGAAAGCGTTGCAGCATTTCTGAGTATACCTTGAAATTCAAGAGATACCTCTCCAGACCCAGTAAAGATTTCGAATCAGTCTACCTGGTAGCCAGAATTTTCCATTCCGAGAAACTTCTATAAAAAAAAACAGCTGAAGTGATTGTACACAGAGAGTCAGATTGTTTGCTTGTTCTCATATAAGTCAAATTTTGATATCAATATTAAGACGATTCGTCACTTTTCTGCTCTAAAGTTGCTCTGCAGTTGTCCCTCACATAAACTACTTCAGGTCATTTCATAAGTTCTGACACAAATATAAGAAAGGATATTAGAAAAATAAAAAGGCCTTTATTAAAAGTTTTTACATAAATTAATTCACAACCTAATACTAGACGCTTACACCTACAAATTAGTCAAAGTGGCCACCCTTAGCCTTAACACAAGCCTTCAAACGACGAGGCCAATCATATATTGAATCACGGACGGTTTCTAAGCTTAAATTCGCCACAGCTTTTATCAAAGCTCGCTTCAAGCTTTCTAAGTTCCTGTGGCGGGACGAGCAGACTTTTTCCTCTAAAACGCTCCATATTTTATAATCCAGTGGGTTCAGGTCTGGGCTTCCTGACGGCCAATCTTCATGAGCAATAAATTCCGGAACATTGGTTTGTAACCATGCCTGAGTGGATCTGGCTTTATGAACAGGAGCTGAATCCTGTTGGAAAACCCAGTGTTGTTGGTTGAACATTGTAGCACTGAGAGGCTTCACTACGTTTTCCAGGATGGTTTCTTAATAAACTTTGGCATGAGTTTTCACACCTTTTCACTAAAATGCATCTCTGTTGCACCAAGATAAGACACTCCTAGCCAAACCATTACAGAAACGGGATGGTGGCCACGTTGAATACGGGGAATCACTTCTTCTGCTTCTTTACTGCTATGTACATAAACTCTACTATTTTGCCTATTTACTTTTTCTCGATGGTGAAGATTTTCTTATCAGTAAAAAGGATGTCTCGGTGTTTGTTGCTAGCGTATCGTCGCAGAAGCTTTTTTGATCTTTGCAGTCGTATTTTTTTTAAAGCAGGTGTCAAAAGTTGGCCAGTCCTTCTACGATAAGCTTTTAACTTGAAATCCTCGGATATAATTCTTGACATGCTTATCTTGCTTATCTTCATCTGCTGATCCATTACTTTTTGTCGTCGAATCGGATTTCTGCGAATTCGGGCCCTTACCGCATTTATGGCGGCTGTGTTCCGTACAGAACGTGGTCGACCGGATCTTGTTCGGTCATCTGCTGAGCTGACCTCATTGTACCGTTTTATGGTTCGATAAATAAAACTACGTGTCAAATTAAGTTGCTGGAGCAATTTAAAAATGTCACTTGCACAGTGATTGCACTTGTGCAACGCAATGATTGCGATCCGATTTTCCTTTACGGTCCATTCCATTTTAATGCTTAAAGAAAACTGAACTAAATTTTATGTGTAGATCCTAATTTATTGGTGGAATCTAAAATTCGGTGCTGCCACTTGTTCTAGAATACTTAAGTGTCAAAATTTCATTGCTAAAGTCTTGTGTCAGAACTTATGATATGACTATAGATTTAATTCTAACGTGGGAGACTCATGTAAGTATGTAGAATAAAACATAAATACGGCTATGAGTTTCTTTCTCAGCCCAGGAGAATCTATGGCTGCACAATGTCTACAGAGTGTCGTGCACTGGATGAACACTTCTATACTAACATCCATGCTCAGATATGCGTCTTGTGTATGGTAGTTGAAAGCGCAAGTGGGGACTAAGAACCGTAATTTGGCCCGTCAGTATGCAAAGGCTAACTTACCTAGCATTACAGGCCCTATTCGGTCCATTGTCATAATCGACACCCCTGTAGAACTCATCATTCAGAGAGATGCCAAAATGTGCTTTCTCATGTGGATGTTAGGAAAAGAACTGGTAGCTCTCAGTTTCCATCTTATAAGATCTAAGTTGTTGGGGAACTGTAGGGTATTCTGGATAAGCTGTGTATTGATAACAGGGTGGTTTTACTATGGGTACCTGGGCACAGAGGAATTATGAGAATTAGGTGTGCTGAATGGAACACAACATTTGAAATTATGTATATGTCGAGTAATTCATATGTTTTCGTATCTGAAGTGTTAAAGTCGATCACATGTATACAAAACTGCTATTATAAAGACATTTGCTTTCGACACGCTCTAACACATGTTACGGTCCATTCCAGAATGTACTACCCATTTCACAATCTGTATACTCTGTTCTGGTATGCCATGCGCCATTTAGATCTAGTGCCATCGATAATAATACTCAGTTTGAAATTTGAATTTTTCAAAATCTCAAACCACAGCCCCGAACAAATTCGACACTACGACGCGGAAGCTAAACAGCGAATTCTGTAACCACAATCACTCAGCAATCATATTCATTCTGGTTACATAAGTGGTAATGACCTTCAGCTGCAACCGTGCGTCAATTTGTACTATAGTGATTAGTTTAGTTTTTTCTTTTCTATTGAATTTTTATCTTCCTAGCCTTAAGGTTTCTGCTTTAGAATATATTGGATTATGTAATATAGTTATTAGATTGGTAGTAACTTTTGTCTTGAAGTATACTTTAAAGTTAAAATTCATGAATTATTCTCCTAAGATTAGTGTACTCAATCTTATTCCTTACTGTTTTTCTTTCCTTATAATTGCTTTTAGGTTTTTGATTGTTATTACTTATGCATGTGCTGGTCTACTGAAGGTAATTTTAAGTTTTTATGCCTCATCTCCCTGCTGCTTTGATCATATCCGTGACTGTGAAGCTGGTGGTCGACTCGATTGCGTAAAACTGCTTGACTATGGGTGAAAACTCCAGTAGCGAAAACAGAGTAAGAACTATGATGAGTGCTAGGAGCCTCAGGTCGAAAATGGATGAGTTACGAGAGATGTTCTCGGGGACGAACCTACATGCGATTCTGATCAGTGAGTCATGGCTTACACCAGGTATCCCTTCAGCTTTTGTTTCAATACCTGGTTTTAAACTCTTGCGTTGTTACAGGGAGGGGAGGTTTGGGGGAGGCGCTGCAATTTATATTCGGGAAAGCTTTAAAGCCAAGATATTATGCCACTCCCGTGATAATGCACTGGAGTTCATTTGTGTGCAGGTTGATACGGAGCTTGATAAATGCGTTCTTTGCTCTGTCTACTGTCCGCCAAAGTTATTTCATCCCGATAGTGTAGGCACATTCGATGTTTCTCTGTCAGCTCTATCTCATGTGTACTCTCACATTATTGTTGCTGGCGATTTTAACGTTAATATCCTCCGTAATGACAATCAATCCGACACATTCCAATTTTTCATCTAATCTTTACATCTCAGAGTAATTAATTCCTCCCCCACATATTTCAATACTGAGATCTTTTACTCACCACCGACCCCTCATACCTTAAATATAATTTACCTATTCCATCTCAATCAACTCCTTTTCGCCTTATTAAATATCGTAATTTAAAATCTATAAATACCGATTGCTTATTTGAGGAACGTAATCTTGGAGCAGAATGCTAGTCCACCGGAACGCGCTCTAGACCAACAAGTACTCGCTTTCTATGATGTGATCTTATTCTTACTAAATAAATATGCCCCCATTCAGACTAAACGTATAAAAATAAAAGGTTGTCCCTGGTTCTCACGTGAGATAAAGAAATTAATTTGTGAACGCGATTTTTTATTTCATCAGTATAGAAGACTTAAAACTCCCATCAGCCTGTCTTGATATAAAAAGTCTCGTAATATTGTAAACAAAAAAGTTAGAGATGCAAAGTCTTTATACTATACTTCCAAGTTAGATTGCAGGGTCCCCCCAAAGAAGCTTTGGAGTGCCTTACGTGATTTAGGAGTTAATGGTGGTGATGGTTCAGTATGTGACCTTGACGCAGATGAGCTCAATGAGTTCTTTACTGCTACAACCTGTAATGGGTGTTATACCAGCGTTTCTCCATCCTCTCAGAACATTTCTACCGCTCGCTCTGGATTCGAGTTCAGTTGTCGTTGCGTTGATGAGATTGAGGTCGCCACAGCTGTTTTATCTATCCAATCCGATGCTATTGGACCCGATGGAATCCCACCGCGATTCGTGAAACTTATTTTACCTTTCATTATTGGTCCTATTGCAAAGATGTTGAATAGCTGCTTAACGTTCAGCAAATTTCCCTCTCTATGGAAGGAAGCGCTAGTGGTTCCAATCGCTAAAAATTCCACTCCTGGCGATGTCAAGGACTTCAGACCTATAAGATGTTTTCTAGCGAATGCACTAGAAAAAATCATGGCAAATCAAATATCCGAGTACCTCGATCGAATGAATTCCCTGAGTCCTTGGCAGTCAGGTTTTCGTCCTGGGCATAGCTGTGAGACAGCTCTCTTAAAAATCACTACGGACATTAGAATTGCTCTTGATGATGACCGCATTGCGCTCTTAGTCTTACTCGATTTCACGAAAGCTTTCAATAGCATTGATCACAAGAAACTTCTTAACAAGCTGAAGAGCCTTTTTGGATTCGGCTCACCGGCACTGAAATTAATTGGAAGCTTTTTGGAGAAACGCTCACAACGAGTTAAAATGAACGAAGTTGTTTCCTCTAGGCTCTCTTTGTCTGTCGGAGTCCCACAAGGGTCAATGCTGGGACCTTTGCTCTTCAGTCTTTTTATTAATGATTTGCCAACTGTTATAAGAAATAGCTCCATTCATCTGTACGCTGATGACGTGCAAATATATCTCGATCGTCCCATGGGGCTCATAGAGGACTGTGTTAGCAGAATTAACGAAGATCTTCATAATATATTGATATGGTCAATCGACAATAATTTAAAGCTCAACCCCAAAAAATCTCAAGCGCTAGCGGTAAGCAAAGGAAGCTGCGATCCCACCAATTTTCCCCTGATAGAATTCGATCGCACCATTATACCAAATGTACAAAAATTCAAAAACTTAGGCATTGTGTTAAATTCACAAATGGACTGTTGCGACCATATTAAAATGAAACTAGGTAAGATATATGGGGTACTTCGCCGACTTTGGTTGTATGCTGACCAGCTCTCCGCAATCCTGCGTATAAGATTGGTCAGGACACTGATACTCCCGCATCTCGCACATGGTTCCAATATTTTCCCAAGACTCGACTCACGGTGTAGGCGTAAGCTCGAAGTTGTCTTCAATGATTCCATTAGGTTCGCATTCGGACTTCGTAGATATGATCACATTTCTCCCTTTCGACACCGAATCCTGGATTGCTCTTTGGAAACATATTTACAACGCAGAGCATTACTTTTTCTGTACAACTTACTGAACACACGTAAACCGGCATACCTATACGAATTTATAAATTTTTTGCATAGTGATAGACGTAATGACTTGCTGGCTCGCTTCAAATATTTGGTCTTGAAATGTTCTTACTTTGTTTATACTGTTCGCATTTGGAACGCTCTTCCAGTTTCGATCCAGCGAACGAGCTCGGCCACTTCCTTTAAACGGTTACTCTGGCAGCACACATCATTAGGGTAATGACACCCAGAAAAATTATTATTATTATTACAGTCGGTCGACTGCACATGCTCTAGGATTTTCTTTATCTTTAGTTCTCTTTACTCTTAATATTTAGTTTTTATGCATTTGTTTTATATTAGAAATATTATTATATTATTATTATGGATCTTATTAGCTATATAATTATTATTTTCTTTTTCCTAATAATTCCTATTACCATTACTTATATATGCTCAAACTCACGAAATATACTTTTGTTATTTTAGTTAGTGTTGAAAAATGGTAGTTTAAGTAGTACTAATGAAAAGACTTTTGTCTTACTGTACTCTGCTTAAATAAATACTTACTTACTTACAGTGAATTGATCTCAATACGTAATTATAAAAAATTCTAAATTTTAAAAACATTCTTTGTAATTTAATTAAATTTTTCTCTTTTTTTTCAGCTATGATAATGTCATCATTTTATAAATTGCTAGTAAGTAAACCTTCAATCAAATCAATTCAATATTTCTGTTGTCGAAATTCCTAGTTACCGGAGACATTTCACGGCAAATTTCAATAGCTAGGAGAAGAATTATAAAATCAAAAGCTAGCAGAGTCTCATCATTTGAATGAATTGGAGAGGAATCCTATTGTCATCATTTTGTGTATACAGAACAGCGATGGTCGGTCTCCAATCGGCATAATTTCCTTTTGGTTGCATGATCATATCCAATTCACTCCCCATTTTTTATATTCTATTTCGTGGATGCAAATATAATAGCTAAGCTATATTTTGTCTATGCTAGCTACATACTTATCTTCCTCTACTTGACTTGTCGTATAACTAGTACCCTATGGGGGTCGTTGTCTGTTTATTTAATTTGAATTTGAATGCGCCTTCTTACTTACTTGTGAGTTATTCACAAATTTCATCAACAGCCATTGTTAGAAGCTTAAATTAAAATAAAAAAAAATAAAAAAAAACCGAAAACAGAGAAAAAATAAACAGAAAATTTTCAACTTGGTTATTTCAATAGAACTTCAACGACAACGGGCGGCGGCGGCGGTAGCATCGTCATTGGCAGCACATCCAGAAGGAAGTTGCAGATAAACTCATTTGTTGTATTCAAATTGTTTTGGGGATTTCTTTCCTCAACACCATAACAAGAGGGGATCCCGCGGAGGGGTTACTAAAGTAGATATATTCACATTGCCCTCAATTTCTTTTCATCCTTTTCATATTTAAATCTGGCCCGAAATGTAAAATTACTTTTTGGCTGTTTTTTTGTTTTGTTTTTGTTTGTTTTATATGCCCTTCAACTCACGTTGTTATGACTTTTTCAAGTGTGTAAACATTTTCAAAATGCACACACACACACACTCAGATAAAATTTACAGCAAATATGTTTGTCAGAAAGTCATCGGCTGCAAACAAACAAAGCGTTATTGGCAGCCTATATATGACTAAACGATAATTGGCAAGTGACGTGAATTTTCCAATGACACAAAAGTCACGTAAATGGCATATACCTACGCGGCTCGGCCACTCTGTTGGGAATTTGATTTTCAATCAGAATCAGAATCAGAAAATAATATGTGACCTAATTTTCAAACATATTCGGACGGACACAGGTCATTTTCCGAAAGAATGAATTCATGTGACGATTTCATAAATATAATTGGACACTGCTGGTGGAATTTGATTGAAAATGGAAAATTCATTTGATGGCAATTACGCATTGAATCCACTCGACTGTCGCTAATTAACATATTCTAAATAATTTGACGAATTTCTGTGCTGATCGTACTACATAATCTGGGTAACCTATGATATATGCAAAAATTTTTTTTTTTTTGTATTTTTAATGTATTAATTATTGTGTTCTGATGATGTTTAAATTGTCGAACATGTGTATATGGAAGTTTATCATAATCTAAGTTCAATTTGGATAAGAAATAAAATATTTGTTGGAATATGTATAATATAAAAAAAAAAACAATAACAACCTTAAAATGTGAAAATAAATTGGAAAAAATACTAACTTACCCGGTTGGTGGGAGTACCCGTTGGTAATGGTCCTCCACGATATTCAGTTCGTCCTGCATCTGATAGTAAATATAAAATCGAAAAAAATCCGAAGGAACGCCTCAGAGGAATGAAGAGGTTTCCGGTAAGATAAAATTAAATAAATTTCTAAGCGATCATAATAGGGGTATTCACGCAATGTTGTATCAAAGAGTGTATCGTTGTAAAAGATGTATCTGATTACAACCCAGTAAAGTAATACAAGGGTCTTGTATTTTTACATTCACAAATTGGCAGTGTAAACCGACTTGTATAGTTGTACTTAGGTGGTCAGATTGAACATCAAATGTCAGGGTGTGCAGAGGGGAGGGGATTGTCCTAGGAAAATTTCCAGTGTGCCAAATGAAACATCCTTTTGAGGACTATCGACTGGTACACTTATATTTTTTCTAGGTGGTACTGGGTTGATTTAGCCGGGTGTTCAATTTACATCTACTCGCATCACGGTTTTCCCCCACAAAACAAGGTATTGTAAATTTGTGAACCCAAAACATAAGTAATGGCGCATTACACAGCATCAAATCAAAAACCAACTTTGGATCCGTCTGTAGTTCGATGAAGGGATTAAAGTTATGAAAAAAAAAAGTTGGGTGTTTTTATTTTCAATTCGACACATTTTCTCACTGAGCTTTTCCTCCCGAAGTTCAAAGTTTTTCGTCATCTGGGTCCCATATACCCCATTGCTACATATGAGTTATTTTTCAATTTTTTTTTCGATTACAAAACTTTTTCATCTTCACAAAAAAATTCCTCAGAAGCACCGTTATTCCGTAAAGAGAAATTGTAAATTTTTACATCATCTCACGGCAAAAAGCCGTCGTAAAAGGATGTTGTTCTACTATTATTAAGTTTTCACCTAAACTATCAGCCCGAGCGGAAAACTAATTGGAAATAAGCGTTCCAAACAAAAAAGGCTTCATTCTATCCGCTGACGTTATACTGAAAAAGTGTATAATTAAGTAGCAATAGTAGAAATAAAAACTTTGAAAACGATCAAAACGGTCAGAAAACGCCATGAAAAACCGGCATTTCCTTAATTTAAGTCGTTCTGTTGAGATACTTTTGTTTTTATCTCAGCTATTTTTAACCGGATCTTCATAATTCTTTTTTTCTATAATAACTATGACTCCTGGGAATCTTGAGGATTTTTTCAATTTTTTCCGGGGCCGGGTAGAGCGTCTACAGGTCATTTTATCACCCTGTTACATTTAGAAGTAAGCTAAAGGCTAAAGGGTGTGTTCACTCTTTTTTGTAAATTCTTGTTGCATTTTTACATCGGTACATTAAAGACTGAATACCCCTAATATATATATATATATATATATATATATATATATATATATATTTTTTGTTATTCATATCCGAAGCATAGCTAGCACAGAAATTCAAAACTTACTGGTAGTGTGATACTTTACTTTTACCTTATTATATCTAACGTTTATAGAAGTGTGAGAGCTATGAACAGAGAACAAAGGAATCTTATAGTCTGTTTAACCGAAAAATATGTACCTAAAAACGTATTTTCACTACATTCCTATTTTTAGAATTAATTATGAACAAGTAAAAGAGCTAGATTTGGTGTAAGACCATGTAACGTCGGGTCATGTATTGCAATGAGTAGTCAAGAATGCCCCACGACACGTTGGAAAACAAATGAGAACATCGTCACTGTTCTTATTGGAATTCAATTTTTATTTTGTACCTACGACACTAGTTGTACAAGTGTTGTCCTATTATAATTTATTAACTTATAGACTATACAAGACCTAATATTACTCGTATACACATGTATTGCCGCTTATTTGATGTATTTGTATTGATAGCGAGAATACGTCGTAGCGTTTGCATGAGAGCAAACTCTGTAATGTCGGACGGCAAAATGCGAGATTACGTCATAACGTTAGTACCTACCTACCTCCCTAAGCTACTTACCTACATAAGTTATGGAGAGATGTGCACGGTCGAGTGGCTGGAAGGAAACTGTGATCGCTGGCATATTTATAGCCCGGTGGCGTGTGGCGTATTCAGCGGTGGCACTGGAAAAGATTGGTAAGTTCAATCCAAGATCAGCTGGTGGCTCAGTAACTCCGCTGATACGGAGTAGAAGTTCTGATCTATGTCGAAATCGATGGAAGTCTGTCTTCACTGCTCTGGGGCCGGATTCACTAACTCGGAGACACTTAACTCTCCACTCGGAATTCTGTAAAGGCCAAACCACAGTGAGAGCGACACAACAATGTTGGCAACTTAGTTGGCAACAATATCGCATTTAAAACAGTGTACGCGACTCGGCAAATGTTTTTGACAGCAGTCACTGTTTTATTAATTGTAAAAAAAATTGCAACAAGGAAAGAACTAAAAAAATCTTTAGTATAGCTTATGCGGCTTTCTGAAGATTGTAAAAGCATAAAGAAAAAGTAAAAAAAAAGAAGATGAGATTGCCATATAGGGGATGACGTTTATCGTACTGCATAACTTTTTCCCCCTTTTTCTCTATAAATTCCTCCTCAAAACTCATAATTTCTCAAACTAATTAAAGAAATTAATTTTATTAAAATTTTTTTAACTAGTTTTACTACAATCTTTTAATTTGCTATTCATTATAAAAATAACCAAATCCACATAACATGAATGTCAATTATTCACTGTCCACACAGAAATGTCAATTATGTTGGCGACTAATTTAGAGATTTTCCCAAACTTTTTGTTGGCAACTTATCGAGTCGCTCTCATTGTGATAAGTATATGGGACTTCCATATATTCGAATCTTTGACAGCAACCAATTTACGGCGACTTTTTAGTGTCGCTCTCACTGTGTTTTGGCCTTCCTTAACTCGGGGAATTTGTATTGAGAATTACGAAACTCTCTATTCCACTCGACAAAACTCTCGGCTGTGTTAGCTGTGGAGAAGTAGGAAGAATATTTCTCAACTGAAAGTATTGTCTGTTTTTGTTGTGTTTTGTGAAGATACCTAGATACCTAGGATTTTCAAATTAAAATATGGTCTCACCGCATATCCTGGCTATGTTTACAAAAACAAATTATGGAAATCGTTGGAATATTTGCAGAGAAATATGGATTGTGTTTTCTCAAGGCACCCTCTAAAAATTTTAATCCACGCGAAAATGGTCAATTTGGTCGTCTTCCAAGTACAGAAGAGATATTATAAATTCTTTAAATATGCAAGTTAAAGCTTGTATGGATGATGAAATCGCATCATTTGTCCCCTAATCAGATGTGTAATTAATTTTTGAGTCCGGTAAATAGTTTTAGAGATAACTACAAAAGAAGTGAATCAGTCCTTCTTAAGATGAAAAACTTGCCGTTTTTTGGTACAAAAATGAACATACATATTTTCAACTCATCATTGTGAAGAGCTGGTAAGTCGTGGAAATTCACTTTCCATGAGAAAAATGTTCACAACACAGTATGAATGGATGTGAAATAAAAAACGGAAGAAATTTATGCAAAATATAGGAACTGGGGCGTATATGACCCAAGTGAAAAAATCCGTATTTCTGCGATAAAAGGTCAGTTATGAGGTTAAAATGATAATAAAAACTACAACAGTCGTATACCCGCATCTCCCTCTTTAATTTGACACCAAACATGATGTATTTTAGGCAACCCCCAATGAAGGGTGGTACGACCCCCCCCCCCCCATCCCCAAAAACCCCTCCCCGAAATATTGTTCATCTATATTTTTGTACTCTAGACCCTAAGTCCGATGGAAAAAAAACAACAATGTTCTATGACCCTCCCGCACAGAGTTATCCGTCCTTCAATATTGCGACACTTCTCACGTTTTCCCTAACTCCCCATGTGCGTTAGAGAATCGTGAATGGGGAGTTAGGGAGCTTTAATTGGTGAAAACGAAAATTCTCATCTCCCAAACTCTCCGAGTTACAGAGTCCGGCCCCTGGTGACCTCTTATTTATACGATCTCTGTGGTGTATCGCCTGCCCCTCAATTTTGTATGTCATCATTCCACTGTAAGTGAACACGCATAGCTGAGATGATTTTCTCTGTGGGTAAAAATCGTATGAGTGATTGTGCCTATACAGTACGTGTACAGATAATGAAAATACCAATACACGACAACGTTGACCTTCACTGTATAAGTACAAAACCTAAATTTTTCAATTGTTTGATAGTAGTTTGATGTTAGTCTTGATTTTGGTTTTGATTTCTGTTTAAATTTGAATTTTGATTTGCCCGCCTGTACAATAGATGATAACGTAAAAGATTGTCAATCTTTACCAGGAAATATGTACATATATTATTATTATTAAGTAATTTTTTTACAATTGACAATGTACTACACAGCTAAAAATATTTGACACTTGATAAAATTGGCTTTCTATTCTATTGAGGTTAGGGGTTGGGATATTCCCATTTCAGTTGATCCCAAAACAAGTTTATTCCAGCCGATGTCCAGAATAAAGTGTGCTAGTGACTTTATTTCAATCGACACCCAAAATAAAATGCAATTTGTTAATATGAAATAGACTAGCTAAGTTCATCGATGTGCTGCCAAACTGGAAAAAAGTTCGAATCAGGTCGTTTCACTCCGGCCTTGTTACAATTTAGACCTATGTGATACGTTTTTTCTTTCTTTCTTTCTTCGGTATACATGTGTTGACAAATTTGATTTTGTTTCGTTTTTCACAAAATAAATTCTTTTTACAGAATTATATTTCCCTAAAAGGAGAGTTCGCACAAAACATTTTAAAACCAAAATTCCTTTAGCATAACCATGATTATAATTAGACATTTGACTAATGGATAACTGATATTGAGAATAATTTTTGTGAGCTGTGGATGTGCAATTATCCATTTTTTGTCGACATAGATATACGAGTACCGTAAACTTTTTTTTTTACTGATTCGCAAATAAAATTAAACAGTAATTCGTTTTTTTTTCGTAGTCATTTCTCTTCACAGATGCATTCCAAAGCCATTTACGTAGGAAATAGTTATTTATTTTAATTTTTCTTAGTGCTCTCTAAGGCTAAAAAATTGGTTAGTCTCTCAATTTTGCTTTTAAATTTATTAAAAATTTGAACTGGAAAGAAGGAAATTGAATTAAATGCAATCTTCCACCGAGAAAGTCGAACGAAAATAAATTTATCTTCAAGCAATCAGAATTTCTCTTGCTTATCATAAGGACTTGGTAAATTTGTAAGGAAAACTAAAACATCTAAAAGCCTCCTTAGACTATCTTGAAATTCTAGAATAATTAAGATTAGGATTAATGAAAAGAAAAAAAATATTTCGGAATATGTATCGTTGAAAGTTTTTCTTCCGACATACCCTCTGTTATTGATCTACGACGTCACGTAGACCCAGAGAGGTACAATTTTCTATAAAGTTCACTCAAACTCGATTTTTTGTCGATTTTGGCGAATTTACAGAAGTGGCATGTGAGGGCTGTTTGAAAAATGTTGAAATGAAAAAGGTAGAAGCGAATTTAGTGATTTGAAAATCACCTTTCAATTATATCCTAACACACTTACTCGTTTTCTAACAATTCTGTATCATGTTTATAATAAGTTTACTGTTTACTCTCACAAATTCACAAATAATTATCAAATCAACTCTTTATAGTTATCGCTAGTACTGTACATCTAATTATCACAATAGTTTCCTTCGTTCACTTCATTGTCTGAAATAAGAATCGCCTCCTGGATGTGAGAAGCGCCGTATTTATACTCTACAAATTATACTAGAATCTTCATGAATATTCCTTTCTCCGAACCCAAAGTTTACTAAGATGTCACTAACCTAAAGTTGTTTCCATTTCCAACAGATGTCGCTAGTGTCGCTTTGTAGCGCTTAACAATATAAAAAATCTAAAATAAAACTAAAAGTTGAAAATTAATTATAAAAACCTACTAAAATTAATCAAAAATTGGAAATAACTAAACAGAAAAAGCATACTGCTAAAATAACAGGGAGAATAAATAAAAATTATATAATAAGAAAGGACACTAAAATTAAGAATTTATATCTAAAACACATGAAATAAAACAAAATATTAAACATAATTGAAAATTATGACATTATAAGAATAATAAAAATTATGAAAGTGAGCTACGCCATGAGAACGAGAATAACGTGAATATAATTAATTAAAAGCGGAAACCCGCATTAGATCTTTAATAACTAGGGGGGGGGGGGATATTCCGGAGATAGGCTACTTGGACAGGATAAGAGTTCCATAACCGATAACTATAATAATTAATTTTGGCAACATTTCAATGTTGGTTCAATATAATGCCTAGATTTATAACTTTAGGTACCAAATCTAAAATTATACCATCCAAGACCACAAGAGGTGAATCAGGCGAGTCAAAACTTCCTTTATGGAATACAATATATTAGGACTTGTCAGGGCTTAGCTTTAGGCCGTTAGCCTTGGACCAGATATTGATTTTCTCCAAATCGTCATTGATGCAAACAACATTGTCGTCAAACAAACCAACAGGTTTGCTTAGGTAGAGCTGAACATCGTCAGCATACATGTGTACGCTGACGTCCCGAATGGTTTGAGATCATTTACAAATAAAATAAATAACTAAGCGCCAAATATTGCGCCCTGAGGAATGCCAGAAGGGAAGGAACAAGAAGTATTACAATCCACTTTTACTACTTGCCTTCGATCGGTCAAAAAGTTCCAAATAAGAGCGACGACACAGGGACTAAAACTAAAGTAACAATTGTGTTTCCGAAACTAAATCCCAAGATCAAGCTGTGAAAAGCTTTCGAAAAATCGAGCACTGACAAGGCAACCAAGTTATTTTGGTCTAGGGCAGCTCTAATATCAGTGCACACTCGTACATCTGCGGCTTCGCAGTTGTGGTCACGACGAAAACCAGACCGCCATTTGTTTAGGAGCTCCATCAAATCCAGTTGCTTAACTAATTACCTATTCAGTAGTTTTTCCAGTACTTTCGATAAAAAGCATTGGATGCTTATAGGTATGAATTCAGAAGGGGACTGAAGAGAAGACTTTTTGGGTATTGGCAGGCAACACAGTAGCGGTTTTCCAACCGCTGGGAGAAGACGAAGTCATGTGACATATGTTTACGATATGGAGGATGTAGGGAACAACAACTTAATGAACCGAAGAGACATATTATTTGGACCGATTGCACAAGACTTGACAATAAAACTTGCTTCAATTAATTCGGGGCGCTCAATACCACGGAAGGAAAAGATTAATCAGTTCTTCTTGTGATATTGGAAGTCATTAGATATAAATTATTATGCATTTCATCCCCAAGTCCTTGGTGCGTGTTAATAGGAGACATGAAGAAAGCAAGTTCAAAACTTTTTTTGTCTTTGAAAAACTCCCGTTCGCCGCAAGTTATGGCATTGGGCTTTAGGGAGGAGATGACAATTAAATTTGGAGCTAAAGTAGCGACGTTTCGCTTGACATATTGCAGTTGTGGTGATGTTACGATCTAAGACAGACAGATCCAAATCTTGTGTACTTCATTTCTTCAAAATTCCTTTTGAAATTCAAAAGACGTGATGCAATAAATTTTCCCCCTGATGAAAACGTTTTTATCTTTTTTGGTGCATTTGAATCAGCTTCTACAATTGCTTTATTGTTATCTTGTAGGTGCATAGCGTTGTGTTGGATGGAGTTTTAGCGGTTGCGTTCAATGTACGGCGGGCCTAAGTCAAGCTATCCCTTTGACCCTAAATAGAAACTCAGAAATTCAAGTGGAAGCTTTGGTACTGTGATAATCTTCAGCTATTTGCCAGTTTTACGGTTCTCAGGATTCTGCGATCAGGCTGTCATTGCTATGACAGGTCATCTGGAATCCTGTTCGACTAAAAACTCTGAGCTCTGCTAATCTTCTGATATCCTTGGCTTTATAATTTGAGCCTAAGGGCTGCTGCACTCAGGCTGTTCGTACAATGGTTTGCCTCGATAAGAGACCTAAACACTGTAAAAGAACTGTTATCTAGTTTTAAGCAAAAAAATAAAGAGCTTCTTTCAATTAATATGGAAATTGTTTATTTTTATTTTGCTTATGTTGATTCTTTTTTCCTTCATACAGGTTTTTTTTTTCTTGTCTTTTTATTTTCGAGAATTTCATCTAAGTTTTATGAATCTGTGCTGAAACTTCTAAAGCGATCCAAGAACGTTTGAGAAACTTGCATTCGAATGTGCTTCTGATGAATTGTTAGCAAATGCGGTATCCATCTGGCACAAAGCTTTCTCACCTTTAATTCTTCTTGCAGAATATGCCAAACTCGTTCTTTAGAATTTTTTTCACGCACTTTCATTCATCGAACATCTAATACCAGATCTTGAATGATTGTTGCATTTTTTGGGCATCCATTGTTTGAATGAGGAAACAAGTTCGTCTAATACTGTACTATGTGTACTATTACCATTTTCTAGAAAGGGGGATTGAGTTTTACTCTTTCGAGACCCATATAGAGTCTACAGGAAAATTTTTCAACCAACTGAATTAAGCAGAGAATCAAAAGACAAGTACCAAGGTACTGTCAGTTTGTTGGCTTAAAGCAGCAAATCAAAATTTCACGAAGAAATTCTGAGAGTATATACTGTGTGTTTCGATCAGCAGTACAGGGCGATCTCATCAGGACACCAATGAAACCCTGAAGTGCCTGCTGTCTACAATACAGTGAACTACCATTTCGCATTATTTTTAGTTGCTGATAAAAACCGCTAGAAACAAAGCATTTGTCAGTGTTCAACTATGTTAAAAAAAAATCAATGCCACGTGAACTTTAAACAACCGATAAACATCAAATAAATTAAACTGCAATTTTGAGTATGTATATGTCATAATGAAAGTTGAAATATTAAACTGGCGTAGAAATTTTTGTTTTACTGTTGGATAATAGAAGTCGCTTTCAAAACATCCTATCGTCTAGCTAAAATAATCAAAACTGTCCACTTTATGTTCATGCAGTCCCCCTATTAGCACACAAATTATCCTCAAGTTCTGAGAGGGTACATTCCAAAAATTTGTCAATTCTTCGTGTAATGAAGCCCCTCATCTAATATATTTACTGTTATCAAAACTTAACATCAATCTCTAATTAATGGAGTTTAAACTATACTCAAATCTGTCATCATTTCATCCTGTCTGCATCTTATGAAGAGAGGAGTAAACATTTTCTAATCACACACGTTCAATAAAGTGTCTTTCATCATAGTTCCTTCGCTTAGAGATACAAAAAGCTTTCAGAATTTTATATCAGCATCCATTTTCTAATTAATGAGAATGGATTGTCGTAAAATCATCAGAAATTATCTCCTGTTAAGCCT
Source organism: Dioctria linearis (assembly GCA_963930735.1). NCBI lineage: Eukaryota > Metazoa > Arthropoda > Insecta > Diptera > Asilidae > Dioctria > Dioctria linearis. The sequence continues at coordinate 32,873,043 of OZ005742.1, read as the reverse complement.
GTAAGCAAATCCTTCTATAAATCATGCATATGGGCATGATGCTGATGCATTATGCAAATGTGTGCTACACATATATGCATACATCTCTTAAGTTTATTCACTTTATGAGGTTATTTACTCAAGATGCATGCTCTTGAGGTTCAAATGTTAAGAGGAGGAAGTTTTTTTATTTTTACAATTTCCTAATACGACAGACCGAACTTTTTATAAATGTATGTAGGTCACATATCCTTTAGGTGGCATGTAAACATGTAAGTGGTTTCTATGGATGAAAGTTATGTGATTTTCCTGATAAATGGAAACATCCTAAGTTAAACATGTAAAGACAACATTTTTGATACAATATTGATTCAGCGCGTATATATGGCTTTTTCAGATAAATAAAAGGAAAATAGATAATTGATCCTTAAAATTCTTAGTTTATAGACAAAATATGTTGGTCGGTTAACATTACTCTAGTTGGATTAGATTAGATTCTTGAAGGGACTGCGACCTCAAAGATCTGTAGTGAGTTCCCGTTCAATTTATTCCCTTTCTATGAAGATTAACCCTTTGAGTGCCAACATGATTTTTAAAGAATTAACTAAAAGTGCCAAGGGAGTGGAGGACCCCCCCCCCCCCTCTCTAATTCCAAAAACAATAAACAAGGATCGGCAAGTATGAAATAGAGATCGTATTAGTTCGTGGAGGAGCAAAAGTGCGACCGCGCTCCCGGCATTTTCGGTCAGTGTATTGAGGATCGCAATCGAACTGCTTGCCACTCATAGAGTTAAGATTGTTAATAAAGTCCAGAACCATTCTGGGATTGAGATTTCACACGTAGTTTGGTGGAGGAAAAGCATGTTGAAGGTGTAGTATTCTCCGCCTGACAATGCTTCACAATTACAGAGTAAATCTCTGAATTTTCATGAACATCTTGACAGAAGCGAGAGGATAAAGTTACAGCCAAGACTAGCGTGTTTATGTGATACCGCAAGGATCAGTGGCTTGAGAAAAGCCCTGTGATAATTTTGTGCTCTGCTCTCCTAAGGAGTAGAAGTTCTTTTGTTTTTCCGCTAGAAGTGTCGATGCCTGACGTAGTCCTTGTAGCCTTTGCCAACAAAGGGATTTTTATTTGTTCTCCCAGTAGACAAAGAGCTGGCGACCAAAATACTTACGTCATTTCATAATTTTCCATTTTATCATACTCTCTTAACATCTTTGATAACTGCAGGATGGCCTCGAAGTCCTAAGAAAAACGGGTTAACTCACGTGATTTCATAAAGGCTGATTTTTGGTGAGGCAGCAGAGAATTATATCTCATGATCAATGTTAAAAATGGCAGACACATTGGATGGTGGAAAAGTAGTGGCAGACGGCAACAAAGACTCGGAAAAATGTGTATAACTAACGCCAGACCATCATAACTCGAGAATGCTTTCACTTAGAGCGCTGAAATTTTGTACACGAGCCTTTTAAAAAAAAGTAAATTTAATTTCGAAAATGGAACCAATCGGACAAACCCTTCGTAAGGTTGCCATACAAAAATTTCATTTTTCACTATATATTATGACACTGCCTAAGAACGCGAAGATATAGACAGCTGAAATTAAGCACAAAATGTTTTCATAGTAATGGAAAATACTAGTTCAAGAATAGACTTAATCGGGCAACCCTTTCTTGGTGCTGCCATACAAAAATTTTATTTTGCTATATAAACTTGAACACAGCCTGAGAACGCTTCAATGCAGAAAGCTGACATTCGGTACATGCTGTTTTCACAGCAATAGTAAAAACCAGTCAAAAATAGAGTAAATCGAGAAACTCCGTCTTGGTGCTGCCATACAAAATTTTAGTTTTTCACTATATATTTCAACACTGCCTTAGAACGCGTATACGTTCGTCCCTGAAATCTTGCACACGGCACTTCTATAAAAATTGCAAATACAGGTTCAAAAATGGACCACCAAATCGGCAACCCTTTCTTGGTTTTATACGACAGCACCAAAAAGGGATTGTCCGATTTATTTAATTTTTGAATTTGTTTTTACTATTTTTGTGAAAACGCTGTATGCAAAATTACAGCGCTGTTCGGTAACGCGCTCTCAAAAAGTGTGCAAATATATAGTGAAAGACAAATTTTTTTTATGGCAGCACCAGGAAGGGATTGCCCGATTTAATTAATTTATGAAATAGTATTTACTATTACTATGAAAACACTTTGTGCCAAATTTCAGCTCTCTATGACCACGTGTTCTTAGGCAGTGCCCTAATATATAGTGAAAAACGAAATTATGTGTGGCAACCCCTTATGAAGAAATTGCCCGATTGGTGCTATTTTCGAAACTAAATTTACTTTTTTCTAAAAAAGCCCGTGTGCAAAATTTCAGTACTCTAAGTAAATGTGTTCTCGAGTTATTGTGATATGATGTAAGTTATACACATTTTCCGCGTCTTTGTTACCGTCTGCCACCAGTTTTCCACCATCCAATGTGTCTGCCATTTTTACCATTGATCATGAGATATAATTCTTTGCTGCCTCAGTGCACTCCACCACTGGAAGCTCTTCCGGATAAGTTATCAAAAATGTTAACAGAGTATGATAAAATGGAAAATTTTGTTTATGAAATGACGTAAGTATTTAAGCTATTTAGGGTAGTTCTAAGGTAACATGTAGGAGTGTCGCAAAATGACTCTGGTCCGACAAAAGCAGTTTCCGCTTTTCTTTTAGCTAAGCCGAAAGCCCTAATATCTCGGTACCCACATGAGGATAACTTCGTTTCTCCTCGATAAATTTTTAAAACATCACCCCAACTTCATTTATTATTTATCTCACACTTTTTTCTGTATATACTAAGACTTTTTTCTCTTTGTCATCATCTATCGTATCTTTTGTGTTCCCAAGTATAATTCGTCTTACGTTACGATATCTTTCATAGGATTTAAGAATCTAACAAAAAAACTACAGAAAAACCCAAGAAGTTGCCGGAAGCTGTTGGTTCCTGTGTTAAAACTTGCAAGCTATCATAAAGGGTAAAAAGGTAAGTCCTAATTACAATCGCTAAAAGATGGACAGACCAGACCAACGTACGAATTAAGACCTGTCACTATATAGTGAATTATGGACGTATACAACACAATAATCCTTTACCCTTCCAGTTATCTCATTCTTTTTGGTAAGAACTAAAAAAAAAATTGGGTCCAAAGGTTGCTTGTTTGGTATATGTAGATAGAGATAATCGCAATCAAGAGAAAAGGTATTTTGAATAAACAATTCACAGCAGAGAGCTGAAGGAGAACCTTTCCATTCCTTAGAGCTGTGAGCTGCTGAAACTTATTATTTAAAAAGGTTCTTCCATCCATCCAACCAAGCAACCAACCATTCCATCTATATCCATCACTAGGCACAAAATTCTTCAATTGAAAGGACACACCCTCTTTTCAAGGAAACTAATTGCAGTCCATTTAGGTTTTTTGGTAGAGGGACCACGTTTTGTTTAAGAGCTGTAATGAATTGTTCGCGTTTTCAAAGCTCACAAATTCTAGTCCCAAGTTTTTTTTTGTTTTTTTTTGTTTTTTTGCCTATACTACTATCAAATAGGATTTTTGTTGACGGAGGTTTCATGAATACATTTCCATTGTGAATTGAGTAAGGAAATAGATGGTATCGCACTGATTGAAACCCACAGCAGCTCCCTTCTTTCTTATATTGTACTACGTAGTTATTTAGGTGAACTATTCCTAAGGGTCGGTCAGGATCTCATCAATCAAAATAAAATTGGGGGAAGGCGAATGGTTGAATGGAACGAATATCTATAAAATAAAAATAAAATTTGCTGCAATAAAAATGATATCAAATTGGAAAAATCTCTTCTCTCTTATAAAACGAATTGAATTGTGATTCCTTTAATCAATTAGTTTCAGAGGAGGGTTATGACTTATGTACGATACGATCGATGGACAGTTGGTAGGTAGTTTTTGTATGTTGATTAAGTAATTACAAGGTAGGATAAAAGTTGATTGAAAATTTGTAATCATTCAAAATCTGATCAAAGGATTTTTATAAAAAGAAAGAGAGGGCATCAATTCATAAATATTTTTGATTAAAATTTAAAAAAGGGCAAAATCATACAGCTACTGGTATAGTGCGTCTTTATATCTTCAACTCACTGTCAAGCATCGGACTTTGCGCAGAAAGAGAAATTTATATAGGTTTTTAAAAAATGCTGTAATTAGACGTAATATGAGTTTGATTTCAGGTCTATAGAATCGAATGTGTTCTTTATTACCAAAAATAAGTAAATATACAGATAACGAATCGAATAGGAAAATTGAAAACCAGAAGTCAGATAGATGTTGCGAGTCAATTAGAAGAATTTGCAACATCTCGTTTGGAAAATCGACGATGTCTCGCCTTATGTAGGAATGCCTCATTTCTTTCTTAAAAATTTATTGGAAATTTGTTCCTTAGAAGTTTTATGCATTATTGGAGGTTGACAACGACAGATGAACTTAATGCTTATTGGCAATTGGAGGCCGACAAAAGCACAAATGAAAGTATTGAATCTGAAAATAACTCCAATCTCACCCGGCCACCAAAGTGAATAAAAATTCTACCGAAACATTTTCAGTCATTTTCTAAATAAAAAAAAATGTCTTGTATATTTACGCGTCAACGCTCATAAAAATTGCTGTCGGCCACCAAAAATACAATTCTAAGAAAATATTTCGAGTAAATTTTTAAGAAAAAATTGGCTTCCCTATAACAGGTCATGATCGTTGATTTTATATTGGACCGAGGCTTTCCATTGCTCTGGTAAAAGATAGAAACTTGGATGTGTGTCTGAACATTAGGAACATGTTAATAACAACATTTCTTAGCTACAATTTTTGTCGTAGCTAACTAACTTGGTTACCAGAAATGTTGATAAGGTTTTCATTTTTCTGATATGCGTTCGTCATCTGTATATTTAAAGGAAAAAAAAAGCTAGAATTGGTCTATGAACAAATCTTATTATCCCCAGATAAATGTTCGTATGGTCACCCCAGTGCCGCATCTAGGAGATGTTTTTGGGAGGAGGGGTGGGGAAGACTTTAGTCGCTGCCCCTTCTAACAAAAATCTTGGGCAAATTTTATTACAGCTCCAGGGTATACTAGGCACTATATGGGTATGATAGATAGCCAATTAAATACTGCATACCCTGGAACCAGAACCAGATTTGTTAAAAAAAAATTGAATTTGAAACAAGAATGATTGTTAAATAAAAAGAATTTGAAATTCAAACAGCAATTAAGATCTGTAAAAGATCTTAATTTTTGTTTGAGTCTCAAGTTGTTTTAATATAAAAGAATAGTTAAAAATCATTACAAATGCAGTTTATTTTATTCACACAAATAATACAAGTTAAAAATCTTATTGTGTTTGAGATTAGTTTTTAGTCCAAACAAACAAAAATTCACTCAAATAGATATGTATGTATATGTCATTCCGTGCTTTCTTCTCAGGAAACATATCTGCTACAGCCTCAAAAGCTATCTCTTTTACAAAATTACTTTCAATGGATAGAATTGCCAGTCCAGACAATCTTTCTTGACTCATCGATGATCTTAAATAATGTTTGTTTAATTTTAAATAGGCTGGAAGCATTGCTTATTTTTAAACCAACAGATTTGAGTTTGAAGCTTGGTCCTGAAACACAACACCTCCTGGACACAAGTCTGGAGCATTTATGTTTTTATACCCTAGATGAAATCTATAGGGTATACTAAGTTTGCCATTCCGTTTGTAATGCACAGAAATAATGATGGTAGAGCAAAATGGATTGGACACCCCCGCATAAAATTAAAAGTTATTTGATTTTTGCATGTCCGTCTGTCCGTCCGTGCGCACGATAACTCGAGAACGCGTTCACTTAGAAAGCTGAAATTTTGTACACGGACATTAAAAAAAAAAGTAAAATTAAGTTCGAAAATGAGACAAATCGGGCAACTCCTTCGTGGGGTTGCAATACAAAAATTTCGTTTTCCACGATATATTTGGACACTACCTCAGAACATTTCGACATAGAAAGCTGCAATTTGGAACATTGGGTTTTCATACTAATAGCAAATAAAATTTCAAAAATGAGCTAAATCGGGCAACCCCTTCTTGGTGTTGCTATATGAAAATTTTGGTTTTTTACATATACTTTGAAAACGATCAGTGCTAGACATTTTTATTGTACCAAAAACTTCTTCAGAATAAGAAATCCTATAAAATTTGTTATAATCATTTTTTCTGTCCGACGAGCCGTTCTAGAAATATATGTTAGAAACCAATGCAAAAAATCAAAATTGCTGAAATGGGTGACCATACGAAATTTCATACGGGCATTCATCTAGGGTATCATAAGAATTGGTCTTAGACCAATTCTAGCTTTTTCACTTGTTGCTATAATATTTTAAGATTAAATTGATGCAACGTTGTGACAACTTATCGGGAGATAGTTTGCTTAGCTCGAATCCATTCAAGAATGAGAAATAGTTATTCAAATTCTTGACACTTTCCATCCTCGTCGAAATTTCTGTGATCATTCCTTTGAAAACGATATTTACGTAGGTCTTTAGAAACATAGGGCTCCCAGCCACCTTAGTACATTGGTAAAATTTTTGAATTCATTTCATCTATGATACAAAGGTACAATTTGTTGATTTAACGCAGTTTTTAGTTTAATTAGCTAACAGAGGCTTGCAGGCTTAAATTTAATAGACAAAATTGATGGGCTCTATAAGTATAAGCACAATTCAAAGTATGACGTCAGCAAAGGAGCTTTTAGCGAAAAGAAAATTTGATCTGAAAAAAATGTTTAACTATGTAATTAGATTTTTTCTTGTTTAGTTATGAGTTCACAGGTCAATCATATTACCGCCCCCTTAAAGCTGGCGCCCAGGGCAACTGCCCCTTCCACGTACCTCCGATAGATCCGACCCTTGGAGCAATTTTGATTTTTGAAGTGGTTTTTCGTATTTATTTCTTGAATGGTTCGTCGTACAATAAAAATGAATATAACCAATTTCATAGGTTTTCATATTCTGCAGAATTTTTCACAATAAAAACGTCTAGGACTGATCGTTTTTACAGTATACGTAAAAAGCCTAAATTTTTATATGGCAACACCGATTTAGTCCACTTTTGAATCTGTATTTACTATTACTATGAAAGCACAGCTTACACAATTTCAGCTCTCTACATCAATGCGTTGTCAGGCACTGTCCAAATATATAGTAAAAAACGAAATTATTGTATCGCAATCCTTCAAAGGAGTTACCCGATTTGTTCTATTTTCGAACTTACATTTACTTTTTTTTTCAAAAAAAAGCCCGTGTGCAATAATTTCAACTACCTAAGTGGAGCGCTCTTGAGTTATCGTGAGAACGGACAGACGGACGGAATGCAAAAATCAAAATAACTTTTAATATTATGCGTGGACACACATTTATCTCCACTAGTATTATTTCTGTGCGTTACAAATGGAATGACAAAATTAGTATACGCTATGATTTCATCTACGATATAAAAAGTTATGCTGGACAGAAAAGATCTTCTCTGTTGCCAAAGAAGCATCGAAATATCTTGAATCTCTAAAAAGATCCAAGAAATATTTCAGTCTATCGAATCTAGCGCTCCTTTACAAATCTTATATCAGCCTTAGGCTGCGGTTACAAAACCCGCCTTAATACTGACGCCCGTTGGTACGATCGACTGTAAGCGCTATCCGGCTTCAGCTAGTTTTTGGTGGTGGTTACGCACCTCACCAGTTGGCATCACGCTGTACATTCGAAGTGGCTTGAGCTAGTACTGGGAATAGGGACCTACTGTTTACTTCAGTAGCTTTCGAATTATAGCAACTTACCGACCTATGGCGCTATCTTTGATGGAAGAGCTTCAGTTATCCGAAAGCATAATTAAGGAAATACTCCGTTCATCCAATTAATGCGAAACGACAGAAATTAGGTGAATACCACCATCATCTACACAAAATGTTGAAAGCATACGAAGAACCTTATTTCGAATACTGCAGAATAAGGCCGGCATCATTTAACTATATTTTGAGTAAAATGAGACAATTATTACAGAGAGATCCAACGGTCCTTACTACGATTTTACCAAAAGGAAACGCAATTTTTGAATATGACTCATTTTCTTCATTATAGACAGAAAAGTGATAAGTAAGTTACAGTCCCATCCAGATTTTCCACATACATTTTTGTACGAACACTTTATTGCGCTCGTAAATATAAATAACTCCACAGCCAAAAAGCACTGGCGCCAGCGCTTGTAAGATTTTTATCTCGGTTCCACACAATCTACTATAAAAGCGTTCTAATTGCTGGCGACAGCGTGCGCTAGCTCGCGTTAGTATTACTGGCGAGGGGTTGTAACTGCAGCCTCAGAATGGAATACAATTCTCATATCTGAGCCGAGGGGCTAGTGGCACAATCTTGGTTGCATTGGTTATTGTCCAAAAGAGGGCATTTAAGTTCATTGGTGATATGGCAATAACTTGTCATATCGACTAACTCGAGCACCTCCTTTCGCTCATTGTATGATCAATGTACTGATTAAACATGTAATCTAATTCCTTGTAGATTGATTGCTGCACGCAATACTCGCGCTACGAACCGCGCACATCCTTTTACCCTTGAAATTAATTTCGGCCGTAGACAGTAAAATGACGTGATGCTTTTTTATCATAAACTGTGAGAATGTGGAAAAGCCTACCATTTTCTATCTTTCCTCGGACTTACAATCTGTGACGGTTCAAGAGTGATGTACATCAGTACTTCGTCCACTCTCCTTATGTCCTCTAATCATGTCGTTTTCTCCTTCCTGCGATGCTATGCTTTTATCATAGGTTACTCCTGAACTGGGCCTAATAATTAATTTATTAATAATTAATTAATAAAAAAAAAAACTATTTTGCGTGAAGTCACGCAGGCTTTGAGCTTGAAGGCTAAAATTAGCTAAAACTGGAATTATGACAAAGAACACCAAACCAAAATATAAAGGGAAATGTGATCGAATCTTTCTATAGTTATAAATAAATCGGATGCAGCCTTCAACCTTGCCATGTTGTTGCCATATTATGTAAAATGTGGTGGTAATTAGACTGCGAACTGATCTTCTAGGAATTGGCGATGACATATTTAGACACACGAGTCATAAAGTAGAAACATTTACGCTTATAAGGAAATATGTGACATTATGAAATATTTTTAGGGTCTGTGCACAATGTTGCGAGACCGAGTTAAATGATGCTTGTCATGAGTCATCTTCTAAAAAAAATTGTTGTAAATTGATGGTAAATATTTTTTATATAGGTTTTGTTGTGTAAAATGAATTAATATCGAAGCAATGTTGCTCTCATATAAACACGTATAAAATTAGACAAATTCTGAGAAACATCGATCATTTTTATAAAATTAAACAAATTCTATTTTATTTCAAGGATGGTTTTTATACCCTAGATGAAATCATAGGATAGGGGATCCCGGGGAGCATAATGACGATCGAATTTTCTCTAGATTTTTCTTAAATCCCTTTATAGATTTCTGGAAGATTTAACTATATCAATAATAAGTGGGGTCAATTAGGAACAAAATGTGATATAGATAATTAGCGTCTATCATACTTATGAAGTGCGCTGTTGACATAAGTGGAGTGATGACCAGTTAATTGGAATGGCGTAATGAGGAATGGTCCGGAACATAATAACGAATTATATTTAATACAAGAAATAACATTTTTTTTATCAAAACAATGACCATAATGAGCCTTGCAGGAATATGGTTTCTAGAATAAAATCAAGAACACCTCGAGTTTACAATTTGAAAAAGTCAAACTGAAAACATCTGATATTTTACTTTTAAAACAATTCCTGGATTTCGACAGTTTTAGGATAAATAGGTTGACATTCCAAAATTTCCTTTGTATATTCATAAAAAATTATTGTTTTTACCTAATGCCCGATTTCTCGGTTTTTGAGCAAACAAGTCCGAAAAACAGAAAAAACCACAGTTTGCGAAATGCTAAACACACTAAATGTTTGAGTCATTTCCTTAACAAAAGATTTTTCTTCTAATGAAAAATTATGTCTTCTGAATCCGCTGTACGTTCGGCATACCAGAATGTGAAAACCAAAAAATTATTATGCCCAGTAAAAAGCTCGTCATTATGTCCCACCACACATTAGTCTTTTTCCGACATTTTATGCAAAATTTATCGAAAACTAATATGAAATCTATAATTATCCCGACAAACTGCACACCATAAATATACTAGACTTACTCACTATTCAAATCAAAACGCCTAACATATGTCCTCAAACACAATCTTTGGCAAAGCTAAAACTTTTGCGTATTCTAATTGCAAAATTCATCTGCTCTTTTCGTACAACAAACATAGACTAATGTCAAAAAAATGTAGACCAATACCTAAAAATTTTGCATTAAAAAAAAAAAATTGTGGTTTCGAAAATGAGACAAATCGAGTATTCCTTAGTAGAGTTACCATACAAAAACTTCGTTTTTCACACGTAGATATACACTTTAACACTGCCTGAGTTCAAATTTAGGTCTACAAACTTTTATTAAAACTTTTCATCTCTTTAGGTTAACTCATTCTGAAGTTATTGTGGCACAGATGGGTGGATAGTTACCAAACTTGTAGTAGGCCTTATGATTTCATCTAGCCTATAATAAATTGCATTGGACTTTTAAATATGATACGAAAAATTCATATTGATGACGTGTTTTTTGAGAAAAAGAAAAAAAGAAAAGAAAACAAGTAAAAAAACTAGAATTGGTTTTTCTTATGATACCCTAGATAACTGCCCGTATGTAATTTCGTATGGTCACCCGTCTGTGCAATTTGATTTTTGAAATGGTTTTTCGCTTATATTTGTAGAACGGTTCGTCGTAAAACACAGTGTACAAAATTTGAGCTATCTGCACCGACGTTTTGTCAGGTACTGTCCAAATATATAGTAAAAGTAAACCATGATATAGTCAAGGCTATTCTGGAAGAGGGAAGGTATTTTCATAATTTTGATAGAGAAAAAAGGGAGATACCCATCCGCTGGGGGAGAGCTAAGAAGTTGTCAAATGCTTGGTTAATAATTTTGTTACCTTTAAATTACTATTACAGTGAAAGTGCAGAAGTCATTTCGTATCATCAAGAATTTAATACAGGGTGTTTCATAATTGGTGCACCAAACTCAAGGGTTTGATAGCTGATGTGGAGACAAGCAAAAAATTATATGGTGAAGAGGTGGTAAGACGCGACGTTTCGGCGGTAGGAGGGGTTTAAGATTTTTAGTACTTCTTCCACTTTACACCCTGTAACTTTCTTGATATACACCCTATAAAGGTAGGATGACAGCAAACCGTCTAAGCTTTCCAGTGAATGCCCAATCAGCCTTCCTGTCACCTTCCATCGGAAGTAGTAGGACGTCAAAGTCTAAAAATTGGAAAAAAAAATTCTAATTTTTTCAAATTTTAACGATTTTCCCGTCAAAATGCATGATAACTATACACTTTTATTACAACATTTAGAAACCCCGGAATGTTACCTTTAATTTGACTAGGCAAATGTACCTTCCTAAATGCAACCGTTTTTGAGATATTCCCGTTTTTATGATGCATAATTTCATGAATTTATCTAATTTGTGTGGAAGTGCATGAAATTAGGCGCAATTTCTATTGTTATTAGCAAAATTAACTGACTGCCAGCAAAGGCGATTCTGGCTCGTTGATCACACGGCTAGAGCAACCAAAGAAGAAAAGAAATGCAAAATTAACGGCGATATTTTTAAATTTGAATAAAGTGAATGTTAAATCACACGTTAATATGTGCTGACAGTTATACATATCTTTCGTCGGATAAAATATGCAGGTAAACAGTGGCGCAGATAAGAATTCCGGGACCCACCTGCAATTGGTGTAAAAGACCAATTCTTATGATACCCTAGATCAAGGGTCGGCAACCTGCATACGGAAATATTATTTATTTTATAAAAAAAAAGGCATTTAAAAATCGTTTTGAATCGATTAACGAGGATTAGGGAGGGACCGATTCTATATCTCAGCCACTTGTACTCAGTGATGCTACTTGGATACAATTGTATCATTTTGGATACATTTTACTTGAAATTCTTGAAATGGATACTTTTTAACCATATTATTATTATATTCTGAATTCAATATTTATTAAATGTTCATTTAACTTGCATTTTGAATCCTGAAACACTTTGCGTAGGTACAGCAAAAAAGATTCTTCCTTTAATTGATACTTTTCCAAACATTACTAAAAATCGGAAAGCATTTTTTAATGAATGGCGTATACTTTCTGTTCAAAAATATTTAAATTTTATCGACGATATTGAATTTTTTTTGCCAAATTTAAGCATTCAGAAAACAGACGAACAATCGGTGCTTAAGATTTATGTAATTTTGTTCTGTAAATCCTCTCAAAACACAAATAGTAACGAAATCCACATTGAGTCATTTGAAATTAATACTGGATCTGTAGAAATGCAATTGATCCATTTAAAAAGTAAAGCTTTGTGAAGTGGAAAATTTACAGAGGTGAAAAGCAAGTTGGAAGAGTTGGAGGTCCAAAAATGTATGTACCTACGTAACGCAACAAAAGTGGACAGCTTTAAAAGAAATGCCGCGAGTTGAGACGAGTTCGACGCATGGAATAGTCTTGCAGATTGCTACAGTGAGGTGAAGAAGTTGGCATTTGGAGTGCTGACTATCTTCGGATCGACATATTCGTGCGAGCAAGCGTTCTCTTGCATGAATATAATTAAAAGTAAAGTAAGAAGCCAGCTAAGCTAACAAATGAAAATTTAGAGTCATGTTTGAAACTTAAAACAACAAGTTATGAGCCAAATTTATCGAAACTTTCTAAAACCATGCAAAACCAACACTCCCATTGAATTTGTTTGCTCAATTGTTTGTTATTGAAATACAAGTTAGTGTTGTAAGTAAATGTTTAATTGTTTAAATTTTTTAATAAGTAATTATCTAATAATGCCATATATATAATGTCTAATTTGTTGTGAAAAACATTTCTTATATATGAATAAATAGATTTTTTCTTTTATCAAAAAACTTTATTTATGCGAGTACTATTTATTGTTGGCAAAAAAAAAATTGTGTGGCTCTTTAAAAACTTTGAAGTTTTGTAAATTGTAATTTTTGACTCTTCCGACTCAAAAGGTTGCCGACCCCTGCCCTAGGTGAATGCCCGTATAAAATTTTGTATGGTCACCGATCTATGCAAGCTTGATTTTTGAAGTAGTTTTTCGCATATATCTCTAGAGCGGTTCGTCGGACAGCAAAACTGTTCATAACAAATTTCATAAGATTTCATATTCTGATGAACTTTTCGGTATATTAAAACCGTCTAGGACTGATCATTTTCACAGTATATGTAAAAACGTAAAATTTTATATGGCAACACCAAGAAAGGGTGTCCCGATTTAATCCATTTTCTAAATTTTATTTACTATTACTACAAAAACACCAAGCGTACTCAGGCAGTGCCCAAATATATAGTGAAAAACGGAATTTTTGTATGGCAACCCTACGAAGGAGTAATCAGATTTGTCCCATCCGAACATAAATTTACTTTTTTTTTTAAAAGTCCGCGCGCAAAATTTCAGTTCCCTAACTAAACGCGTTCTCGAGTTATCATAAAGGCGGACATACGGACGGACGGACGGACATGCAAAAATCAAAACAAATTTTAATATTATGCGTGTGTGTGTGTGTGTGTGTAACCCATCTTTAACTACTAGCATTATTTCTTTGTGTTACAAACGGAATGACAAACTTAGTATATCTTTTAGATTTCATCTAGGCCTAGGGTATAAAAATAGTAGATAAATGGAAGGAACTAATATTCCGAAATTACGATTTTATTGGGCCTTAAGTTCGAAAGGGAGGAGCAGGAAAATGTTTGGTCTATCGGAAAGCTTCGACAAACTTGTACTCATAGAGTGCATTTCGTAGCTATAGAGTAATTCAGAAGAAATGATCTTCGTTTCTTCCTATATCACAAACGACAAATTTTAGATTGAGAGGAAAGGTCAGAACAGGGCACTCCACAAAATTAATTCACATATTATATCCTACATACTTTTTTTTTCTAGCAACCTTGAATATACCTAAAATACCCTTCAATTTAAGTAGCATTAGTAAGAAGAGAAATAAAGAAGGAGATCTTCAAATCATAACTCAGAAAAAATTATAATTTTTTTTTATCATGACGTAACACCAATCAACAGAAATTTCAGCTTAAAGTATCATCTGGGCATTTTAAAGAAAAATATTTTTTTCACAGTTGTCCTGATTCCATGACACTTGCCCTAAACATGTTTGGTAAAAGGTCGTTTGCCCTAAAGATGTATTACAAAAAGTTCATTTAACAAAATGACATTTTACAAAAGCTAACTTTCCCAACTGGGGATCAAAGAAAAAAAAACTCGTTTTACAGCAAACTTTTTGCCAAAACGACCTTTGGTAAATATATGTGTCTACAAATGGCAAATATGTATGTTACCTGAAATGAGACATATATTTGCCGAAAACATATTTGCCATTTGTATTGGTTAAAATTTCGCTGTGTATGAAATTAGGTATCTTGACATTTAAAATACAACAAGATTTTTTTCAAATTCATTTAGATGAATATAATTGTATTTTGAAAAATACAGAGGTACGGATGTTCTTAATAATTACAAGAAATATAATTCACAGAGGTAAATGTGTCATTACCATCTAACTTATCTTAAGTTTATATTTATAGCTATAGCAAATAAAAAATCGCATTCTTCATAGTTGAATTTTATCTGAGGGATCTTTTGATTCGGTCATCTTTTAAATAAAATTTCTTTGTTCTTTAAAACTGCAGGGCAGGCCCACCCCACATTGAACCTTTTCAATTTCGACTTTAATTCAGTTAAAATTTTCTAAAAGCCTACGTGATCTTCACCGATTAAATTATGGATTCTAAAGGGTTTTCCAATAAAAGGTGTTATTTTAATTAGCCCGCTATTTCGGTAGATGTCACTTTTGTAGCTGTCATTTTTTGACATTTGACAAGTAGAAACTACGCCATTATTAAAAACGAACAATACACGATTCAACGACGCAATGAAATTGTTAAAATTCACTATAAAAATGGTGAAAATGTGGCAGAGACGGTTCGTAAAACTCGAACATTTTTGGGTCGTCGTGAAGCACCTTGTCGGACCGCAATACAGAAATTGGTAGAAAAATTCGAGCTGTCGGGACAAGTTAGTGATGTGAAGAATAAAACCCATGCACGTCGCTGAAGAACAGCCGAGAATATTGCTGCTGCAGCCGAAAGTGTTGAAGAAAACCGAGGTTTGTCCATTCCTCGTCGTTCTTTGGAATTAGGCATTCCACAAACGTCATTACACCGTATTTTGCATAAAGATTTGGGTCTTAAGGCTTATAAAGTTCAGTTAACATAAGAACTCAAGCCGGCCGATCATCACCAACGTCGAGTCTTTGCTGATTGGGTCCTTGAAATGCATGAAAATGATCCGGAATTCCATCGAAAACTCATCTTGAGTGATGAGGCCCATTTCCACCTCGATGGCTTCGTCAACAAGCAAAATTGTCGCATCTGGGGCTCGGAAAACCCAAGAGTTATTGTTGAAAAGCCTCTCTATCCTCAACGTGTGACTGTTTGGTGTGGTTTATGGTCCCGCGGGGTCATTGGACCTTACTTTTTTCTAAAATGAGGCTGGAGCAACAGTAATGCCCTAGACACACAGCACTCTTAATGAAGAAATAACTAACGACTCATTAGTCTATAATGATTCATTATAAACTGCGGACACACAGCCATTTCTTTAATTAAGTTGTGCTGTCAAACTGGTTTTGATGAACTTATCACATTAAAGAAGCAATATGGATTGAATTAACGCGCTAAACTTTGTTTTCATTTATTTTATTTTCAATTTAACAATTTCCAAATGAGAAACACAAGTTATTTAAAAACATATTAATAATATAAATTGTGATTTGCATTTCTTTGCATTTCTTCTTCTTATTTTTCAAATCGGCAGATGCACAGCGGAAAACCAGACTTACATTATATGCCAAATCTAGCACATTTTTCCTCATTATAGCTATAATGAAGGAGGAAAACACTTCATTAGTGTACTTCATTATCATCTGATTTTTGAGCTATTATGACATATACTATTTGACACACGCCATTTTAATGAATAGTTAGTACAAATGATTCATTAGTTCGTGCTGTGTGTCTAGGGTATTACGGTGAATGGATTGCGCTATCGACAGATGATTAATGATTTTTTATGGCCGGAATTGGATGGTATTGATCTGGACAACGTTTACTTTCAACAAGACGGCGCTACGTGCCATACAAGCAACGAAACCATTGATCTTTTACGGGAAAAGTTTCCGGACCGTGTAATCTCTCGAAGAGGTGATCACAATTGGCCACCCAGATCTTATGACTTAACACTTTGCGACTTCTTCCTTTGAGGCCACGTGAAACAGATGGTCTACGCCAACACCCCAGCGTCGATTCAAGACCTCAAAGATGGAATTCGTGAGGCTATCGAGGACATAGGGCAGCCACTTTGCGATTTGGTTATGGAAAATTTCATGAAAAGGATATGGTCCTGTAGGCGTGGTCGTGGTGGTCATTTGGCTGATGTTATTTTTCATTATTAACGGCATACCTTCCTCTTTATAATGAAATAAAGATCCGATCATTTATCCCAAAAAATGGCATTTTTCTTTGAATATCAAAAAAACACCTCTTGTTGGAAAACCCTTTATTATGCCAAGACCAAGCATAATTTTGCCATCTAAGAATAATATTTTTATTAATACAGCTCCAAAAACTGCTTCTTAACTTGTTACTAAGTTAACTTTGCCGCTACTCTCTTTTTCAGACTTCGTTCATGGTTTGTATATTCCGGGGGTTACGGGGTGAGGCATAGCAAAACCTTCTAGAAATACTCCCCAAACTATGAAACAGAAATTTATATACATATGTGTGCGTGCTAGTCAAATTCTCTAAAATGTTTTATTTTGCTATATATTGAATAGAGACGTACAGAATTTTCCAGACTGAATGGAAATTTTTTTAAATTGGTAGAATTTTTTTATGTACAAATATAGATGGGATGGACAAGCTAAAAGAAAGCAAATGCAAACAATTTTTCGCAATAATTCTATGTATATACTACTAACGTTAATTTTTGTCTTTTACACTTCAGCTTCAAGGAGAAAGTTAAAATAAAATTTTCAAATGTACAATTTTACGTTTCTCGCATTTTGAGTAGATGCAACAATTTTATTGATTAATTTTAACGAAAAGCAATAGTTTTAACGATTTTAGTTTTTAAATGGGTTTCAAGGTCAGAATTTTGAGATAATTTACATTTGACAATTTAAGATTGTCAAATCTACCAACGTTTTTCTCTCCGTGGTGTACCACAATTCCAGTTAAGTGTACCTACGCACAGATAGCGTAATAGACAGAAGCTATTTATGAGATCAAAATAAATATAGTTATTCATTCTATTGAAAGAAACAATAGGGCACTGAGATCACCCGCAATTATTTGGAAGAAAACGGTCTTCTAAATACGGTATGTTCGGCAGCTCCTTCCATTCCAAGGACAACCTCAAGTCTGCGGCTCAGTATAGGCTGAGATGGAGTAATAGAAGATGTAGATATGGACGAACTTGCGTCTGAAACACAGACTTTGAATACAGCTCTTCCGGAATATTTTTTTACAAATATTGTAAGTATGCAAACTGCCTCTACTTCAAGAAAAGTATCTCTGAAGTCTGTATCCTATGCCACCCCCGAAAAGAAAAATTAAGAAAATAAATAGCTAGAATGAAGAGTGAGCCCGTGAAAAGAAACAATTTGATAAATCGCCTCGAGAAATAAAAGAATTCTTAATGCTGAAATTGTAGAAACTAATATTGTTTAGATTTGAAGGAAGCGGAAAAGGAACTTTACCAAAAAAAAAAAAAATGCGAGAAGTCTCGATTTAACATTAATTTTTTGGAATAGCGAGCGCGATGACAAAGCTGTCTGGTCAAAATCTAAAGCTAGACTGAGAAAGTGTGAGCTACCGGTAACAAAATGTGCAATATAAAAAAAATGTAATACAAAGTAATTAATGCAGCTGGGCATGATCACAACTGGATTTGAAGATCAAATTTGTAAATTATTACAGTTATAGATAATTAAAGAATGCGATAGTCACATGCTTACATACAAATAATCTTAATGTACTTGACTAACTTAGGAACTTAATCTGATGGTTGAGTGATGTCAGCAATGATGTTTCAATAGGGAAGTTTTTATTATGACTTCTAACATTCCGACCATCATCGTGATGCCACGAACGTTTTTGAATGCACCCTCCGCCCGCTATGACAAGTCTTCTGCAGGTTTTAAGAGCTAATAGGAAGCACACAAAGTTTAGTAATAGGTCATTTGCTAAATCCACCTTGATGTTTGATTGTGACGACACGAATATTTCCGTCAGGCCCAGGATGCAACTCTGCGATTCGTGCAAGTATCCATTTCGAAGGTGGAATGCGCTCATCCTTAACTAAGACGAGATCGTTTATTTTGACTGAGTCCCGTTTATCCGCCAATTTGTAACAAAGTTGTAAGTGATGTACATATTCGTTATACCACCGTTTCCAAAGTTGTTCAACCATATGATGGACGAGCTGCCAACGTTGTAACCGATTAGTAGATATATCGATATGTAGTACTAGGCTCTGGTATAGTGAGCAGGCTCTCATCTATAAGGAAGTGACCTGGTGTAAGCGCAGAAAAATTGTCAGAATCCTCAGTCAATGGATGTAAAGGTCTGAAGTTCAGACACGCTTCAATTTTTGCTAGCAGTGTTAACATTTCTTCGATTGAGAGAAGATGGTCACCAATAATTCGCCTAAGATGGTACCTATTTTAGTGATTTCACACCTGCCTCCCAGAAACCACTAAAGTGTGGAGCAGCAGGGGGAATGAAGTGCCACTCAGTGCCATCCTTGAGCAGAAGTATATTAATCGGGGATTCTGAATCGTTCATAAGTTTTCTCAAGTGTTTATGTAACTGTTTGTCGGCTGCCACAAAATTTATCGCATTGTCGCTGTAGAGATGAACGCAGTGTCCACGGCGAGCAACAAATCGCTTAAATGCAGCTAAAAATGCTTCTGCTGATAGATTCATGACTAGCTCCAAGTGGATAGCCCGTGTGACAAGGCATATAAAAACAGCCACGTAGGTTTTAATGACTTTGCCACCTCGTCCTTTAATTGATTTTACATGTATGGAATCTGCATAATCTACACCGCTATTGAGAAAGGGTTTCGATGGACGAACCCTGACTGCAGGAAGGTCACTCATGATTTGACCTTTTGCCTCTGCCTTATACCGAAAGCACCGAACACACCTTCGAACATACTGCCTCACCTTGTTTCGTCCGTCAAGTATCCAATATCTGTTGCGAATATGTTGCAAGGTCAACTGAATGCCTCCGTGTAACGTTACGTCATGGGTGTGAGCGATGATGAGACGAGTTAGATGGCTATCCTTAGGCAGAATTATTGGATGTTTTTGATTAATTGATAACAACATAGAATGTTTAAGTCTGCCACCGACGAGAACAAATCGGTTCGAGTCCAAGACTGGGCTTAGACTGCATAACTGAATCTATTTCCTGGTGACTCAGAACGCCTATACATCGCTCGGACTTCTTTGCACATCGTGCATTATGAATAAACCTTCGAATATATGCACTGACTATAAGTAAATTCGTTAAGGATGAAAAACGATGTAGACAGAACAATTTGTTCTCTCTAGTATATGGGGGAGTTCTAGAACAAGCTACATAAAAGAACACAGCTATAATAAACTGACAGCAAAAAATTCTAAGGCAAAAAATAAACTAATAACAAAAAATTAGACATCATATCTCTTTTCGTTTTCCGCAACCAGCCAATATTTCTAAAGCCTCGTTTCCACTTATACAAATTTTCTTACCCGACAAGTTTTGAAACAAGTTGGAAACATTCTGTCTAAGTGGAAACGCTATATGAAAATTCAGACACATGTTGGCAACTTGTTCAATGTCGGCTGTAAAAACTCGCAGAATTTGTTGGGTAGATTTGTTCATTAAAGTGGAAACGCTCATTTGTTGTGTTGGCTAAACTAGTGGTAGGCAATGGAGTAGAATGTAAGAAGTTAAGCCAACAAGTTCGCGAGAATTTTTTTAAATGGAAACACTTGTAAGTTTAAGCTAACATGTCTGCTCCCAACAAGTACACAACATGTTGGCGAACAAGTTGGCACAATTTGTATAAGTGGAAACGAGGCTTAAGAAAAATCAAAAATCTTCCACCATACATCACAATAGTAAAACATGAGCACAAATGTTGTGCAACATATTGTCCGATAACTTTCTTCCCTTCACCCGTTTTTCCATTCCATCCATGAAAAATTCACTCTTCTTTTGGTTGCTAGCTCTTGAACCAAAATGTTGCAGAATTGAAATAATGTTAGTGAATATATAGCGATGAGTCCACCCTTAGCTTCTTTCGCTTTCCCTGTTGTGCCCTTACGAGATAGGGGTTAGTCACCGTAGACTTTTTTTTTTTATTTAGAATCATATTTTGGATAAAATGGCATTTTTAAATTTTTTTTAAAAATTTTACCACTTTCGATCCGGGGGTGGATGTTTTTATTATTTTTCACCTTTTATTTGGTCCCTAGACGATGCATTTTTGCGATAATACTCTCAAGACCAGTCTAGACCAACCCTCAAAAATGCAGCCTCAAACAAATTAAATTGCGATCTTTAGCATTTTTCGGCTTATTGACTCAACTATAGGAGGAAAAAGTGATTTTACCACAAATGTAACCAGTCCTTAAACCAATTTGCGAGTAATTTACCATCCTCACCTACGTAGGGTATATATTTATTTTAATTATTATTAAATTCTTCAATGTTTTGGGAAATTTCCATTTGGTAATGATATTTTGGTAAAGATCAAGACATATTTGACATAGGTGGTACATTCTTTTGAGTAGTTTTGGACAACAGATTTTGGGAAAGCATACCTTTGAAGTATCGTCATTAGGTCAAATTTCTTGGGAAATAGAATTAAGTAAAATGGGATACTCCCGTTGTCCTTGCTTGTGATTGATTCTTTGACTACACGTTTATTAACTGGAACCAAAACTAAATGTATAAATTTCTAAAAAAAAAAAAAAAAAATCTTATTGCTTATCTAAAAATTGTTGTCGGCCTCCAAAAGTGCGGATAAATTCTAAGAAAAACTTGAGGGCTTTCCAACATCAGGTCGAGGCATCGTTGATTTCATATTGGAGCAAGGTAATGCTGGTTACCCTTTGGTTACGTCATCAAGTGCAATGTAAGTCGAGGCATCGTCGAATTTATATTCCAGAAAAGCGTTGCATATTTTTGTTCTACATATCCAGTCTTTGTATGTTATTAGCACAAATAAATAAATATAGGTACAGATGAAGAGCGCATATGAGAAAAATGAAAACGTTATCAACATTTCTGGTAACCAATTTAGTTAGCTACGACGAAAATTGTAGCTAAAAAATGTTGAGTTATTAACAGAAAATGTTCCCAATGTTCAGGCACACACCCAAGCTTCTATCTTTTACCCAGAGCAAGGCAGAAATGCTTTAAGCATAGAAAAACTAATGGCATACAAGGACTGAGCAACTAGACCTAAAGCCTCGTTTCCACTTATACAAATTGTGCCAACTTGTTCGCCAACATGTTGTGTACTTGTTGGGAGCCGACATGTTAGCTTAAACTTACAAGTGTTTCAATTTAAATAAATTCTCGCGAACTTGTTGGCTTAACTTCTTACATTCTACTCCATTGCCTTCCACTATAGTTTAGCCAACACAATAAATGAGCGTTTCCACTTAAATGAACAAATCCACCCAACAAATTCTGCAAGTTTTTACAGCCGACATCGAACAAGTTGCCAACATGTGTCTGAATTTTCATATAGCGTTTCCACTTAGACAGAATGTTGCCAACTTGTTTCAAAACTTGTCGGGTAAGAAAATTTGTATAAGTGGAAACGAGGCTTAAAACAGCAACGCTTTTCTCGAATATAAAATCGTAGATACCTCGACCTAATGTAGGGAAGCCCTCAATGTTTTCTTAGAAATTTATATGCATTTTTGGAGGCCAGTAAGAGTTTTTGTGATCCTAGACGCGTAAATATGCAATAAGATTTTTTTTTTTTTTAGAAATTTACAGAAAATTCTTCGGTAGAATTTTTATTCTCATTGGTGGCCAATTGGAGTTATTTTCAAATACATACTTTCACTTGTGCCTTCGTTGGCCTCCAAATGCCCGTGCCTTTGTCGGCCTCCAAATGCCTGTGCCTTTGTCGGCCTGCAAAAGCCTGTGCCTTTTTCGGTCGTCAATAAGCATTCATTTCTTCTGCCGTTGTCAGCATGCAATAATGCATATACCTCCTAAGGAACAAATTTCCAGTAAATATCTAAGAAAGATTTGAGACACTCCTACATCAGGTCGGACTTCTGGGTATTAAATTTTCCTACTCGATTCGTTATCTGTATATTTACTTATTTGTGCTGAAACTATATGCCAGATTTATTGAAAAGTTTTAGGAAATTTTAGCATAATAAAATGATGTGGGACAAACCTGAGAGAGCGCATACATAATAAATTACCTACGTCAAATCTTGCCGATATTTAGAAACAATAAAAAAATCAGAAGATCACCAAAGAAATACTCATCAAAAATACCGAAGATTTTATCAAATGAGGTATTCCACGCTTTAGATGACTGCATATATATAGATGATGTACAGAAAGATCCTGGAATGCTGTAAGTTCTCACATGGCGGTGTATGCTCAAGGGTGATATTAATGGTGATGCCATCTGGTGGAGTACATTAAAACCATACGCGGGTGATTATACATTGTCTGTGAGAAAATTAGTTGAATATCGAGAATTTTCCGGTTTACATATATGTACGAATGTACATATATCGATAAATGGAAATTAAAATTTAAATATAGAGAAAATTCCTTCAAAAGCGAAAACCCTATGAGCTGTTGCAATATTTCAAACGGATTTAATGTAAATCCTCATTAATCCCTCCTGCCGTATCTCATGGATATTATTCGTTACTGATTGTCTCTGTGTATACTAACCTAATCCGTCTCTAATTTCTAAGTTATTTTATTCTAAATTCTAAAAACACTAAAGAACAACTTTTAATTGAATTTATTAGGTAGGTACATAGAAAGTAGAACTCCACACGATATAATACAAAATCAGGTGGTACTTGTGCTTTTTCCAAAACAATTTGCGAGATAGTCCGAAAATTGTAAGCCTTTGCAAAAATAATAATAACATGATAGTCCAAAATTTAACCAGCATGGTTTCGACTAAATACATGTAGATTTCCGAACATTTATTAAAGCACATGCAAACTTGGCAAATAAGAGCACCTACCCCACACTTTCACACCCACTTCTATATGTATGTAGAATGCATACAGGGCGTTTCATGCAGATTTTACCATTCTATGAAAATACATAATTCTGGTGTTCTTGTTGTTGCTGTTGTTGTTGTTGTTGTTACTACTATTATGACTCTCCAGCACCACTGCAATGAGCTGCCAGTAATTGGCCATCAAATTGACTGTGTTTAAATAAGCTTAGCCGGATTATAGGTTTTACCCGTTACAACTTGCAGACTCTAATGAGTTGGATAATTATAAAATTTATTTTTGATGTATGTTTTCACGCAACTATACTCGCCGATTGTTAAACTAAATTGTTTGGACTGCCTACAAATGACTTCGCATTATTAGTTGCAATAACAATTTGTGTGACCTTATTTCCTGATGAAATTATCCGATAATCGGTTGTTGCCAGTTTGTTAAAAAGGATGTCCCCTCTCTGATTCTTG